>VWZT01013842.1:853428-970226 GCA_013397055.1 Pachycephala philippinensis | reverse complement strand
CCCACCCTTTTTTTCCCCCTAAATATACTGATAAATGGAAAACTCTCAGAAGAGCCAGTGCTGTGAGAAGCTGCTCTAATCTAACATGATAACTTTGCCATTTTACTTCAACTTTGTTGAAAAACGAGCAGAGCTGCCTTTGCAAGTGGGATCAGCCTGCTTAAATGCAGGTGCCTGGATTTTTGTTTCTTGACCGAGTACAAGTCTGAAAACTCAGTTTATCATTTCCACGTCCCATTTTTGGTTTCACCCAACCTGGCTGGCCTGCCCGTCCTTGTTACCAGAAGAGGAAAATCAAGTTTCTCTCCTGGCTGAATAACATTTTCAAATTCCAGAGTGATGTCGATTAGCAGAATTAGCAGTGGCAGGTTACCCAGCAAAAATACCCTTCCAGTTGTGAAGTGCTCCTTACTGGTTGCTGCTTCTTTCCCAACTCCAGTGGTCCTGATCCCAGATATGTCTCCACAGCATGGGGATTTTTCTCTCTTAACTGAGTGCAGTTATTTCCTTTTGACAATTGATTATTTACAAGGCTGGAGCCAAACTGAAAGTGAATCTGCCCATAACTCTCCTAAATGTGCCTTTCTAATTTCAACATTAATGTTTCAAAACTCAAGCTGCTGGTGGGTGTACCTTGTTTACACACACATCCTTTTTTTTTTTTTTTTCCCCCGTGCGGTGATTCTCTGGTGAAACATTAGAAATGGTGCAATACCTGGAGCCTCTGCATGGATCGGTCTCTGGCTTTAAGCTGTAAATTTGGCTTTTAACTCCTAAGTCTCTAATTTAGAAGGTTGCAAGTGTTTTAAGTTAGTATTTTTTGTGTGGGAGGAGGATGCTTATATGCAAAATTATTGTTGTAATACATGATTCATTGCAATAATACTGCAAGAATTTTCAATAACATGATTGATTGCAATAAATTGCAAAAACATTATTTCAAATACTGCAATAACATGATGAATTTGCAATACTCTGATTATTGGAAATCTCTAGACAAAAGGCTAGAAATTGCAGTTCACAGGGTAAAAGGAATTAGCTGGAAAGAGTTGTGGCTGTCAATCCTGACTTGATAGCACAGGACATGGCCCCCTGGTGGGTTTCGTGTGAAGCTGGTACTTTCCAGAAGAGTGCTTGTTCATGTTTAGGGAAGTTACGGGCAGTGGGACACGCTCCACTGGTTGGAGGTGTGTTTTGAAGGGTTTATGACCCTTGCTTTGAAGGGGTCACCTATTTATTTCTGATATGAATTCGTGAGGCTTCTGGCTGCGGCATAGTGCTGTGCATGTGTCTGCGGAGAGTGAGGAGCTGCTCCTGGAGCAGTTGTGTGTTTGGGGGAAGCAGGTGGCAGGAATGGTGTTTTCACTGAATGTATTATTCCCCCAGAAAATCCTGGCTGTTAGATCTGGTCAGCAGATGTGAAGTGTCGATTGGTGTCGGCAGTGGGAAGGGAGTTGCAATGTACTTTGCTAATGAAGAAGAACCCGAGGAGCAATTCCGTGATTTACGCTTTCGGCGATATGAAATGAAACCGTCTGAAACGCTTTGCTCAGGGAGCTCTCGGTAGACCGCTTCTTCCTCCCCACTTCATGCAGATTTTTCCATAGAGGCTGTTTCTTGGCTCCATTACTGGGTGGGCAGAGGTAGCTGGGAGGCATGGACCCCTTAAATGCATCTGGAGGCTCAAAGCATCCGGCATGGGAACAGGGAGTGAGCAGCACTTGCTGTAGCTCACTCCAAAGCTCCGGTGCAGTTCTGTCCCCAAGTGGCTGAAAAGGTCATTTAGTGCAAGAGCAAACGTTTATTTTTTTTTTCACTCCCTCAAATAGTCAAATTAGCATCCTTCCTCTGCCACAGGAGCTGCTGGAGGGGGCATCCTGAGAAGGATTATAGGTAGGAGCGCCTGGGCCTGGGCTGTTCCTTTCCCGAAGGTCCCTGGCTGCTATTTGCACATCCCGGTGTCTGACTGAGGCTGGCATTTCCCCCGTTTGCTGGAATTTACTTTCTGCCTGGCAAGGGCATTGGGTAACATTTGCACACCTGGGCTCTTAAGCTGTGGAGGGGCTGGGGGGATGTGTCGGAGAAGGTCAGGGGTCTCTGCTTTCCTTACAGACAGGAAGGGAACAGCGAGAGCAGCTGCTTACGGTACTGTGTCCTCTCCACAGGCAGCAAGCTGGAGGGGGAAAATGGTGTTGTGTGATGTCATGATACCTGTGCAACCATCTGGACCTGCTCTGATGTTGGGTTGATGTAGGGTTGGCCCTGGCTCTGGAGACCTCAGACCCTGCTCGGTTTCCTGTTGTGGTGGATGGATTGGTTGGGCAGCGGATGCCTGGTTGGTTATTATTGTGGAGGGGGCTGTATTTCCTTTTCGATAGGATTGCAGTGCATGTCAGGCAGGTGCACAGCCTGGGGTGGGAGTTCTCCTTTGAAATGGCTCTTCTGCATTCAGTTCTAGAAAGTCATGGGATCCTCACTTCTAGGCTCTTGAGGGTAGGATGTGCAGCAGCACAATGGCATGGCTGGAGATTTAGGGAGACTATCCCAAGGGCAGACTGGAATTGTTTACCATGAAAACTCTCAAGTAATATGGAAGGAGGTGAGACACAGCAAAGGGTGCTGGTAGGGGAAGTCCCTGGTCTTTCCATGTTCCTGAGGCAGTGGCAAAGTACACGTGGGTAGAAGGACAGATTTTTATTTCCCTTTTTCTGTAATGTTCAGTTAGGCCTTGCAAGTGTCCTTTGGCAAGGGCAGCGTATCTGGGGGTCTGAGAGCCAGGGGCCAGGACAGAAAGTGAGGCCCATGATGACGCAGTGCTCCAAGGCCCCGTTGGGAGCAGCAAGCACGGCTGGTGGAGCATGCTGGTGCTGCAGGCAAGGGCGGCTGATGGACCTGCTGCATCATCCTGGGCTGGCATTGGGAAAGGAGCTGCGCAATTAGGAGAGGTCCCTGTGGTTTGTGTTTGAAAGGAGCTCCATTAGGGTCATTTTTAAGCTCCTGTTTAATCAGAAGGCCATCTGGTTAATAAAGAGGGAAGTGCTGGTGTGGTGGGTCTATGCTTGTGCTGCATCCCCTCTTCGTGGTTCCTTTTGCTTTGTTTTTTTACTGTTTTTGCTTCACCCTTTGGGAATGCTGACTCTGCTACCTCAGAGGCACCCAGGTGCCCATCAGCACCACTGGATAGCTCTTTCCAAGGATTTCCTTGCCTATTGAGTGTAGTCATACCCTGCTGCCTTCGTCTTGCTGCATCTCCTCCCTGTGCACAGGCACTAGTGCTGGGTCTGACACTGGTCAATGATTGCCCCTGCCCAAAGGAAGCCAATCCTGATGGCTCTCTGGAGGGCTCCTAAGAGTTGGCAAGGAGCATGGGGGAGACCTAAATGAAGAACAAATGAGAACCATATAGAGACAAATGGGAATCAGATTTAGGAAGCAGACGAGACAGCCCTTTGGAAGGGGCAGCGGGGATGTTTGCTTTAATCAGTCTCCGTGGATTTCAAGCAATAATAAAACAGATTTGTTTCCTTTTACCTTATCTTCCCTCAGCCCCCACTTTTTCTCTCTGTTTCCTCTTCCTTGCTGTTCTCAAAACAGCCCTGGATTCAGCAGCATCAACATCTCCTTCCCAAGCTCCCACTTTCTGGAAATGGGATTGCTGGCCAATCCAGTCAACATCCTGTCCATTTTTTTCCCCTCCTTCTGTCTGGTTCACACTGGTGGGAGCTTGTTGCATTGAGACAGGCTACCTTGACTGAGGAGCCGGGTGCAGGTCACTCCCACTGCCAGATGAACTTTTTTTGGACTTTCTGAAGCAAGCAGGGGAACAAGCTCTTCCAAATGGGCTGCGGTTTTCTCCGTGGAGTCGATCTGCCCTGGCACGCTCTACTGTGTGCTTTAGAGGCAGTCCCCAGGGACTGGCCGTGCTTGGAGGAGATGAAAGTTTCTCCATCAGAGGTCTTGGGCAATGCCTCTGAGATGCTTGAGTGACCTCCTCATATTTGCCTCTCTGGGACATGGTGGTGGCTGCAAGGGAGGACCCTGCTTTCTCAGCCTCCACAGACAGGTTGATTCCCTGCAGAAATGTGCTTCCTTCCCCTTTTTCTTTTTTTTCCCTGGTTATTGTCTTGGTGTAGAGCAGGTGAATCTTGGGAGGGCTGGGGCCATGTGTAGCTGTGAGTCAGTGAAGCCGAGCCTTTAATCCGTTTCACTTTCTGGTTCTGGTGGTGAGTTATTACCTTCCCAAACAGAGAGGCCAGACTGGAGCTAGGATTAGTGGTTGTTGTGACCATCTCTGCAGCTCTCCTGTGCTGGGCACCATGGAAGGGATGAGATTCCTCCCACACTGAAAGGGAATGTGGACTCTGCCTGCTGCTGTGTGCCTGGTTGGGAAGATGTCACCAGTGCCTTCTGCTGGGCTGCTGTGTTTGTCTTCCAGATAGAGCTATCTTGTACAGAGCTGTTTTTCTATTTGCTGGTGTTTAGTAGAGAGACAAGGCATCTAGGGTGATCTCCAGCATGTTCCAGTATATTGCTTTCAAGTGCTCTCCTGGGTTTTGTGACGCACATAGTCTCTGTCTTGTATAGGATTCCCCATCCTGGAGAGTAAGTTCACCCATTCTGCTGGGATTTCCAGGGAAGGCTAGTGGTGAATAGCCTCCGGTATGTTCCCTGAACTCCCAACTGCTTGTGCCTCAGGGAGGGACTTCCAAGGTGGCAGAGCTAGTGTTCCCAGCCAGCCTGTGGGGCTGAGGGTCCCCTCCAGTGTTCAATGGGTGATGCTGGTGCAGCATGGTGGGGTTGTTTGTCTGATACATCTCCAGCACTCAGCAGGTCTCTGTGAGCGCTGCAGAGTTGCCCATAGAGTTGCAATCATTTTCCTGCCTGGCTTGGCACATCTTGTGCCAAGGCTCTGCCGATTGGTAATCCTTGATGGAAGCTGTGTCCTGTCCCAGGGCAGGCATCTTAGCTGCTGGGCAAGAGCCATTCAGGAGAAAGTGTGTGGTGGCTTTGCTGTCCAGGAGGGGCTGATTTACCTAATGTTTGCGAGACTACCACAGGGCTTTCCAGTTGCAAACTGGTTTGGCTTAGCTCTGAAAAGTGCAGTGAAGCAAAGGAGCCGAGTGTGCCCTGTGGTGGCTTTTCCAGGTCCCAGAGGTCAGCACGAGGGAAATCACTTCTGCCCCAACACAGCTTGAGCCTCCTCCCTTGCTCAGAGCAGCAGAAATCGTGGTTGTAAACCTTCACCCCAGTATGTGACTGTGCTGTAGGCAGTGTTCTTTCTCAGCTCCTCTGGGTGGGTGCCAGGGGAGCACACGGGTGCTTTGGTGCCCTGTCCCTGTCTGCATCGCACAACTCCCCGCCCTGCACTGTATTTCATCTTCCCATTCTTCCAGAGAGGTCTGTGTGTAAAATACTTTATGTTGCTGCCAGCAAGCTTCCCTTTACCCGTGCCACGGTGGTGCTTTTTAAAAAATTTTTATTTTATTAGGAAATTCCCATTTGGTTGCTTTAAAAAGCAAGCCCTTGTGGCTGGCCCCTGGCCCACCGCTAACAGATTTGTTTGAGAAAAGGCTGCGTTGGCATCCTGTTTTATTGAACATGCCTCCTGGGAAGGCGGTTTGAATATCCTTCTGTCTCCTCGGAGCAGGGAGCTCTCAGGACTGCCTGCCGCCATGGGGATGGGGAATGCTCTCCTCTCCCTTTCCCTCCCACCCCTTCCCCTTGTTCAAGCCTCTCTTGTCTTTTTTTTTTTTCTTTTTTTTTTTTTTTTTTTTTTTTTTTTTGAGGAGAGAGAGTGCTGTGCACTGTGTGTCCTGCTCCATGCGGCTTTTCTCTTTCCCCACGGAGTTCATCCAAAGTTCGTATCCAGACGATGAACAAAGTAGCTCAGACCTTTTCCTGACTCCTCACCCTTTGTCCTCATCACTTAGTGACAGACAGGAATCAAATGCCACAGACAGGCTGACGGGACAGGCCTGTGTGAAAGTCCTTGGAGGAGGAGGAGTGGAGCAGTGCTGGGTAGATGGGGAACTCATGTTTAAACTCATCTCCCTCTCCCTGGGGAAAGAGCAGAGCTACTTTTACTTTGAAGGGCAGAGGGGAGGTGCAGTGTTATGTTTTGAGTTTTGTTTTTTTTTTTGGAAGAAACTGGATAAATTTTTAGTGACAATAGACATAGGGAAGAAGGACCGGATGGAGTTAGCCTCAGTGTTTAGCACTGGGTGTGCCTCACTTTGGGAGCAGGGGAAGGAAGGTGCTAACGGGCCATCACGGATCAGAGGCACGGAGGCTGCTGGCCTGCCTGCATCGCCTCGCCTCTCTGCTGGAGCGGGAGGCTTTGCCCTAGGGAGGAGAGGGGGTACATGGTGCTACGCCCTGGCTGTTCCTAAAGACTGCATTGCCCTGGCTTGGTCTTCATTTCTCCTGGCTTTGGAGCTCTCCTCTGGGTGGTGGTGGTACCCCACTGAGGGGCAGGGAGATGGGGTTTAGTGTTGGGAACCTTCCTGTGCTGGGGTAGCATGTCCAGGCTGGTGTAGCTGGGCAGCTGCCCGGGGTGACCTTCTCACTACTACCAAAAGCTTGGAAGGGACCAGACCTGGTGTTCTGGATACTCCGGAGACTTGCTTTGACCTGTCTGGAAGGGAAAGGAGCAATTTAGCCTGTTTGTTCGTTAGCACTTGCCTAACTCATTCAGCTGTCAGGACTGGGATGACTCGTGATGGGTATTTATCCGGTATTTATCCCTCTTCCAGATGTCCTCCCCCACCGTTCACCTTTTCTTTTTTTTTTCCTTTTCTTTTTTTTTTAATTAAAAAAGTGACAACTGGAAGTCCCTGACAAGGAAAGGATGGAAGCACCTCATGGCAGAGATTTTGTGGAGGCTTTTATGGAAGCTGGGTTGGCTGTAGCCCAAGTGTGGCAGAGTTTTGGAGGGTAAAGCCTCCAGGGAGAGGAGATCTCCACAAAATATGTGGTGGCCCTTTGTTCAAGGCTGTTCCTGAAGAGGTGCTGTGATCCAGCAGATGTGCTGGTGTAGAGGCCACCGTCTTGTCAGGGAGATGTGAATGTCCCCTGCATAAACCAGCTCCATGGTATGAGGCATGAGTATGTGATTGCAAGGGAGCAGAAATGCTGCTGTCAGAAAAGGACTTTGAAAGGACCAAAGGACATTTGGTTCTTAAATTCTGGGAAGTGCCCTGAAAGCTGTGGGTGAGAGGAGGCTTTCCTGAGTTCAGTTTGCATGTGGAGAGAGACTGCTCATGGCTTGAATGAGCAAGGTTAGTATTGTCTCCTGTGTTGGCAGAAGAAAAACGAAATTGTTCAGCAAGCCCCAGGACTATGTTCCCCAGGGAACTGAGGCGACCACCTCCTTGCCTCAAGGCATAGCAGGTTGAGTATTTTTCCCAGCCTTGGCTGCAGCATTCCACGTGCCTCTGGCTTGTCTCCTCAAGCCCGAACTTGTGGGGGTCATCTTGGAGGCAGCAGGAAGGGGCCAGGGTGGTCCAGGTTTTGCCCTCTTTTGTTTGCTGATGTTGCAGAGCTTGTTGATCTGGGCCCTGGCCAGCTCAGCTGACTCACAGGAATCCTCTCACGAGTCTCCTACACCCTCCATTACCTGCTCCGAGTGCTTCCTGGCATGTCAGTGGCAGAGCAGTGGCCGTGAAGGGAGCTGTGCATTTGTGCAGCTTGTGTCCGCCACAGGCTGCTGTGAGCAGGGACCGCAGCCTGGCTGGCTCTGTCACCCTTTGCAGTGCTCGCTCCCATCAGTAGTGAACATCTTCCTGATCCTGCAGACAGTCCCTAAGTGTCTTTACAGAGGCATTTGCTCTGCTTGAGAGGTCAAAGTAAAGATCTCCTTCCTTGTTTGGGGGGGGGGGGGGGGGGGNGAGGGAGGAATGTCCATGTGCCTCTTACTTGGATTCTGCAGGGCTGCTGTCTTGCTGTTCATCAGTGCAACAAGTCGGACTTAGAGGAGGATTGTAGCAATGACAGAATTTTTAATATCCACAGCCTCCTTCCAGCACTCCCTGTCTCTGGTAAATGCAGTGGGTCAGCAGGAGGTGACCCCAGTCGAGTCAAAACTCCCATGTGCTGGTGCTGCAAATGCAGAGGTCCCTGTTGAGCAAAGGCGGGTGTGAGATGCTTGCAAATCCCCCACCTTGCAAGCTGCGGAGTTCCCGCCTTGCCAGTCATGCTGTAAGGTTTTTTGCACGTGGCTTTACCTTCTCAGGGAAGTGGCTGGGGCATGTTCCCATCTGAAGCTGTATCCCTATGAGGTGCTTGGGTTGGCAAAGCGCTGCTGTTGCATCAGGCTGGGTTGTGCCCAGTGAGCGTGGGGGGGAGGTTCTCATGCCTGTGGCAGGAGCATCGCTCAAAATAGATCCGTATTGTGGCTCCTCTGTGGGCTTGTGGGGGGATCTGTGGGTTTGTGGCTTGTTTGCATGTGCCACACGTGCGTCTCTCTCCCATGGGTCCTGCTGAGTTGCAAGATTTGGGTGTTTGATGGCTTTCTGGCCTGTGGCTGCCAAGCCAGTGATGTGCAAGTGATTTGCATCTTGGATGAAATTTGCAGGCACTTTGTTGGAGATCTGGAGAGCAGGAAGGTGCTGGTTTGGTACAATCAGGGAGTCACATCCCCACTGAACTGTGGAGCAAACCTCTCTGTGTGTGCCAAGGGGCAGCCTGACCTGGTACAGTGGCAGGGAGGCATTTTTGGGTTCTTGCAAGCCATGTCCAGGGGCTCCTTGTTGTGTGACAGGGGACCATTGAGGGGCCTCACTTCACTGATTCCTCACAGAAAAGAGAGTCCTGGACGTCCCTGGGTGCCAGAGGAGTGGGAGCAGGCTTGTGCAGGATTGGAGGCCCGAGGAGCAATGCTCTTCTCTCTTGCAATGAGGTTATGCCAGTGGTGGGATGCACTCCTCTAGGACAGTGGCTGAGGTTTGGGTCTCCCCTAGCCTGAGCTTCCCACTTTTGGGGCCTTGGTGCAGCCTGTTGCTAAAAGGAGAAGGTGATATCCTGAAAATGCCCTTCTAGGTGACTTAGGCACTGAGGTTTTATCACCTTTTCAGCAGACCTGGAGTCCCCAGGAGGTCCCTGGCGATATTAAAAATTAGCCACTTGTTTGAGGTTATGGGCTCTCCGTTTGGCAGAAGTCTGTGTGCCTGGGTACCCCCATCAGAAGGGATTTGAGGTATTGAAGGAGAGTACTGCTGTGTGCCTTGATAGACAAGTGTGACAGTGTCCCCCAAGGCGTGTGATCGGTGCTAAGCCAGCCCCGAGCTGAGCTCTACTCCAATGTCCCCCTTCCCCGCTCTCTTCCTCGGTGGCAGAGCCTTTGTCAGCCGGCCAGGACCCCGCAGCGCACAGCCAGCCTCCCTGAAGTGCCAGCCATGCAGCACTCGGGTCCTGGCCCCCCTCCTCGCCTCTGCCCCAGCATTTATCAGCAACCTCCCTTCCCTCCCAGCCGCCAAATTCTTTCTCCGTGCCGTCATCCTCCAGCCAGAAGCCGCCCTGTCCTACTCTCTCTCCCTCCCTCCCTCCGAAACCAGCCCAGAACTGCTAGGCAAACATTTTGCCTGTTTTTATTACAGTATTCCCATCTGCATACTTAGTAATAAATCCCTTTTAATTCCAGCCTTTTTCTGGGGCGGGGTTAAGAGTTCAAACCCATCATTTTTCTTTTGGGGCTGGAAGCTTACAAAAGCAGCCTGCGGCGAGATTGTTCGGTAGGATGGGGCCAAGAGCGAGTTTAGGGAGAGGGACATGGCAAAGGGGCGGGGGGGAGGGGGGTTGCACACAGCAGTACTGGCTGTGCAGCCCCTCATCCCCAGGGAAGGCTTTGGTTGAGGTTTGTGTGGGGCTGGCTGGGGCAGGGGTTCTATCTGCCACCCCCCCCACCCCTTTACCCTTCCAGCAGGTCCTAGCCAGAGGTGGATGGGGCTGGCCCCTTGGCAGGGAGGTGTCAAGTCATGCTGCTGCTGGTCTTGCCTCCTTTGCTGGAGTCTTTGGATAATGGAGTGCCAAAAGCCAGAAGAGTGTTCCTGACTGCAGGGAGAGGAACAGCCCTGGATTTCTGCAAAGGTCTCTCCAGGAGAGTTCCCCGAGAACAACTCGATGCTGCTGATCCTTTGGTGATGGAAAGGATGCTGTCAGGCTTCCTTTGCCCAGCTCTCCATGTCCTTACTTTAAAAGGCTGTGCCCTCCTCACTTGGGGTAGTGAGGGTCCTGCTCCACGTGCTCTGGCTGCTGCTGTGCTCACCTCCCACCCTGTGCAGGCATCTCTAGGCTGGATGAGCCCAGGTATCTCTGCATGTCTCCCAAAAAAGCATTGGGGTCCATTGCTTGTGAGCCTAGCTGGACTTAGTGGGTGGCTGTAGTAACACTTCCCTATTGCCATTCGGAGTGCTTTTGATTCTCTCTGTGGCAAGGGTTCCTAGGTGCTGGCACTTTCCACCAGCCCGATGCTCCCCCACGATAAGGAATTTCTGCCCTCCATCTGCTTCCCTGTGTCCTGGGTGGTGTGGATAAAGCAGCAGGAGGTGAAGAGCTCCTACGGACAGTGATTAATTCCCATGCAAGGTTTGGTGCTTGCATCCTGTTCCTGTAGCTGCTGCTGAACCCCCAGACTGGCTGCTGACTTTGGTCTAGTGGGAGATGTTCCGTCCTTTCTCTTGCCTGGTGCAGATGCCATGCTGCATTCCTGTGGGATGGGGTATGGACAAGTTGTTGTTTTGGGGCTTGAGAGGCATTGGCATCTCTGTGTCTTTCAGCAGGATGAGGTCTTTCCCTGCCCCCCTCCAAATTAAAATGTCTCAAGGAGGAAAAGAATTAATAATGTGCATTTGGGTTGACAGAAATGTACAAATTTGTGCAGCTCAATTTCCCAACATCTTTCAGTAAAGAAGAGTCTCTTGCTTTGCTTTTGAGATACTTTAAAGAAGATGGAAATGTCTCATATTTATATATTTGAAATTAAGCCTTTGCCTTCTTTATTAGAAGTATTTCTCTGAAATTTGACTTCAGTTTTAAATTACAAATACCTTAATGACAAATCCAGCTCTCAAGTGATGCTGTTTAAAAAAAAAAAAAGTCCTGAAAGAACAGGTATTTGGGCAATTCTGTTGGAAAGTTACTCAAAGGCAGGAATGCAGAANGCCCCCCCCCCACTGGTTTTCTTAGATGGAGGGTTTTATCCATGACACTGTGGATATTGAACAGCCACAGGAAAATAATCTAAACAACATGCTCTGACTTTTAGTGGATCAGGTAGGAGCTTTCTTAAAAAGCACTGTGATCTTGCAGCTGTACCCAGGTGGTGGATCCCAGGCAGGATGAGTGGTCCAAATTTACGTCTAAATTATCTTTACTGCTTGATCCCCTAAATTGCGCTTCTAGGTGGAGGGATTTTAATTTTTTTTTTTCTATGTGGGTGCTGAATGGTTATTAAGCTGCTGTAGAGGGAAGGAAGCTTGTCACACGAGAAATTTGGTTTTAGTCCCCATTAATCTTGGAGGCATTCATTTTGCTGGCCTGAACACTTTGGTCTCTTGATGTGATAAGCCTCAGGATGTGTTAGATCTGCACTTTTCTCTTCACAAGTGCAAGGGTGGAAGGGGAAAGGTCCTGCTGTGAGCCAAAGCAGCTTGTGAGCCTTTCCGCACTCCTGTGCTGCGAGGAGCAGGAGGGGGGCGGGTGGAGCTGGTGGGCTGCAATGGCTCCTTCCAGCTGCAAGCGTGCCCGGGATTGCGTGCTCTGAGCGCGGGGCTCTGCCTACCTGCCCTCGGCGTGCCTGGCAAGCCACGGCTTGCAGGGCATGGCAGATCCTGCACACAGGCTGCCTTGCTCTCTGCAGCCTCCCCCGGCTTCAGAGGGGAGCTGGGCGGCTCACAGCCAGCCACGCACTTCTTGGCATTTCTTAAGGGGTGCTGCTCTTTCCCTGCTGCTGCATGGAGTTTTGGGAAGCAGCTTTCCTCTCCAGAAGCAGTAGGAGCTGTGCTGAGCTGTGCTGTCTGCTCAGAGATGCCAGAGGAGAGGCTCTGCAAGGTGCATGCAGCATTTATTAGACCTGTTTAACAGGAAGCTTACATCTCGTAAAAGGACTGTCTGGGCTGTCTGGTGTGGGGCAGGAGAGCGGCTTAGCCCTTGTGCAGGAGCCAGAAGAGGTGTAGGTTTGGTTTCTGGGCATGCCGTGCTGTTGAGTGATGCTGGTCAGGTCACTGTGCTCTCTTGCTGGCCTGCCTGTGCGGCAGGGACATCTGTATCCGCAGATCTTACGGCTCTTTGATTGATTAAAGCAGCTCGGGTTGTTGCAGAGGAGGGAGCCTGCCTGTTTTCCTCTGCCTGCAGCCTTGCCTCGTGCAGCGAGGGTTTTCTGGCAGGAGATTGGGTAGGAGCGGGAGCGCTGGTGGAGTTGGTTTTGAGTTTTCTTCAGGGAAACAGAGACCACTGATCCTGGAGGTGTTTGAAACTTTTTCTCTCTTCCATATCTCCATCCTCAAGGTAGATGCATCCTCAGGATTTGGATAGTTGTGGGCGTAGCTTGCAGCAGGTGCCAGCGCTGTGCATTGCAACACCGTGTTCTGCCTCCCACAGAGAGCTGCTCCAGCAGGAGGGGAGTTGGTGCATGGAAAGGCACTGGGGATACATGATCTGTGTTTGAAGATTTCATTAAATCAGGATTAATTTAGAGCTGTTTTCTGTGTACAGTTTCACATTCTTCTGCAAACAGGCACCTTGCCTGTGCCAGCAATTGGAAACATGGAGTATGCATGCTCCTCCTCTTCCTGTCTTGTCTTACTTGAAAATGAGAGGGCTTGTGAGATTTTCCCCCACACTGTGCTCACCTGTGCCTTTTGCCTTTCTGCTGCCCAATGCCTTAATTACAGCTGAGGAAATGACATGCCAGTAAATCTTGGGAGAGTTTGCCCCAGCCAGATGCCAGCCCTGGGACATGGACACCCCATCCTGGCTCCAGCTCACTCCTGACCATGAGCACGTTTCCATCACTGCTCCTTCAAGCTCTCTCCCTCACTCCTTAACGTGCTCCTTGTGTAATTGTTGGCTGTTTTTCCGCTAATGATTATAAATTAGTGGCCGAGTGTATAAAAAGTTAATGAAGTTCTGTCGGTGGAACCATTACGCCTTCCCAGGCTGGCACGTATAGGTCGGCCAAGCCGGTAAGAAAAGCCAGACACGGAGTCCGGACTTTCAGGGGATCAGGTTTCAGCTCGCTTGCTCTTTCCTGCTGTGTTTTTTCTTGCTGGATGGAGCCAAAGTTGAGCGCTGGGAATGCCAAAAGGTGGCAGGTGATATTTTCTCTGCTATGGAGTGCAGAAAATCACCACAGTGCTTGGATTCCTCCTGCCATCACTTACTTCCAGCCCTCTTGTTCCACTGTCCCAAGGGCACATCCTCTATTTGTTTCCTTCCTGGCTATTTCAGGACAGGGGTCTGAGGATACTTTGGGCTCCTCATTTCTGGCCTATAGCAGATTTCTTTTGCACATGGGCTTCTTGGGTTGAAGCCAAGTATCTCAGGCCCCTTCAGCTTCTGGTGCTTTGCTGCTTGAGTATCTAACCATGATGTGGCAATAACAGCTTCTTCTATCACGGAGCTCATGTACAAGGTGTAGGATGGGTGTTGGAGGAGATGGCATGATCATACAGGTATAAATCTACCTGCTGTAAACCACCCACCCCCGTAGTTTTTTTCCTCAACCTCAGAACTTGACAGGACCTTAACTGTGTGCTCTGGCATTTTTCTGGGTGGAGGCAGGCTTGGCATAGGGCTTGCTAAAATAAGCCGAGTGGCTTAGGGAAAAAAGTGCTGATAAAAAAAGAAGGCATCCTCCTTGCTGTGGTGAGATTTTTAGAGGTGTCTCTTGGGCTCTGGCACCCCTTCTCTGAAAAAGCTGTGGAAACTTGGCAGTAGGACTGTCTTGTGTCATCCTCATGAAAACTCAGTTGAATTGGGAGTAGATACTGTCTGCTCGGCAGGTCTCTGAGGAGCCTGCTCAACATTTTGGCAGCCAAACCCTGGAGAGTGGCTGCCAGCCCCACGGAGCTGTAAGGCTAGGGGTCCCCTCTGGTCATTCCTCGGTGTAACTTTTCCTCGGCAGTGAGTGCTGTGGGGTGGGAACAGGGGGACACTGCAGCTCATGTAGCTCCTTGGAGACAGGACAAGGTCTGCAGGGTCAGAGAGACTGGGGCATCCTGCAGTGGATGCATGACTGTGGAGTGGCTGTGCCATGTGGTGCCTGAGTGCCTTGGAGAAGGTGCCATCTTTTCTACCAGACTCTGGTTTTTCCCAGATGAGATGATCTGTGCTCTTGTGGTGCTTGAAGTGTGAACACCAGTCTCCTGGCCTTCTTCCAGGCTGAATGATCGCTTTCAGCATCCCTTATTTTTCCCCTGCTGGGCTGTGCTCAGCAGGGCTCCTTCCCGAGCCTGGTGGGCTTCCCTCCTCCTTCTCTGGGGAATGTGGTTGAAAGGGTGCTGGAAGGATGGTAGGAGGAGCATGAGCCTTGCCAGACCTCTGAGGGGTGTTTTGGGGTGGGCTGAGGTCACTGGCCAAGCTGCCTGTGTGGATAGCCAGCACAGGGCTGGGGAGAAACTACTTGTAGTCAACAGGAGCCTTCCCTTTGACTTGACCAGGGCTTGGATAGGCCCCCTGGATTTTGGGAAGGACTTAGCGAACCTCTGTGTCCAGCTGCTGGCATGGTGATTAGCGGCAGGAGGTGTGGGTAAAAGCTGGAGCTGAGAGTGGTGTGGCAGCAGCCCAGTGGCTTTGGGCATGTGGTGGGGATTATGGGCAGGAGTCCTCCCTGCCAGCTGCAGTCCTGCTTCTGGCTGGTTCTTTGGGGCCGGGGGTTTTGGGGTCTGCACATCCCTCCTTCAGCAGACGAGACCCACAGGTCTCTGGTTTTGGGTGGAAAATGCTCCCTGGCGACCCTGTGGAGGAGACGACAGCTGGGAGTTGCCACTTGCTGCAGGGGGGCTGCCAGTGGTGAGGAGGGGTGACTGGGAGAGCCCCCAGCCCCTGCTGCCAGGGCCAGTGCCTGCCTCTGCCCAGGGCTGGTTTTCGGGGGTGCAGGCATTCCAGGAATTTGTAAGGAATTAGAGAGCGGGTGGGGAAGAGCGAGAAGACTCCTGCAACATGAACCATCTGGCCTCTTCGGTCTCTGTGCACGGCAGTGTCTGGGATAAAGGAACTGATTGAAAACAGACATTGTTTGAGACAATAAAACCGTATTACACGTTAATGAGAAAATACATTGGAGAGCTGAGGGCCTGGGGCAAGCTGGGTGTCCTCCTCCCTCTCCTCTCAACCGGTGCACGGCCTGGTGCTGTGCTGCCCAGGGGCAGCGGCAGCTCCTTTTCCTCTTCCGTGGGTTTGCTCAGCGAGCCAGAGTGCTGCCAGCGAGCAGGGTTTAGGCAAGGCACGCTTGGCTGGGGTGCATTGCCCCTGTGTTGTCTCTGTCTTTGGGCAGGGAAAAGCATGATCCTATCAGGAAGGCAAAAAGCACCCCCCAACCCCACAGTGTTCGTGGTCCAGGTCCGTTTGCACCTCCTTCATTCCCACTTGCCTCAGGCTCCTGCAGCTTTTCTCTCCCAGTAAATGGAGTGGGTTAGGGCCTGTTCCCTGGCTGGGGGGCGACTGGTACAGCCTGCCTCCCATCCACCCAGCACCATGTTCCCCAAGTGCTGTAGGAGAGCCTCACAGGCTGTGCCTGGCGCTGCTGAACTCACAGTCTTGGGGAGCCTGTGCTGGTTATTAGATCTACAGGCCCTGATTTCCTTCTCGTTCTTCATCAACTCATGCCTTTTTCTGAGTGGTGGACAGATGCTCTCTGCCTCAGGATGTGTGGGCTTGCTTGCGTGTCCATGGCTTGGCAGAACCCCTGTAAGGTTCCCTTCTCCCTGTTCAGGTCTTTGGTCTCTCTTTGTTCTTCCATGCTGGAGCTGGGTATGGGTTTCTGCATGTCCTGTGCTCCACATCCCCTCCTGTGAGGGAGTTAGGTACCGTTGGGAAGAAAGCCAGGATGGATCCTCACCTGGAGGAAACTATTGTCTCATCCCAGCTTAAAGTCAGGCTTTAGTGATCCAGTGGCTCAGCTTTCAGGCTTCCTGCCATCCTTTTTTTTTTTTCTTTTTTTCTTTTTTTTGCATCCTAGTAATGGCCAAAATTTATAAGTAAGGGAGAAACAGGAGTTTTGAAGGTGGGGATGGAGAAGCAGGGGGGTTGTGGGGGTGGGGGGTGACATGTCTGGAGTCTGTACCTCCCAGCCGAACCGTTTTTGGAGATCTTTCTTCACCTCAGGCAGGAGCGGGAAGCTGATGGTCCATAACAAAGGCCCCTTTTCTCCTCCGGGCTGGTGTTTTCATAGTGTTGGGTTACATCCCCCTCACTTTGGGGGTGGGTGGGAAGGGGGCATTGATAGAACCTGACACAGCTATATGATGTAATGTTATTTTTTCGGTACCAAAATGAGGCAATTTTTCACTCAAGATCAGCAGAATTTATGTCAAGCCCTGCTGGAGGGAGGGAGCCTGGGCTAGGGGCACAGGATGGGGTGTCTGGCCTAACCCTGCACTCTGACACCCCCTCTAGTCCTGCCACAAACGCCGCTGCCTGTGCAGAGGTAACAAGGACATCACCGCCAGACTTTTCCCCATTCCCCCTACCCCTCGCCTCATGCTTGAGCTAAAATATTTTAATTAAAATGGATTCTTCTGGGAGCATGGAGCCAGGGAAGCCCGCTGCAGACCCTGCTTTTGGTCACTGGGTCCTCAACATCTGTTTCCTATTGAAAGCTCCTATGGAAAGGAGAGCTGGCCCCTCCTCCCATCCCCAGGTTCAGTCCCCTTTGGAGACCAACACGCAGCCCAGCTTTTCCAAGGGTTTGTCCTCCTCCCAGCTTTCTTCCAGCCCAGCCTAGCTACAGTTTTGCTTAAATAAAAATAAACAAGCAGAGTTGATTGCAGGCAGCGGGGAGGCTCATGTCCTGCTGCATGTATGCAGTGTTATTGATGTGATGGCCCCCAGTGTTGCTGGGGGTGAGGATGGGGTCTCCACACTCACCCAGCAAGGAGGGAAGAAAATCAGTAGCTTTGTTGCTGGGGGGCTGAAAATGTAGTGTTGGTTGTGGGGATGTGCATGGAAAAGGCTGTTTGTTTCCTATGAACAAGAGCTCTGCCTGTTCCTCCAGCTGGGAGCAAATGATGCCACTGGTGTGAGCATTTTTGCTTGTTGGTGTGGTGCCTCCCCTGGTCATGGTTTGTGTTTTGGGCATCAGTTAAACTTTCTGTTTTTCTCTTTCCAGCTGAGATGGTCCAAGGATGTGGGAAGCTCTGGAGCAGCTGTGGTCTGGGTGGGAGGGTGTTAGGAAAAACCATCCCAACTGGGTGCACGGGTTGGTTGTGGGTCCTGTTGGGATGAGGTCTCCTGCTCTCAGGAGCATCACTGCAGTCTTCCAGCAATGCGTTAAAATTGTTGGTGTTTTGGGAGAGGCAGCTCCCATGGAGAAACGTGGCTGTTTGAATTGTGGGAAAATTGGTGCACATAGGCGAAGGGAGCACTTCGACCCCCATATGTAGGAACATGATGTGGTATCAGTGACCATCTGGTTTGGCCCATGTGTGGCTTGGAAAAGGCAGAGCATGGACCATCTCATACTGAACTGTCTGGGGAAGGCTGAGGCACAGTGGTATGGCTGTGCCAGACATTTTGCTCAACAGCCTGGTGAGATCTGGTGGACTCGGTGGAGCACAAGTATAAAGAAAAGTCACCAAGGCTTTTCCAGAGCTCCAGCAGAGATGTTCATGGGTCTGTAACCCCTCCGGGCTGGTCTCACAAAGGTTGTACTGGTAAAGGCACTCTGCAGAGGGATGGCAAGTGAAATGGGTATAGGATTTGAATGGATTTGTTGCTGTTTGTTTAGTTATTTTTATATCTGACCCGTTTGTAGTTTGGATCCTCTTCTCCTTGACCCCTCTTCAATCTCCCAAGCAAAACCACCCAGGACTGAGGCCTGTAGGAGCTGTAAACGCAAGGTCTGTCTGGAGTAGCTGCACCCTTGTGAGACAGTGCCATGTTCCCAGCGAAGCTGGGATGGAGTTCAGCAGAGGGATGGGAGATGGGTGGGTGAGAGAAGGGAGGTCAGAGGACCATGATTCTGGGAAGGTCACTGCACTGCTGGCATTCGCCCTTGGAAGCCGGAGGTTGCAGGCATGTCCAAATGTGGAGAGGTCAACCCAGCGCCCTCCTACACAGGGAGGGGAGAGGTTCCTCCCTGGCCATTTTAATGGAGCACTGCCACCATTTGGAAGTGTGGGAGAGGGGGGTAAAGATGATTGGAAAACTAGAGGGGAAAAATATAAACCTGTAACCTGTGAGAGCTGATTCTCACCACATTAAAGGGTTTTAAAGGAGGTTGTTTCTCTTCCCTTTCCTGTAACTTTTTCCTGACCTCTTTCAAATTGAAAAGCTTTATCAAATGTTAGTAGTTTTTGATTTTTTGTTATTGTTGCTTTTGGCTTGAAAGGCAGGAGGCCAACAAAAACAGTTTGTGCTGTGCTGACTGCCATAACCCCCTCTCCCCAAAACAGTGGATGCTTTCCAGTGTCCATATTTGAGTGCAGTGTTCTGGTTGGGGTGGCAGGGCAGGGAGTCTGCTTGGGAGTGAACAAATACATCTGCTTGTTTAGGGAGACCTCCTGGTCCTGCTCTGGGGTGTTGCTGACCTCCTTGCAAAATGCCTGGGTGTGGGTGGTACCCAGTTGTGTGATGATTGAAGAAGGGAGATCTGGCTGAAATGATGAGATGAGCAAGTCTTGATTCTCTGGTGCCCTTCCATCTCCCAGCACAGGTTAGACACCTCTAACGCCCTCCCGATGGCAAAAGATGAGGCACGGATACCCTGTGACTCTCCCAGAACCGTTCCCAGACAGGGGCGGTGGGGAATTAAGCCCCTTCCCCAGGATTCCTATTCCCACGGGCTACCATCCTGCACTCTCCTGCCCTGTATTTTATCTTTTTGGCGATAGTTTCCTGGCTGTGATGCTCCTCTGATATCAAGACCAGCTGCTGCGTGAAGGCGCGCGCATGTGCAGGATGCAAAGGTTGTGAGTATGAATGAGTAAAAACTTGGAAAGAGTCTTAACACCGCCTTTGTCTCATGGAAGAGGAATTTTTTGATGAAGACTCACAAAATCATCCATCTTCCTCCTGTTGTTTTGGCAGCGGTGTTGCCCACAAGGATGCGTTCTACCCGTTCCTTAGGGACCTGTGGGGATCTCTCCAGATTAGTGCGTAAAAGCCCCCAGGCTGCCTCTGCTGAGTTTGTTTTATGTCTTTGTTCTAATGAAAGTTGTGTGCTGCTTCCCATTTCCAAGCTGTTGCTGCGGTGGTAGTGGTGTTTGCTCTCAGCAGCTGAAGAAAAGCTCTTGGTTGCTTCCTCCCCCCCACCTTTGCATTAACATGTGGACAAAGATAAATGCGTATGTGGGGTGTTTTCACTTGCTTTGGTGTCTTCGCAGCTTTAATGAAAAGATAATTTCTGCCATGGAGGAGCAGTGGCCTAAATTGCAGCGGGGTTTGCTCTCCATCTCTCCCCAGACAGCGAGCGAGCAGCGTGTTGGGAACAAACTCTGCAAACTTGGCGCAGGCGGGGGGAGCGTAAGTGAACGCTAATTGGAAGCAGCCCTGACTTGCACTCTGCTGGAGCTATTTAAAAAATCTTTCATGCGGTGACTTATTGAGTTATTCGCTCAAAGGAAAAAAAAACGCCCCTGCTTATTTATAGCAACGGTGGTAACCACTGATACACGAGCTGGCTTGGGCATTGAAGCATCTGTCCTGGTCAAAGCTTTGCCTGTTAATTCACATCTTTAGCCCTGGATGCATTGGAGCACCTATGCAAATATTGCTGTCTGGGAGTCCCATTTGGGTACTGGAGACCTCTCAGGCCTTTCTTTTACATTGTTGACCAAGGTGCTGTGCCATTGTAGCATCCCAGGCTGTTGTGTCCAGCACACTTCATCTCCTGCCATGTAATTCTGGTGGATGGTGGTTTTCCATCCTCAGGTTAGCTGGGGTGGTTGCTTAGTGTTGTGCAGTTTGAGCTGGTGGGGTGAGGCTAGTGCCTGGCATTGCCTCGGACCAGTTTTGTCTTGGGGCTGGGGAGAGGGAGAGCTTAACGTTGGTTTCAGGAGGGAGGAACATGTGTGTCTTGCACTGGGTTTTGGGTGCAGGGTATTCTTGTGTACAGCAGGGCTGGCCTGGATAGGTGTAAGGGGTGTCCTGGAGTCAGCCAGAAAGGAAGAGTTCAGCTGGGGCCACTGATCTGTGCTATGGGGCTCCCATGGACCCTGGCCATTGCTCCCATTTTACCCATATCCTGATGGTAATGGTTCAGGTCTGTGATCCTGACTCATCCCTGTACCTGTGCTATATCCAGATCATGGGAATGTTATCTTATTCTGTGAAAGACACGCAGTGTATGTGAAGTATCTGCCTGCCTGGAGATGCTTGTTTCACCTTCCACATCACCCTGGTTTCCCAGCAATTGGCTTCTGCCCTGTTTCTCGCTGATCTTGTTGTACTTTTTTTTAAGCCTGGCACTGATGCTTTTGATGTTCTCAGCCTCCTATCTCTGCACGGCTCCTGCAGTACCAGCCCCGTGCTTTTCATTACCGCATTAACAAACTCAAGTCGTGCCTAACGAGGACGCCTCATACGTTATGCTAATGATCAAGAGACATGTTAATGATATTTTAGAAGCCTAATTAGTGGAATATATAACTATATGCAATTTGGTAATGGACTGTGACAAGAAGTTGTTAAAAGGGGGCTTGACAAATCCAGTTGCATGTGGCCTCAGACAAACAGTTGCTGAGAATAGATGAAGAGGAGTGGGGTCTCTGCGTGCGTGCGGGTGCTTGCGTCTCGCTTCCCCATGCTAAGGGGTGTGGTTTTTGGCGCCTGCGCTCGTCAGCCTGACTGACACAAGCTGGTTTCTTGGCTCTAAATTTTCTTTTCTGCTTCTTGAACTGACATGACCAAAGCTTCAGTTTATGGGCACAGTAATTTTCTCTCTCCATCTGTTGATATCTGCACGCATATGTATAAAATACAGTCAGTCTGTCTGCGCAGGGAGGCTGTGCTGAGGACAGCCAGAGCTGTGGTTCTTCACTACTTAGAAGGAGGGAGAGGAATTGTCAGAACATATCTTTTGTGCTGTATGTGCCCCCTGAACATCTCGTTTAATGGCAGCTCTTCTCAAGACAGGTACACAGCTCTGCTTGAATGTACATGACTGCTGGTCGACGGGAGAGACCTACAAGTTTCGCGGGACTTGGGTCAAGCAGATCCTGAAAGCACCACCTTTGATGTGAACCTTAGCAGGAGGTGGGCTCCTTGGTTTCTCCTCCCTGAACGATGGAGAAGGTAGTCTGGCTGTAGAAACCTCTCCAGGGGCAATGCAGATGCTTTTCAGGTGGTTTTGGCTGATGTGCTTTGTGCAAGCTTTGAAAGCTGGTTGCCTGGTTCAAGGCCAGTGCTGAGTGTTTGGAAATCTGATGTTCAGTCTTGACTGGACCAAAGGCAGTTTGAACCTTTAAAAAAGCCAGACTGGATATGGTCTTGAAGAAGTGCCAGCTTGAAGGTGTGATTTGGTGGCATCTCTGAGAACTGGATTATGGGACCTGTCCAGTGGGGATGTGAAAAACAAAGATCTGTGTCTCATGCTTCCCATGTCATGGATGAGCGCAGAGATGACACCAGGGTGGTTGTTACCCATCCTATTTCTGACTCCTGAGGTTGCAGACTGCTTCTTTGTGTGTTGGGCATCTCCTCTGCTTAGTAGAAAAGGAGCTGCCTTCTTGCATTCCATGGGAGAGGTGAAACCTGGTTTCTCTTCCAGGCTCTGCTCCATCGCTGCCACGTGACCTGTGGCAACTTGTGTTGCTGCTCTGCTGGAGCTCCTCATGTGGGGAGGAGGTGACTGTCCTTGTCTGACAGCAATAGGGGCAAAGGGTTGATGGTATTAATTCCCATTGCTTATGAAACAGTGCCAATTATTAGATCTTATTTCACGATACCAAGCTTAATTTTTGTCTGTCCTTAATGACTTCCCAGTTTTCCCAGCTGTATCCTGAGACTTGCACCATTTCATTACTTTGTGCCTCTTCACATATGAGTTATGTACCTGCCCTAAAATCAAGACTTTAATAAGATTAAATTCCCATTAAAACTCTCACTTTCTTATTATATGAATATATGCACTGTGCCTCTCTCTGGAAGGAGATGCTGAACTGAAGGGACAGGGAAAGATGTGTGTGGCCTTCCAGAGAGTTTCCAAGTGGAGGGCTGGGTGAGAGCAGTGGGATCACATAGTCCTGCTCTGAGTGGAGGCATGCTCCCATCCCAGGTGTCTGGTCTGTGGTCTGGGGGACACTGCCTGTTCCATCCCGGAGCACAGATAGATCTGTGATAGGAATCTGACCCCAGAGCAGCTCACTGCCAGTGGGGCTGCCTGAAACGTCCGAATCAAGAATTTGCAACTGCTCTGAAGCTTGGAGAACTTTCATCCTGTTGATTTTTCTCCTCCCTTTAAAATACATTTTTTTAATAGATGTTAAATTTGTTTTACTTATTTGGTTTCTTTTCCCCCTGCTAATAACTAAATTATAATGAGGCTCCCAGTGGGATTTAAAAATATAAAAGAAAAACCACATAAAAACCCCTGCAGAAATTATTCCCCCCTTTTTTTCTTTCCAGTGCAATCCATTCTGCATAATAGCTCTTTGTCTTGCTGGCAGATAGGCATGGGGGAGGCCAGGAGCTGCAGCGAGGCAGCAGTGGCGTACAGAAGAGTTCTGTACCGTCCTCGGCCAAATGGCACAAAGTTCCCTTTGGGGGACAGTGCAAACTCTGCACCTCCGGGCAGAGGAGGTTTTGTGCCCCGATACCACCCTGCCTAGTCTGTGCTGGGGCTCACCTCACCCAACATTCCTGCCACAAGACAGGTATAATAAAGCAGGAGAATCTTTACACTTCACGATTTCATTCCACGGATCAAAGATCAAAGCAGAGGAATACACAGTGACCATAAAATTAACTGCTTTTTCAATTTTACAATGCTTTCGGTGATAAAGAATCATATAAATTTAATATTAATTAAACACTTAGCTTTTAACCTCCTCCTGCATCTACTTTTGGCTCCTCGTTGGGGAAAAATTAATTGGGCATCTTAAATCTTGCGTTACTAAATGCTTTGACAGGGGGTTTCAAAAGCACTTAGAAGTCGAGCAAAATGTATTTGCTCCATTCGTCCTTCCACTCACCTAATTGAAAATCTTAGAGGGGAAAAGGAGGGGGCAGGGAAGAAGAAAGGGAAAAAGTACCATTTTATGGTTTTGTTTCTTGAAAGGCAAACGAAAGGGGGGAAGGAGAGAGGCATAACTTATAGCTGCTCTTACGTTCTTGGCTTTAATTCAATCCCCGTCACACTTAACACCTTGCAAAATGGAAGTGATTGATCTCCTATTGCAGATGGCCTATTGATTGGGAGCTGGGTGCTGGCAGCGCACTGCTGCTTGCTCCTGTGGCTTCCTTCCCTCCATCCCCAAATTCTCCTCTGCAGAAACCTGTCTGTGTGGCACATGGGTTATGTGGGCAAGACATAAACATGAGTCCGTGCCTCTTCCTGCCTCCCAGTATGGGAATGTGAATGATCAGCTCCTGACCGTCGCAATGCAGCTGCCTTTGGGGGAGAGCCCAGCAAGCGGCTTTCTAGTGGCAAACGGCAACACTTCATGAATGTGTGAGGAATGAATTGCAAAATACTACCCTCACGATCCAAACCGGAAAGATTCAGTGGGAGGAAGGCTCTTGGAAATCAGTAATGTTGCAAAAGACCTAAGGAGCACAGCGGAGAGCAAATTAGATATGTTACTTGCCGTGTGGTTTGGCAAAAAGGGTAGCAGTGGGCTTTCTGGCCTGCAGAGGCCACACTTGATAGAGCAGGAGAGATCTTAGTTCCTTTTCCTGACTGGGTACAGCATGTGTCTCCAGACATCTTATTAATGCAACAATACTAGTGAAATGAAGGGAGTTTCAAGAACTCCAGATGTATGGAATTGGAGCTAGGACGTTATGGAGAGCAATTCTCCCATTGTGGTGGAGCCTCATTAATTTCTGTGGAAGACCAGGAAACCGACCAGCAGCCACTCTCCAAGGGGATGTTAGGTGCTTGCACATGGTGGGAAACACCTGGATCAAGAGAAACCAGGAAAATCAATTAATGAGCAACAGGATGTTGAGTTGAAGCTCATTGGATGAATGGTGTTTTACCTGTTTGTGCTGATTCTCTGCACAGGACCAGAGTTTCATGGGATCTTTTGTGAAAACAAAAGAGTAACAAAATAGTAACAGCAGCAGCAGACCTTCTACAGGAATGTTTCTTGTGATCTTGGCTGGAGATTATGGAGAGCAGGTCTCTGAGTGCATGTTCTTGAAGTGGCAGAAGCACATGCGGTGGTTGGTAGTATATTTGGGATTCTCCATCTGAGTTTGAACTCAAACTTTCCCCTTGATTTTGGGGATGGTTAAAGAATTTTTGTCCAAAAAACCCCACCCCTTCTTGCCAAGTTCAAGAAGCAAATATTGCTGCTCTACTTCTCCCTGGCTGAACGTGATAGCATGTCTGATGGTGAGGAATTCCTGAATGAGTAACACAGACCTATCCCTGTGGAACTGGGCAGTGAAATTCTGGATGGACAAGGAATGAATTGAAAAATAGGGCAGAAACAGGGTCTGAGTAGAATTGCAGGGGATTACACTGTGGGGGGCAAAAGCTATGAGGGGCTGGAGATACTTTGCAGCATACTGTGTGGTTGGCACTTTTCTACATACCTCCTCTTCTCTGTCATGTTATCAATTCCTGGCAGCGTTCATTTTAAACTGGGGAAATGGAGGGAAGCAGAATAACCTGGTGCAGGTCACCACGGACAAATTCCAGGAGGATGGTCTGTTGGTTTATTTTTTTTCTCTCTCTCTCTTTTGGTTTTTTTTTGGTTTGTTTTTTTTTTTTTAATTGTAATTTAATTTCTTTGAGGGTTTCCCCATCCTATTCTTGGCTGATTGTACATTTTTGAGAGGGGATCGCATGCTTGATGCTGAGAACAATGTGGTCCAGCAGACCACATTAAGGACTCATTGTTTGGCGGACCAGTGTGATGTAGTACCCAAAGTGGGCAAGGCTCTTCACTGGAGGGTTGCAGCCTCTACGCCCAGCAGCGTTCGGATAACAAGGGAAGGCCAACAGGATCTTTTCTCTGCCATTTTAGGCTGTTGGAAAAGCCACCTAAGTCATGGCAGTGGTTCTTTATGGCCAAGCAGTGCCCTGTTGCCTCTCTGCCAGATCATACACCTTGGAGAACAGGAGCTGCACGCTTTTCCCGTGCTGGCCCTGGCTCCCTCAATTCAGCCCTGGGAAAATGAGCTGTGACGTGTGTGCGGACTTTGCCTGACGAGGTCTCACCCTTTACTCGTGAGCAAAAGGGCTGACACTCGGACTCAGTGTTTTGATGGATTGATTTATCTAAAAAATACCTTGGGTTGGATGAAAGGCATTAGTGGGGGACTGGGGAGTGTAGATGCTGCAGTGACTCCACGTGAGCTCTCATGAAAGATGTTTGGGAGGGATAAGGAACGTTCCCACCTTGAGGAGTGTAGACAAGTCTGAGGGTCTGCATATTTGGGATGTGGGACTTGGTCCTTACTTGCAGACTGATTGTTGGTGTGTTTAATAAACATGTTGCAACCCAGGATGTGTTTCCAAAAAAAGGCCTAGATGAAGAATGTGCCAAAGACACTCCTGAAGTGTGGTGCTAAGCATCTCATGTCACCATGGGCCCTTGCTTGCTTTTGTCTTCACCCTAAAAACTACCAGTGCTGGGCTAGAGGCTGCAGTTGCTTAAATAAAAGGCTTAGGTTACCCTGGCTCTCTGTATGCAGCTGTGGAAATGCTTTGATACGGCTTATCCTCCAGGATCCATAAGAAAAGACATTGAGAGACAGCATTGCTCCAGCGAGGCTTTTCTAAGTAGTCCTTTGTGCTTCAGAGTGTAGGATAACATTTAAGGGGAGAACACGGAGCGGTGCTTGCCCACCGTCCCCAGCAGCAGCAGTAATGAATGGAGGAAAGTGCTGCTGGGCCCTGCTTGCTTCCCTCTCCCCAAAGGCTCCAATTTTAAAGGTTTCCGTGTCTTTAGGATTGCTGGAAACAGAGAGAGGAATCCTGGATGAGAGGTGACCTCAGAGCATGGGTGAACACCCTGCTGTACCCTGCTATGGCACAGAGAACATGAAAGGACCTGGCACGATGGCACAGCTTGTGTGGGAGCTTTGCATGGTCAGAGGGGAGATGCTGGAAAGGAGATGGGGGGGTTTGTTGAGACCTCGGAAAATACTGTGAGGGATTGACAGTGGGCTTAAACCAGGCTATTCTTGCTAGTGGGGGAGATTTACTGATTTATACTAGCCAGGACTCATCTTGTTTTTCTGCCATGTGCCTGCAGCTGCATGCAGGGCATCAAGTGCATAACTGCTGGTTTTGGCTTGTGTTTAAACCCCTTTGGTAATGTTCCTGGATTTCCCAAGTCTTGCTCTCGGGAGAAGCTGCATTCCTAGCTAGCTTTGAAAAGCAGACTTGGGGTCTTGAACAGCTTAAATACTTTTAAAAATGTTGGTATTTCTTCAGGATCTTAGTTCTCGAACAGAGGTGTTCAGAGTGTGTGCCTACAGCGTGCCTACGTGCACATGCAGCCTGTGGTGGATATAACTCAAGCCTTGTCAAAATGATTTCATGCTTTAACAAAACTTTGACTAATTTGGAGTTTGGTAAGAAGAGGGAGCATTTCAACTTTGGTTGGTGCCTGAAGCAAAGCAGCTTTGGATGGTGGATTGCTGTGGTGCCAAAGAGGCTGTGAGTAGCATGGACACTGGGGAGGTTCAGGGCATGTTTGCGGAGGCAAAAGGTAGATTGCAGTAAGATTTATTAAAAAACCCCAGACCTTTGGAATTCAGCAGGAGCAGTGCATAGATGAAACCTAAACCGTCTCATCATGTTGATCCCATGACATGCAGTGCTTGGAATGAGTGTTTGAAAACATGGGCATCACCCTTGCCTTTACCCCAGATGGGAGCCTGACATCCTGGCAAGGCTCTCCTGGCTCACCATATCCCCAGACATTTTTATTCTGGGGGAGCTATAGTGAATCATCAGGTGTTTGGTTTCTGCCTCCTGTGTTCAGGTTCTCATCAGTGTAGCACAGCAAGGGCCTGAAGGCAGCTGTGGTTCAGCACCGGTCACTTTGCCAGTGCTGGCAGGAGGAAGAAAATGTTTGAATTTGGGTCAGTCACTCACCAGTGCTCCTCAGGGAGGCTCTGGTTTCTTGTTCATATGAGAGTGGGATTATCTGGTTGTGTTCAGAAAAGCTTGAGAAATGTGCAGGAGTTCCCGTTACCTGCTCCAGCCATGGAAAATTAACTCTGTGCATGCAGTTTGCTCTGGGGAACTTTGCAGTCTTTTGCTCTTATTTCATGGTATTTTTGCTAGTTTTTCCCTCTAGTCCCTTTTCCATAAGAGTAAGTAAAAGAAAAAAAGAAGGCAGGCAGTGGAAAGGAGAAGGCAGCTGCAAAAAGGCTGATCCACCAGCAAGGGGCATAAACCTGTTTGTCAAGCCCTTGGCCCTGCTGAGAGCCAGAATGGGCTATTCAGCCCTCAAAGGGGAGTTGAAACCACCCTTGTCCCAGCACTGGGGCTGCCTGTGCCCTGCCCTTTGGCTGTGCTGCATTTCCATCCCCATCCACCTGAGGCCCATTTCTCTGTGGCCCCAACACATGCGGCTCACATCCCTCTTGTATTCCCTTTTTCCCTTATTTCCCTCTTGTATTACACCTTTGTAGGGTGTAAAAAGCTCTGTTCTGTGACTGGGCACATGGAGAGGAAAGGAGACCCCACCACCCTGCTTGGGCAGCTTATGGGGGCATCATCTGGCCTCCCCTGTCCACTTCTTGCCCACCCTCCCCTTCCTGTCGTCAGAAGGAGGGAAAGAAAAGGAGAAACAACCATATGAAAAAAATGTTAATTTATTAATCACGGAATATATAGCAGTTCATCTGAAATGCTGTTGCTATGCCAACACCCTGGGAGTTTATTTTCTTAATCCAGGAGCGAAGCGTTTGGTCCCCCGCTCTCCTGCTGAGCTATTTGAATATGTTGCTGCTGCCGCCATATCTGTTTAAAAGGGAGAAGGAGGGAAAAAAGGAGGAAAAAAAAATAAAGTAGGCTAAACCACCAAAGCAGTCAGATGCAAAGCAGTAAGAAGCCTTTCTCAGTACGACTTAGTAAAAATGACACAAATTAATATACTCTACTTAAACCAGACCAAGATTAATGCTTCTCTTTCAGAGCAGCTTAGTCCAACTGTCACTCGACAAGCGTTCGTCGGACAAAATCAACACTAATCAACATTTATTCCTCTCTTGCCCTTGGGTCTGAGGAGCGTAGAGCGGGCTGCGCCATTCTCCGGCTCGTCTCGCCACGCTTTTCACCCTCTATCCAGCTTCGCCATATATCACCCTTCCTCTCTGTGCTTCTGCATGTACGGATCCACACGCGCAGCTATCAGGCTACATTAGAGGCATGATAGATTTTCTGTTTTAATTTACATCTATTATATTACAACATAACAGGTCTTGATTCAGTGGAGACCAGTGTCTCCTATAGCCAGACTCTTTGGGAAGATTTCCACATGAACTTTTTAAGGCTGGTTACAAAGTGGCATCAGGTGGACTCTCCTCCCGCTTCGCACTTCTGAGTGGTGAATGAAGGTGTTGTGCACCCTGCTCAGCGAAACGTGGCTGTGTTGGCTGGCTTGTCATGTTGCTGGGAGGTGATGGCTTTGGAGGGGACAGGCAGTTGAGCACTGGCTGCTGCTGTTTCTGTGAGCTGGCTGCCAGGCTGCTTTGTAACTGAAGCCTGGAGGAGCTCTTGCTGATGCCCTGTGCCACAGACCCCCTAATGGGGTGGAGGGGAAGAGGATTGAACCCAGCTGTTGATGTTGGGAGAATGAGGTCTCAGCATACCCATAGGGCATCTTCCTATTTCCTGTGCAGGGATGCTGAAGCCATGAGTGTCTGGCACACATAGGGTGGCAGGGTTTTGTGAAGATTCATGGCTCATTTCTGGTCACTGAGGTACTGGTTCTTGCCATCACTTTGGAGCAGGGAGAGGGCAGGTCTGACTTAAAGTCTGATTTCTCAAGATGTTGGTGGGGTCATGCTCCAGCTGGCTTTGCTGGTGAGCATTACATTTGTTTTCTCTGGTTGTCCGGAGGGTCTGTGGGAAAGAGAAAAATGCAGAAGAGTGGAAGAAACTGGAGCATGTTGTATTCATTTCCTCTCCGATGAGTGGAAAACTGGTGAAGGTCATGATGCTGTTGTGCCCAGCTCAATGTGATTTTGAAGAGCTCTTCCTGTCCTTGCAGCATTGGGAGGAGGAGAATCCCTCCTTCACCTTCCCATTTCTGCACTTCGTGTTCAATGCTTTTTTTTCCCCTGATTTGTCTCGCAGAGCAGTCATTTGGAGTTTGTGTGGTTTCTGTTCGACTTTTTTCCAGGACCACATAGCTGCAAGCTTGGACAAGACTTTGTCTTACAGTCACGTAGATGGGAGTGTGTGAGGCTTCTGGGCAGACTAAAATCGAGGTGGTTCTTGCTCTCCTCAGTAACCTCTTTTTCAGGTTGCGTTCAAGTGTAAATCCATCTGGGAAGGTGATAGACTCAGCTTTCCAATGAATGTCTAATAATAGGTTAAAATATCCATGAAGGATACTCCTGTTCCAGTGGTAGATAAAGAATCACTCTCTAGATGTCTGCCCCACCCCTTCCACTGCTGATTTGGGGTTTGAGGGGCCAGTGTAGTGTTGGGTCTCCCAGTATGAAGTTGGTTCTGATGTGGTTTCCATCCATTCTGCTCTTGCCAGTCATGGGTAACATGCTGAGGTTGCCCTTTATTTGGATGGTGTTACGGGTAACCCTAAGTCTAGAGGTTGCTCTTTTGGATTCATTGTCTGTGTGTCCAGCATATAATGTCTTGACTGCTATGGCTAAGCTTGTCTCCATAGCATGCTATGGATGATGGATCAGTGGTCCCAGGGATGGGATCCATTTAGAAAGTTGCCGTCAGCTCCCAAGTCAAAGCAGAGCTTGATGATCTTGCTGGGAATTCCATGTCCCTCTTCTGCTGTAGGTCCTTCATGCCGTGTTGCTAAATCTAGTTTGGAAAGTCATGATTTCTCCTTTTCTCCTGGGAGCACTTAGGTTCTGTGTAGGCTCTGACACAGAGGCTTTTGCTGCTCTTTTCTGCCATCATGGCCTCCGTTGCATCGAGCAGACGCTGCTGGCTGGCAAAGCACTGGAGCACGCACCTTCCCAGCTCGGCTGGACTCAAGGCTGGGCTTGGGGAGCTGGTGGCATCTCCCTCTGCCGTTTTCCCTCTCTCTCTCTTTGCTGGTGTGAATGAAGATTTGATTAATGCAGGCACTTTAGCACAAGTGCCATTTTCCAGGCTGTAGCTCTTGGCACAGGGAGTGCTGCCGGACCGTGTTCTGCAGAGTTCTGGACTGAGTACTGCAGAGGAGAACTGCAGGCAGCATTCTGTGTGTGCTGGGCACTTCATGGCATGCCTGGAGGGGAGCACCCTGCTTCCCTCCGTGCTCCTCATAGCTTAGCAGTAAAATAAATGATGCTTGGTATAACTTTGCACTTACAGGACTGCAGCTTAATTTAAAAACAACCCCAAACTCCAGGAACAGGAGGGGGCTTTGTAGCCAGCTCGTCTCTGCAAACCCACCTCCTTAATTTTAATGGAGGGAGAAATTCTCCAGTCGGGGAGAGAGGAGAGGCAGAGATGCTGAACTTGGAGTGCCAGCAGCCCTCAGGGATGGGAGGACAGCAGTAAGCCCCAGACCATGGGAGATTGGCCAGGGACAGACTTCTCTGTCAAGTCCTGGCCCTTTTGATGACTTAAATTATCCAGGCTCCCACTCCAGCTCCAAACAATGGTCTGGAGCAAAGGCACAGTGGAGCTTGGATGGTGGGACCACGAGCCTGCGTGGGGGACTGCTTGCTCCAAGGCTGCTCCAGGCTGTGGGGCTTTGCCAGCTCCTCAGGGAGATTTTGGAATGGAGATAACATGTGTAGGAATTAATGCTGTTTGTAAAGCAATTGGAAGATGGGAAGAGCTATAGAAGAGCTGTAGTTAATAGAGGCTGGCTAATTCAGTGTTCTGCGTTGACATCATCTCAGCTGATATATATGTAAGGAAAAGCACCTCCATTAGTGCTGGGGAAAATCATTCCCCCTCTAGTGCTGGAGCTAAAGCAACCGGATTTATTTCTCTTTATTGTCTCCAGGAACCGAAATCCACACATCTGAGTCCTGGAAGAGGCTGTGCCTCTGAGACAGCAAAGCTTTGCAGAATGATTTTGCTTTGGACAGATGCCCAAGTGCCCCGTGGCTGAGGTGCTGCCACTGCAGTGGCAGAGGACAGCCCAGGTTAGGGTTGGGGGAGAAGTTTGGGGTGAGCGTGATCTGTGAGCTCTTAATGAAAGCCGCATGGGTGTGGAACAAACTGGTTTTTACTGGGACGAGGGGGTAAGTTTGTTATGGGGATGGCTCTGTGCCAGTCCAGGATGGTCATGGGAGCGAGTGCTTTGTTTGCGTCCTGGGGAGGCTGAGGCAGAAGGCATTTCCTTGGTGGCAGCATATGAAGTATCAACTGAGAGCTGATGTTTCTGCTGCCCTCAGTGGGATACCCAAGGAGATTTGGAGGCAACCAGTATGAAATGAGTGAATGGAAATTGGTCCTGTCTGCTGTACATGAACTGTGGTTGTTGCAAAACAGAAAGATTCAGATGCTGATTGTTTTCCTTCGTGGATGTCTTGTGTTAAGCCAGGTCTGGGCTTTTGTGAATGCCTGATGCTGCAGATGCTGATACTGAGAGCTGTGGTGTTTAGTGACGTATTTATGCTGCAGAAAGTCTTACTTTTATGTTGTTTGAGGATCTAGTGTAAGCTGCATCTCTTTAATCCATGTTCTTACTTATTTTGCTGCTCTGGAATGGAGTGAAGCGGAGGAAATATCCAGTTTTTGCTTTTAACTGCTATAAACCCATTCTCTAGTTTTCTGGTAGCATGTTCCCTGTAGCTGTGTCTCAAGAGTGCTGGTCAGCACAACCCTCCTGCCCTCTTCTCCCAGGGTAAACCAGACTGGACTCAGAATCCATATATAGCTTTTGGAGAGGCTTTCTGTGATGCTGGTTGGTTTCTGTCCAGCTTTGGATGTGCTAGGCTCACTGGGAAGCCGGGCTATCCGGGCTATTCCCTGCGCCTGAATATGGCATTGGGGCCTGCCCAAGTCTGAAGCCACTGGCCTTATATGCATAGAACAGGCAGCTTCTATATAAATGTTTTTATAAGGGCTATAAACCCTAGTGCTTTGGAGTGTGAGCCAAGCTCTGCATGCTGAGCTTGGAAGAAACTTCCCTGTGACCATCTCATCCCGAGCTCCCTCTCCATTGGGCTTGTTGTGATGGCATGTGCAAACTGGAGGGTTGCCTGCACCAGGACTGGGATGGCAGGAGCGGGCAAAGGGGATAGGGAGTCAGGGCAAGGCTTGCCCTGCTCCTGCTGGATGCTGCTGGTGTAGGCATCCCTGAAGGAGCTGGGGTGTGAAACCAGACACCTCTCATGAAAAGTTTGTGGGTGTCTGTGTGTGTGCAGATGCCCATGGCTCCCCAAGGGCATCAGCTCCCTCAGTAAGTGACCTTCTCCCAGGTCACTGCCTTCCAGGGTCGCTTGGCTGCTCAGCTGCATATCAGGGATGCTTTTCCCTGCTGCTGAAAGAGCAAAGGAGAGATCCTGCTGGAGAAGGGGAGGGCTGGCATCCCCCGCTGGCTGGCTGTGTCTGGATCTGGTCCAGAGGAGGTGTGAGAGGAGCTGGGGAAGGGGGGAGGCTGTGCAGCGATCGGACTGGTCAGTGCAGCATTTCATGAGCCTGAGCTGGCCCCCAGGGCTGCGCCTGTCTCAGTTTCCCCAAATGTAAAGCCAATGATCTTGCAAGCCAACTCACCTCTTTTTGTTGGTGCAAAAAACCTTTGAGACTTGGTTGAAAAGTGCCAAGGGGGCCTGTGTAACGTGTAAGCCATGAGTGGTGGTATAGATAGAAAGCCCAGTTGCCAAGGCTGACTTTTTCCTCATGGGGATGCAAAGCCACTGCTGGAGCAGGTCTCCCTGCAGGAGGCAGTCCAGCCCATCTGTGTTTAATGGGGACCACACAACACGGCAGCTGGCCCTGGGCCCAGAGATATTCTTGTAACTTAATAGCGTCCTGCAGAGTCAAACAGTGCTGTAAAGGGGGTACAGATTTTTTAAAAGGTATTTAGAAGCCCGGGGCTATGGAGAGGGGTCCTCTGGACTGCTTAAAAGCTGCATGCTGCCCACCTTTGTTGTCTGTCCTTATATATTCCCGAGCCACTGGGATCATGTTCCTCCAGTGAGTGCCTGGCTCAAGGCCGCAGGGGTAACAGGTGCTGTCCTCTGCTGGGGCCTCGCCTCCAGGCAGGGATGACTCAGCCCCGAAAAGGTCTCTAGAATGAGTCTAAGTGATTCAGGAGCTTGTTATCTAGGGTTTCCAGCAGGACAGGCACTTGTCTTAAGGGCTCCAGATTGGATGATTTTGTGTAAGACGTGTAGGGGTCTTGGCCCTGCACAAGGTCTTCTCCAGAGCAAGCATACCATGTGTGATTTTGGAAGAATGGGGTGATCCATGGGGGACATTGCTCAAGGCCATGTGTTTCTCCTTTTTGGTAAAGCAGAGTCAGGGGACAAGCCTTCCTTGGCAGAGGGATCTGTGAGGAGGGTTTGGTAGTGCTCCGAAGTGTGCTTGGGGTATGGAGGGGAGCTGGTTCTGCCTGGTGGCCCAGCACAGCTGCTGCAGGCCATGTCCTCTGAGTGTGGAAAGGTCGGCTCTTGGGAGGAGCTGGAAGGAGATGTGCCCAGCCTGCCAGGTGGATGTGTGAAGAGAGAGGGGCTGGTGGTCCCTTGGCTGTGGTGGGAGCTATTGAAGAGCACTGATGGGTGACGTAGTTCCATGCTGCAGAGGCAACTTCATGAAATCTGTAGAGATTTTGACTTTCGTTGGGTCCTCAGAGCCCACAGAGCTGGACAGGCTTAGGCATGAAGGTGGGAGAGGTCTCCCCTTGCTTCCCCTCCCTCTCCATCCTGCAGAAGGAAGAGATGAGCTGGCGAGTGAGAAACAAGGTCCATGCAAATGTGCATTATATCTGCTGCTAATTTTGTGATAGGAAACGAAGCAACAAAGGGAGGTGGTGCAGCGTGAGGGTGGTTTAACCTTGATAAAACAGTGATTTCACCAAGGATGATGTTCTCCCATCTATCTTCATCCATCAAGGCACCGCTGAAATATGCTGATGAAGCCTGTGGATAGGAGTACAGTGCAGTTAAATGGGGCGTTGTAAACGCCCTCTGTACCCCTGTGACAAGGTGGCGTTACTTACTGTCCGAATGTAGTGCTGGGAACAGCACGATCCGCTGCCTTTTGCTCCATGGGCTGGGGTGGGATGCAGCCAGGGCTGTATCTGCTCTGTAGAGAGTCAGAGATGGCAATGGCACCTCAGCACATCGCTTAATTTCCTCCTTTTCTTTAGTGCCACGGAGAGTCAGGAGCGCAGAAGCAATAAGCAAATTCAGCTTCACTGTAAAAATGCCTTCCCCTCCCTAGCAGAGGGAGACATTCAGTCATGAACAATACCAGGTGTGCAGGTAAGGCAGGTGATGGTCCTGTTGGCTTCAGCTGAACAGTAACTGGTGGGTCTGGTCTGCGGGGGAGTCAGGAAATCCCAGGGCTTTGCTGTTTGTTTGGCTACCTTGCATTTCGCCTGTGTGTGCTGTGTTGGAGTAGCAGCAATTAAGCTTTATTCACATGGGGTTTCCCAGCTTGCCGGGTGGGAAGTGGTGGTACGTGGGTGTGAGCACTGTGTGTGAACTTCTCTTTAAGTTTGGGGATTAGCAGTACGGGCCAAGTGCCACAGTCTTTTCTGGTCAGGTATCTGGGGGTGGTTTGCTGGCTGTGTGCAAATGTAAATGTCGATAGGTCGGTGGTAAACTGAGCCCTGTAAGCCAAGCCACTGCTGTGCCCAATCCCTCTGGGACTACGGCCATGGACATGGCCCCAGCACTTCCAGCTTGAATTTCAGCAGTGGTGTCCCGGTGTCTGAGCTGGGCTGTGCCAATGCTGGAGTGAGCCGGGATCTTCTCACCTTGGGAAGGAGCAAGGTGGAGCTGGCAGGAGGAGTTGCTCCGTTCCTGCCATGCTGCAGAGAAATAATCTGGTGCTGCTGGTGGCGTGGGCCCATCCTGTCACTGGGGGGAACTGAGGGTTCAGAGTCCTCTCTGAGTGCAGGCATGGTTCATCTCCAGCCAGCTTCTCCTTTTGCAACTGGGTTTATCTTCCTAGGTTGTGCTTTCAGAAGCTGGCAGGGTGTGAGTGCTACCTCCAGGCCTCTTTCCAGACTTGAGCTTGCAAGAAGGTAAAGCTATGTGCAGTGTTTCTGCAGTCAGCAGGGCTCTGACACTGCTCCAGAGCTCTCCTCTGTAAATAACCCAGATGGGCAGATGCCTCCTTACAGACCAGGCATGTGGTGAAGGCTGGAGAGCTGGCTCTGGACCTGGAGAAGGGACGTGTCCATCCAGAACATCACAAGGCCAGCATAACCTGCTATGAGAGGGCAGAAAGCCTGAGCAGAACTGCCATCCCTGCTGAGGCAGAGACCAGAACACTGTGATTTCACACCATTGGAGTTCCGTCCATCTTTGATCTTTTGGGCATCCTGGTTTCCCTGCTCCATGCCAGCCTTGGACTATTCTTTGGGCTCTCAGTTGTTACTCAGGATGCTGCTCAACTACACTGAGACAGTCCTCAGCCTGACTGCCTCCAGGTACAGGCAACAACACAGACATAGCAAAGACTTTCAACACACAAGGTCTTTATCCCACCAGCAGACTTGATGCTTATTGGTAGCTCAGATTTTGTGGTGGCCTCCCTCCTCCTCAGACATCTTGTGGGACACCTTGTGAGCTGGGAATTGGAGTGATGTGCTGTTCAGCCCTAGGAAAGGCTGTTTCTTCCCTTCCTCAGCCTCTTGTGTTCCCATTCTCCTATTGCTGCTTCTACTCCTGATGCTTTAGGGAGCATTTGGGGGAAAAAAAAGTTGACAAAAGAAATGAATTATGCATAAGGAATTAATTTCCTTGATGAATAGGGACTTACAAACTCAATTGCCAGTCGCTTTCAAGGAATGCTTGGGGGAGCTGGGGGGAGGGAATAAAAGCAGAGGATGAAGCAGTGGCTGAGTGGCTGAGCCTGGAAGTGTTCCTGGCCTTTAAGTGGACTTTGGGAAACAGCCCTGGGTCATTGAAACCATATGATGGGTCTTGTATTCCCATCAACGTGGTGGGTTCTTTGCTGGGGTGAAAATCAGGGTGGCAAAGATGCAGCAAATCTGGCAGTGAGTGAGTGCCATTTTTGGTGTGAAATAGAAGGAGAAGAGGGACAGGTGAGGATTTGGATATTTTAATAGATGGGGAAACTGAGTCAGGTGTGTACATGTGACTTGTTCAGATTGGGTACAGGCCAACAGCCACTACAGGAGTAGTACTCAGTGCTCTTGTTTTCCAGAATTTTGGTTTTTTTCCCTTGTGTGCCCTTCCCTCCTGCATGCTGCTGTGTCCTGGGAGCAGAGCCAACAACTGGGAGCACTAAAAGCAGTGGAGTGAAAATGCTGTAAAAGAGCCTTCTGGAAACTGCCCAGCCAGAAAAACTTGCCCCAAAACCCAAGCAGAAAATTCAGATTCCTGATGGGAAGAGAGCATCTGTCAACCCAAGTGATCTGCTGGGCATCAAGCTCTTGTGCTGTGTGTCGGCGTTCACGGGAAGTGCAGAGGGATGGGGCAGGTCAATGTTCTGGAGGAAAGGAAACCCTTGTGTTGCTCTTGGGCTAAGAAGTATTTCACCTTGCAGAGCATCAGGGGCATTGCAGGAAAGTCTGCCCTGGCTGTTGTGCTGGCTGATGGATTGGAGAAGCGGTGGGCAGAGTGAGGCACCAAGAGGGGCTGTGCTGGGCTCTGGGCTAGAGAGAAATTGTTCTTCTAGATCCTGAAACTTTACTGCCCTTTGCAACTTACATATTGCCCCTCAAACATTACAGTCTCGGTAGGAATGCTGTACCTGAGTACTCATGGACTTGGGATAAGGGTTTGCAGGTGAGCAAAGTAAGGTGCTACTGGCTGCCTGCATATTGCCAGAATCAAAGAGGACAGTGAGTGTTGGCAGAAGCTGTGCCAGAGCCATGGATTCCTGTAGCCGGGAACACTGTCTGTGCCTGCACACCGACCCTGTGATACAGTGGAGCTTGCTCCTCTGCCCCTTGGTTGCTGGTGTGATGGGCCTGGGGGATTTGTGCAATACTTGTCTCACCTTGCTCCCCCCTTCCCTGTGCTGTTCGGAGGAGGAAGAAATGTAGCCCAGGCATAGATAGCATCCCCAGAACCCCCACCCAGGGACCAACTGCACGGAGTTTGGGATCATGCAGGCCAGCTGGGAGAAGGTGGCACCAGTTCCTCCTGCTGCAGAAAGGGAATGAAGGAGTGCAACTGCCTGGGGAAGGGTGTTTTCATCATTGGAAGGGTGGTTTAATTGCTGCTTTTCTTTTCCATCCCCTTCTCAGCCACCCTCCCCTTTCCCAAGCTGAGGGCAGAGGGGATCTGCGGGCATGGGACTTTGGAAGCTGTCGCTTTGCATTGTGCGGCTGGGGAAAGGTCTCTACCTGCCTTATTTTGTCCCTTTTGCTGTCAGTGCTGACAGTGCTCATGTTTATTTCATCCTGCGTGGCGGCTGTCTCGTTTCCCTATCCTCCGATGTCATTAGCGCACCGAGAGCGGGCCCTGCAGTGCTCAGCCTAATGAATTCCTCTGTGGCTCCTCTCTCCCCACCTCGTTACCAAAGCTCAAGGTGTCAAATTAAACCTGGCCAGGGAAAGGAGAGAGAGAACAAGGCGCAAGAGGAGGAGGGAAGGGGGAGGGTGTGTGTTGTAGGGGTTCCTTTGATTCCAGGGTTTCCCCTTTTTCCAGCTATTTTTCCTTTTAGGCTGCTTCCCTTGCAGCTGGGGTTTCTCTTAGAGGCTGGATGTGTCATCACACAAGAGGTGGTGACTTTGTCCTTGGTCCTGAGTCCTCTTCTGTGGGGGTGGGAGGAGGGATGGCCTCCTCTGCAGAGTACATATTGGCTTTGAGGAACCTGGTCTAGTGGAACATGTCCCTGCCCATGGCAGAGGCTTGGAACAAAATGATCCTTAAGGTGCTTCCAACCAAAACCATTTTATGATTCCTCAGCCCCTGCTCTGTCTTGTCCACACAGGAGACAGCAGTGAGTATGAGAGTGCTGTTTTAAAAACAAAGTGCCTGTTTCTCAGCTCCTGCTCCACCTCCTGGGTTGTGCCCTCAAGCTGGGATGAGTTTTGCAAGTGGTTTTAAATGAAAGCTGCCATACCCTGTCTCTGAGAGCTGGTGAATTTGAAGTGAGCTGCTGTCTGCCTTGAGAGTAGGGGTACTAAAAGCCACACTAGCAGTCTCCCATCAGCTCTGAGGCCGTGCTCTGCTGGGCAATGTTTCACTTTTCTTTAGTATTACTTATTCCTGGTTTGCCCAGCCCCTGGCCCAGAAAGCTTGGGGATTCCCTGCCCTCCCCAGCCAGGGAGTCCAGCCCTTTGGAGTGATCACCTGGAGTGACGGCAGCCTGTCCCCCGCACCCCCCCCCCCCCCCCGACCCATCCATCTTGGCTCTCATTGATTTAAAATAGTTTTGTAATATAATTATCTCCTCGTGGATGGGCTTTTTCATTATGTTGGCTGCTTCAGCTGTGGGGAGCATATTAATATGGGATTAGTGCCATGGTGGAGCACGTGTCAGCAGGGGGCAGGGAGGGACAGCCCTCTCCACCGTGACTGTTCCGGGTGCCCCCCTGAATTGGGGTGACCACAGGCTGTGTTGGGTGTGGTATCTCCTGGGGACAGAGGAGCAGAGTAAGAGGGGGACAGGGCCTTTCCAGGATGTTGGGAAGCTAGGGCCCTTTTGCAACCCAGGTTTGGCATCTCAGGGCCACTGGTGGATGCTGCTGGGAGGATTTGGCTTGGAAAGCACCAGCTTGGGTGACAAAGTGGCCCTGGGGTCCCTCCAGTGACCTCCTGTCCTGGTGCCCTTGCTGGATGTGAAGCTGTAATAGTCTGTGGCATTTGTTTTTGCTTTGCCTTGTTTGCTGGAAGGGGAACACATGGTGAGAGGGGACAGCAGGTTTGTCCCTCTGCATGGGATGGAGCAGTGTCGCTGCCTGCCTGGGGAACCTGGATATTGGTCCCCCTGCCTGGGGAACAGAGGAGGGTCCCCAGACCTGCTCCACTGCCTACAGCAAATTTTGAGTGAAAGAAATGAAAAAGAAGAAGGCTCAGAGTGGGGAGAAGGCAGAAGTGCCTGTATCTTTTGTCCTCACGGCTTGCTGGACACACGGGACTGTTAGAACTGACAGGCTCAGGACCCATGGCCTGGAGCTGTGGCTTGTGACAGTGGCTTTTAACCCTGTGCTGGTGTCCAGGACACAGCTGGGTGCACCGGGAGGTGAGGAGCAATTTCACGTGCGATTGGAACTGCAAAGGGAGAGCGGAGGGAGGTGCGATTTAATCACCTTGGCTGGCCCTGGGCCAAGACCACCAAGGTTCAAACACCTCTCCATCACAGGAGATGCCGGGGGAGTATTAATTGGCATAATTCATCAACCGTTTGGCGCCTCTTGCTGTGTTGTCCTCGCAGNGAGCTTTGAGGCTGTTTTGGAAAGCAGGTGAAAGCCCGTGGCCTGGGCAGTTCCTGAGGCCACCAGCTGGTGCTTGGGGGTGAGTGGAAGGTTCTCCAAAGCTGCCTGCCTGCCTGCTGGTGAGGAAGGCATTCTGGGATGGGTTGGTCTGTGTCTCCTGGTACACTGGGCACTTCTTCAGCAGGTTGGTGCAGGAGCTTTATGGATCTTTCAAGCTCAGCTCAGAATCTCCGTGTGTCTGCTTCTTGAGAAGGATTTGGACCAAAGATGCTGTGGAGGCCGGACAAGCCCTTCTGGCAGCACCTGGCTTGCCAGCTGCCATGTTTAGTTAGCATGGGCCTTGGCAGACTTCCTGGACTGGTATGACACTGAAGATCTGAAGAAGAGTTAAGTGATGTGAAAGCTTTCAGAAAGGGCAGCGTGAGATAAAGCAGAAATGTTTTCCCTGCACTGTCCTAAGAAAAGGCAAGAGAAAATAAAAGCAAGCACTTTGTCTGATACGCCTCTCTAGTTAAAGCCTCAACCACAGATAGAATGAATGTACTCCCCCTTTTACTGTGCAGCCAAAAGGGGTAAGTGTGGCCTAAACAGGACTCAGCATGAGTATCAACCTGATATGTGGAGGTATTGCTGCTTTTCCTGACCACGGGAGGCATTGAAATGCAGCCAAGTCATCTTGATTTGAGTAGTTCGTATCGTGTCCTCTCAGCTGGCTGGTAATGGTGCGACTGTCTCCTCCTTCTCTGAAGACCTGGAAGAGCGAAGGCTCATGTGATCTGAACAGCATAATTTTCTAGGAAAGTGCGGAGGTGTTGCATGGCAAGTACCTGTGTGATGTGGGTATCTCGGGGTGGCTGTGCCGGGCCAAGCTGAAGGTGGACCCAGCTGTGCCAAAGCCTGATGGCAGCTGCTGGGGGAAGGACCAAAAAAGGACAGAGCCAGAGTGAAGTACCCCTTTGCTGATGTCCCCCCCAAATCCCAGCAGCGAGCAGCAGTGTATTTGGTGATTCTCAGCACAAATTCCCTTACCCTACTGGGTGGCTTTTGTTTTGCTCTGTGTGTAAAGCTTCTTGTGTGGCTGGAGACAGGTTCCCCTGTGCTGTGCCTCAGTTTCCCCATCTGGGCAGGGGTTTGGTATGGGTTTGCTTCTTCTCTGGAGTGCAGTGGAGACAAGTTCAGTCAAGCACTTTGAAGTCCTCTGATGAAAAGCCCTGGAGAAGGACAGAGGCTTATTAATTGTTGTTGAGAATTATCTGTCAGTCCCATGTGAGGAACTGCTGACTGAATTTCTGCTGTCTGCTCTTCCTAGGAGAAGGTAGTGACAGTAGTGAGATGATGAGAGTGGGGCTGTCATTTTCATGGAAATCAGTCCTGAAGGCTGAAAACCTCCAGGTTTCTGGAAGCAGTATGTCCAGGTTGTGAAGGGAGACATGGCTTTGTCCTGGCACATCACTGTGAAGATTGGGTTGGCATTTCCTTTCAGGTGCTAGTGGAGCCATGAAGACACAGGCACTGTTTGTCTGCTGGTGGCCTTCCTCTTCTGGGACAGAGCTGCTCCCTGGATTTTGGGTGCTTGACATTCATGTTGACACCAGCCCATGGGAGAGTTAGACACAGGTCTGTTGGCAATAGCAGGAAGTTGTCATCGTGTGTGCAGAACTCATGGCTCTTTGGAGGGAGTGGATTTGTGCCTGACTCAGTGACCTGATAAGCCTCTCCAGGCTTATTATTAGTATTAAAACACAGTTTTCTCTGCAGCTATGAAGACCCGTGCTGGAGCTGTGATGAACCTCTTAGCTGTCTCACACTCTGGTTGGATTCATGCGTGTTTCAGAGTCCGCAGCGCTGCTGGACGGGTGGTTGGGGTGGGAGCTGCAGGTGCTGTGTCCATGTTGGTGATGCTGCCCTAAGAGCCTGTCCCTTACACCTTGGGGAAGGAGGCACAGACTCCTCTTGGAGAGCCATGGAGATTATTGGGAGACAGAAAGCCTTCTTCCCTCAAGCCAACTTATCGTCACTTCTGTGCTTTCACCCTATTGAAAGGCTTGTAGCATCAGCTTGGCTTGCAGGGTCTGACCTTTCTGATGGGGTGGGTTGTCTTCCTCAGCCCAGAGGAAATTTGGAGCTGGGAACTTGACTGTTGCAGATGATGTATCCCATAGTTTGGAAGCAGGGAGATCTCCATGCTCAGAAGTTGAGGCAGAGAGGGAAGAGCAGAAGTACACCCTGGTGACAGATCTTCATGGGACAGCACAGCCCCTGACAGTGAAGGCCATGGAGAACTGGCTGACCTCAAACATTGTGTGTGGGTGAGCACTGATGCTGTGATCAGACCCTGGACGGTCCCCCTGGCTCTGCTGAAGCACCAGCTTCCTCCCTGTTTGTGCCAATGTGCATTCCCATCCACCCACTCCAGGCAGGCTCAGGGGTGCTCTTCTGCTTCGGATTGGGATCTCCCAAACATGTCTCTTCCTTGGGATCTCCTTTCCCCAGCCCTGTCCCGTGCTCTTGCACCCCTGCCATGACACTGAACATCTTTCTTATGGATGAATTTGGCAGTGCCAGACCCAGCTTTCTTGCCAGTGTAGCAACAGACACGGCTCTCAGCTTGTTAGACTGAAAGAATGTGCCGTTTTAATTAATGATATGTAAATATCCTTGAATGGGCCACATTTGCATATTAAGAGAGATTTGCAGAATCTGCGGAGTAATATATTTTAATTAAGGATTAATTAAAAATAATGGGAATTTCATTTCGCCTGGCAGAATCCGTTTAGATCTTCGCACATGTCTGCTCGGGAGCCCGGTCGGAGCGCGCTGCTGGTGCCATGGTCCACAGCTGGGGCCGGCCGCCAGGGCCGGCTGCCGGTGCCGCGCCGCTCCTCGCTGGGCCCTGGCACCACCGGTAGAGCCGATGGCCAGTCCCCTTGGCCGCACAGCCGGGCTGAAGCTTTTCGGGCTGTTTTTTGATATTCTTTATGGCAAAATAAGCAAATGGCTGTGAGACACGGAACACTAGTTGTGTTGGCAATTATGTTAATAGCATGCTATTAGGCTATGATTCTATATGAGCAATTGGGGAGAAGAAATGCCTTACTGAGAGAGAATGATACAACAGACGTCTGTCTTATTGATATAGCTCCAGAGGAGCTTTCTGCATAATTACACTTGGCCACTTTTAGGAGGTGGGAGAGATGCTGTGGCCACAGGGTGGAGGGGAGAGTGGCCCTCTGCATGTGCCTGCATCTGAGGCAGAGATGCATTGGAATGCCCTCATGATGCATCCAGGAGGGATTTGTAACTCAGCTGCAGTAGGCTGGGTGTCCAAGTGTCCAGTGGGCTGCTTGGCGTTTTGCTCTGTATGGTCTTGCAGAAAGGATTTGTCCTGCATCAGTGGCCGAAGGGTCACTGGAGAGCTCTGGGAACCTTGGCTGGATCCTGTGGCTTGGTTGCTTGAACCATGGTGATGGAGAGCATCAATGGGGAACCTCGTGGCTTCTTTGGGAAAGTTGGCCACCAAGCCAGGCAGATAGACAGGTGGCTCTGGTGGGACTGGCAAGGAGCGGGGTGGCTTTAGAGGGCTTGAGGTGGGTGGGAAGCAGGAGGGAAGGCCCAGGGTGCTGTTCCCTCCATCCTGCCTGTCTTTTCCCAGCGCTAAGACAGCTGCAGCATATCGAATGCAAATGGAGAAAATGCAGTTTGTGGTAAGTGTCTGCTAATAAATAACCTCTGAGTCTTCTCCCTATCAGGCAGTGACATCCTGCATTTCTCTTCCCTGCCGCACCAGCCCAAGACATTTAATGATGTGGTGCTCCTTACGGGATGTGCTGCCCATGCTAAATATCTCCAGCCTTCAGAAAATGGTGGGCAGAGAGCCCAGCCCAACCCCGCGCCGCTCTCCCGCAGCCCTGGGCACAAAGGTCAGCGGTGGCGGCCCAGAAGCCCCCTCCCATCCCCAGTGCAGACCCCTCTGCCGCGCTCGCCTGCGGTCGCTGGAGGATTTCATTAACTGCATGAAGTAAAAAATAATCAATTTCAGATGTTCCCAGTGTTTGTGGTAATGGTCTCTCTAACCATTCTGATTAGCTGAGTGAAATGGAATTTTTCTTTTAAATTACAGCGCGTTGACATTAAATATAGGGAAACTTTGTGTGTGCAGGGGGAGGGGACAGGCTTTCTACATTCATCCCTGTCCTTCTCCCTGCTCTTCCATCACTCCCCTTATCTTTCCATCACCCCCTCCCCAATCACGCCAAAATCTCCAGCGACTTCCTTCTGCTGCCCAGCAGACTGGATTGTTTTTCTACGCTGGGCTTTGTGAAATATTTTTCAGACTGGTGGGGGTGCATTTTCCCCTTTTTTAGACATGTATTTTTAAATTCTTTTAGTATTTTCCACAGTGCTTTTGGGCTGGGGCTAGTGCCACCACCAGGCTGGGCTTCTTCCCTCCATCCTCTGGGCTGTGCACATGGTGTTGCCACTCTCCCTTTTCACTTTCCAGTTTCCTTTTAGATCCTGAGCAGTGCAGTCCAGAGTGAAATAGGGAGAGCCCTGGCTGTGTGCCTTGGGGATGATGCTGGGCTCCTTCCTCCTCACCTCCCCTCCCTGCACTCCTTCTCTTAGCCCAGGCTGAATGTTTCAGACTCCAACCAAGCCTGCAGCAGCCCTTCCATTATTAATTCTCTTTTTTAAATTTATTTTTCATGCCTTTTGCCCCCACCTCCCTCTACTGGCCCTGTGGCCGGCACATGGTGGAGGTGGTGGGCAGACACTGGTGTGACGGGGCTTTGGACTTCTCCTTTTGATAAGCTGTCATCCCCCAGCCTCGCACAGGGATTTGATCAGAGTGCTCTTTCGACCCTGTGGAAGACATTAAACACCCTCCCAGACCCTTTTCTCTGTTTCCATCTCTGAACCTTTCACTCTTCTTTAATGAGAATTTCTCCTAATTATTTCAGTGGCTGCAGCACAGAGACCGCAGTGTAGTTAGATCTTGATACCGGGACGTGACTGTTATGCTGATAAAGGCAAAAGATCAATAATTTAGGCCCTAGCATTAATGGCAGAGCTGAGAGCTTAAGTGTCTGTATTCAGGTTTAGTCCTGAAGGTTCCTGGAGTATTAGTGATTTCCAGAGGAATTCCCCCCATTGCCCTTTCCCTGTGCTGCTGTTGCTTTTGTCCTAGTCCTGTCTGTCTTTAAACCCCCTTTCTCCTCATATTTTTATTTTAGTTTTGGGGTTTTTTTGTCCTCATTGTTTCCCTGCTCTGCAGCCATTCTGCTTTGCTTTTGGGTTGCCCTTTTGACAGTTTATTTGGGGACGTGGCGGTGTGTTAGGAAAACAAGGGAGGGAGGGGAACCTGGGTCAGGGGGAAGCATTGGAGGTTGGTAAAAAAATTATCCATTCTTTTCTGTTTTGCTCTGGAGACTGCAGAATGGGTTGGATTGCCTGCTGGAGGTCTCTGTCTGTGATGGAGATGGTGGTGCAGGTGGGGTTACCTTCAGCCCTCTCTGGGGCCATACCCTGCTCACCCACACCGTGCCCATGGATGCAGGTGGAGGGGGAAGACTCTCCTGAGTGTGAAACCTTGCTGTACTCTCATTTCTTCTGTTTCCATACACACCTGCCAAGCCCTCAACACAGCCCCTCTCCCTTTCCTCTGCATCCTCACAGACCCATTTTTGCTGCAGAAACTGAGGTGGGCTTGAAGGGGGCTTGAAGGGGGCTGCTGGCAGAGGGGGGGGTATGTGCTGTGTATCCTCTGCAGAGCTGCTTTCCTGCCCTTGTCCTTTGGAAAAGGTCCTAGCCTGGCTTGGTACAGGGATGCTGGGCTGATTTGGGGTGGGATAGGGGTGCAAATACATCTGCTGGAGGTCCCAGTGTTCTGTGCTTCTTTCTCCCAGCATTGCAATCCATCTGCTTTCTTGCTTGCTGGATTTTCTCCCCCAGGCCGGCATGTCTGAGCAGATCCAGGGCTGACTGGAAGTGTTTGGAGGCCCAGGGTGGAAAGGGGGAAGGAAGTTTGAGAGAAGAGAGGAGTACGAAACATTAACCAGTTTTCTAGTGGTTCACAAGCACTTTCCTCATAGTTTCTTTTTTTTTTTTTTCCCCAGCCTGTTAGTACTTGAGAATTCAGGAAATACTGAGTTGATTTGGAGAAAGATGACAAATGATGAAGGGAAATTGGGGGATAAAGACTGTAACTTAGCCATGAGGAGCCCTGGGTGGGAAACACTGCTACATGCATTAGCTGGTTAATAGGAATTTTGCCTGGGTTATCTCCATCCCGATTAGGGAAGTAAGGCTGGGGGTGTGTGGATGTTGTGGCTTTTTGGTCTGTTTGGCACCCTGGGGTGTCCTTTGTTGCAAAGGAAGTGGGGTGTCCTTTGTTGCAAAGGAAGTGGGAAGGATTTACTGAGAGTTGCAGAGCATCCCTCTTCCTCAGTTCTCCAGGTCTCTCCTGAGGACCCCTGCCCCTTGCCAGTCCTCCACTGCCATCCCCGGTCCGAGATCTGGGCAGGAAGTGGCAGAGCTTCCTCTGTCCTAGCAGTGTCAAGAAGTATTTTGTATGTCCTGAGTACCACAAACCAGACTCCACAGAGGAGTTGGAAATACTCGTTTGTGTTTTCTAAGGATGTCTCTCACTGCTGAGGCCTGCTCTTTCCTGAGGATCAGCACTGCTCTTTGTTGTGCTTTCTTTTCTGATACTGTATGCTGTGATTCTCATGGAACTTTGAGGGGAAAAACAAGTCCAAAAATGCAAGTACTGCACTGAAGTGGAAGCTGGCAACACTGCCAGTGCCAGTGAGCTCTTCCTTCCAGCTGCAGAGCTGGTATCTGCTCTGGTTTGTTCCCTTTCTCTTTGCTGGCAGCTGAAGGGTTGCACTGGCGTCCTGGGCACACAGTGCTCCTTTGCATACCCATGGACAGGCAGAGCAGGCTGGGCCTTGGTAAACACTCCTGGAGCTCCATGGTCCAGCTGGCTTCTCCTCGCCAGCTCGCCTTGGCAGGGCAAGCCAGAGTATAAATTAGTTTCAACTTACTGTAGTCACTGAAGTATAGAAATATAGCTGGGGGCATGCAGGGAAGACATCTGGGCAGTGCAGAAGGGCTTGCTGGCTTTTGTGGGATGGCATTAGTTGGGGCTGGGAGTGAGCAACCTCAAGAGCAGATTTTTTTCAAAGAACAAAAAGGTGTTTGAGTGCTGCTAAGTCCCATGCGGTTTACAAAAGCACACGGTTATATATGCATGTATCTGTCTATGCACACTCATAATTGCATGTATAAGAATACTAATGTGGAATGATGGGAATATGAGCTGTTGGCCTTGTGTATAAGAAGCTGTGTTGTAGAGGTGTTCCAGGGAATAAAGGAACCTCATGCAGGGTAGGGGACCACGTGTTACATTTCCTTGCGGAGGGTAAGGAATGATGTGTCCTCATCCCAAATACTTCCTTTGATTACTGAAAAAAGGGAGACTGACCTCTTTGGGAATGTGGCCACGTGGGACCCAGGGCCAGTTCCCTGGTGTCACAGGTGATCATCTTCTTATTGATAATGACCTGTTTTCCAGGCAAGAGACTTGAGCACCATCTTCAGTGTCACTTTATATTTCGTCCTTGCTTTTCCTAGCAAGTCTCCATTCTCCTGGGCAGGAGGTTCAACAGCCCCCTGATGTTCCTGCTTGAACATTTCCTGGTTGAGTTATGTGTTTACACCTGGATGTTTAGTAGCCAAGTTCAGTTGACTTCAGTAGGACCTTCCTTATCTCAGGCTGCCCAAAGTGTGTGTTGGATTTGCCAGGCTTGGTTAGGAGGTTGATTTCTGGATGCTCTGGCCTTAGGTCAAGTATTTGCAGAGCTTGTCTCTTTGGCAAGCTTTGGAGAGGAGCGTACTTTTAGGGACAAATATGAGCTGTAGGTTTTTCGAGCCACCAAACTGGTAGTGAAGTAGGGGAGGATTCCCCAAAGCTCTCCTGATATTTGTGGTGGGTAGCCTTGGGGAGCAGGTATTTGTATCAGAAACATTAATAGAAAGGCTGAATTGAATAGTGTGTGCTGTCGGGGGAGCAGTAAAAGCCATTTACAAAAGAAGCCAAGAGAAGATCAGTAGAAATGCACACAAACCCTAAAAATCCCAATGTGACGTCTGAATAATTGCCCATTTGTCTGGGGAAAGAGATTAATCCAGCCAGGGTTCAGTTTAACAGGATTATTGAATGGGGTGGGAGGGAAGCAGAGCGAAAAAGGTTCTGGGATTTTTTCATATGACTTCAGACCATGGATCTTTCTTTTCCAATGGCCTAGATATCAGTGGGTGAGCTGTGGTGGGACAGTTGGGATCACGGAGGTCTGGCCTGGTCGTTCCCTCCGTGCTGCCTCACTGGGCAGTTTGGAGCTCTTTGGGGTGCCTCATGGAATGTGCTCCGTGCGAGGAGCTGAAATTGGCAATTCAGCAGGTTTTAACCCTGCTATGAAAAAAAATATATTTTACTCAACCAACAGCATGAAGTCCAGCTCTGTCTCCATGGGGACTGCCACCAGGTCATTTGTGTCCATTGCAATGCTACTGAAAATGTCTGTCTTTGGAGAAGTCAGGACAGAGAAATGGGGGAAATTTTTGGGAGGGACATAGACCTTCATCAGCCTCTGATGAAGGATATGGAAGGGACTTCTGATGGGGCTGTATCAGCTGTTCAGTCACCAAGGGACCATCCTGTCTCCTGCACCAGCTGGTGTTGAAGAAAACCCTTTGATTGGGATCAGATTCTAGGTGGTGTTTGGGAACATGATGTTTTCTGTCCGTCAGTGTTTGGCTGCCTTGTGACCCTGATAATGGCAACTCTCCTGTCATAGGCTCCTTTCTAGGCATTGATGTGTTTTCTTTTTAGAGCAGCTTTTTACTCTTAAAAACAGAGAGGTGCATGGATGAGAAGGGGGACAGTGCTGCTGCCTCTACAATGTCCCCACAAAGCAGATCACACAAAATAAAAGGAGAAATGTTCTTGTGTCATTGCCTTCATTTATGTGTGTGTGTGTCTACGTCTCTTCGTGCATGCTTCATATTAAACTACTGCAATTGCTCTACAGAGAGCTGTTGATGTGTGTCAGGTACTGAAACTTCTTTTAAGCCTACCTTACGTGTAGGGTATCTGGCATATTTGGTGATCAGAAAAAGGAGCAGGAAGATAGAAGTGGGAAGAAAAACAAGGGGGCAGCTCTGGCTGTCTGGTGTGCAGTATCTTCCTCCCTGCCCTCCCCTGTCTCGGCTCTTCAGGTGAATATCTGTTTGTTAGTCTTTTGATGGGATCTCTCTTTTTTGGAAGAGGGAGAACTGTGCTGGAGCTCCCATCTTCCCTTTGGGTGGTGGTGGATGTGTTCAGGGTGGGGTGGGATAAGCAAGTTCCATGGCACTCACGTAAACAACACTTCACTGTTTCATAAAGGCATCGTTTTCCTATTTTCCTGTTTCCATGCATCTTAACCCACAGCTTATTTTTAAAAAGCCTTTCTGCAAGCAGCATCGCCTCTTACAGACTTGTGAGAGGAATAATGCAGTGTTGCCTTCCTACCACTCTTTCTTCAGCCTGTCCTGTTCTCCTGTGCTGTGCAGCAGAACCCTGTATCCTTCTCCAGGCCATACTTGCTTCTCATTTTCCCATTCCCATTCCCCATGCCCACGTTGCTCCCTCCACTGCGCACTTTGTGCCAGTTCCATTTATTCAGCCATGCCTGCAAGGAGCTGAGGGCTGGGGATGGAGAGAAGACACAGCCATCTGCATCCATACCTGAATTTCCCTGGGGAATACTGTGAGCATTTTCTCTCAGTATTGCCTGTGTATCCCCAGAACCCCATTGAGGGCTGCAGGCCACAAATCTGCCCAAATGCTTGAAGCTGGGAGCTGGCTGATGTGTTCCCCCAGAACAGTGGTTGTTTTGGAAGGAGGTGCATGTGCCGGAGCCTCACCAGCACATCTGGTCCCGTCCCTGCAAGGCAAGCCCTGTGGACTGGATAGGATGTTCGCGGTCTGGCTTTTGGTACCTCTGTCTTTAAGATGGGGATACAGAGGTGGAAGGCTGAGGAGTCCTGGAAGATCTAGGAGTCTTCCAGCTCAAATACTCTCCTTCCATCTCTGGCACATCCCATGGTTCAGTGTAGCTGCTAATACTCCTCAGAGCCTGTTCCTGAGGAATGGTGTTCCCCTGCATAGGATGGGTGCTTTCCTTCCATGATTCTGGGGGATGGTTGAAGGCTGCACCCCAAGGCAAGCAGCCAGGTAGAGCTGCTCTTTCCTAATGTCTGGTCCTTCTTAAGTCATTTAAATAGCAAGTGAACTCCAGCAGGCTCTGCAGAATGGTGAGGTTGGAGCTCTGCTTGTCCGTTTTTTTTCCCCATGCCAGGGATGTGCTGAGCCAGGGATGAATGATTGGGAATCAACAAGATGTTTAAACACCAGAATTGAAATTAATGTCCCCTCATTGCTGGTGAGGTTGCCAATACATTACAGCAAGCACCTTCCCAAAGTGAAATGAATGTTTGTTTATCCTCATGAAATATACATCAAAACATGTTGGTGGGAGAGGCTGCTAACGAGAACTGGACGGCTCTTCCTTAATTCCCATCTGGGAGCAGGCACTGCTCCTCTCCTTTCCTTTCCTCTCTGGGCCTTAGTTTTGAAGCCTAACCCATCTGCAGCTGTGTATCCAAAAGCATTTATATGGCTGTAATGAAAACTCCGTTTGATCTGTCCAAAGATATTGATGAGTGGTCCTCAATCGTATTAATCTTCTCGTTGTGGGAGGAGATGAAGGCAGTGAGCGGGGCCGTCAGGTGCTGCTGGAAGAGGAAGGTGAGCTGGGAGCCTCTCCTGCCGGGAGCAGGAATGGCTATGGCCAGCCTTGCCCTGCCTCCAGGGCTGCACCTTCTCCTGGTTCTGCCTGTTTTTTTCTTTCTTTTTTGGTTCTCTTAGAAACTGGAAATGAAGTGACCGCCCCTCGGCTGGACTGCGCAATGCAGTTCCAGGCCGGTATTTAACATTCAAATCATTAAATTTCTGCCAATAAATCCATTACTGTTAATTATATTGGAGGGGCTAACGGTCTGTCAACAATATTCCACCACGGGTTCCCATTTGCGTCAAATGGCCACCTCACCTCTAGTCCCTGCTGGGGTGCGTTTTGGGGGGTTCCCCGCCTCCTTTGCAGCTTTCTCCGCGGTGTGGTGCTCCTGCCATCCCCTTCTCCCCGAGCGCAGGCTGCTCCTCGATACGAACACGCTACACTTCTTTATGGCTTATGGCAAACTGCCTTGATTACTTCTACTGTTGTACCCATTATGTGAATTAAATATGTATTCAGTTGCATGCTGCTTGCGTTGTTATTGCAGGGTGACATATGGTAGTGACTCAATTAGAATGAAACTAGCATTAGATAACCCTTCTGATTACATGCATCCCAGCCCACTCGGCAGCCTGGCTGTTGCTGCCACTGCCGCTGCCTCGCCTGATCTCCTGTTAGCACCAGACTGTGGGTCGCATTAGCCATTGTCAGATCCAGTGGTGGGCTTTAGGCAGGAGCAGAGCAGGAGGAGGCTGTGCGGGATGAGGCTGTGGCCTGTGGGTGCTGTTGTGTTGCCTGCAGCAGGAGGGATGCTGGCACTGATGCTCACAGTAGTTCTCTTAACAGTGCAGTGATGCATTTTTTGCACACTGGGCTTTCCCCATCACTTTCCATCGCAACCCTCTTTACCTTTCCTTGGCAGTAGTGTTTGGGTGTTTCAGAACTCAGAAATTACTAAGCACAGGGACCATTTGCTGAGTCCCAGCCAGGCATGCTTTGATGGGAAGCAGTGCCACGCCTTGCAAGCACCTGTTGGCACCAGGATGAAGCTCCTGGTGTTTGAAGTTGTCCTCAAAGCAGCAGCAAAAAGTATCTGAGTTTGGTTTGGTACATGGCTGCTCGTGGCTGCTAAATGGCACCAAGCTTTCTGTAAAGGAAAGGGATCAGATGGTCAGTGGTGGTGTTTTCCTGCCTTCTCTCTCTCTGTAAGAGTGCCTGGTGAGAATGTCTTGACAGGAGCTGGGTGTTTGGGGCTTTCAGCAGGGCAGCAGTAGGTGGCTTTGGCACTGCTGCCCTCTGGTGCCACGCTGGCTGCTCCCCGGGGAGCCCTGGTGGGCCTGGAGGGCTGCCTTTATTGGAGCTAGAGCATTTTCTACTTCCTCAGTTTCCTTTTGCCCTGCAAAAAACAGCCTAAATCTTACATTTCTTGAAGCTAGGAAGGCTGGGTTTCCCTGCCCGCTGCTTCCGTCATTTCTGTCCATTGGAGGGCTCTGCTGCAGGCACAGCAGAAGATGCTGTTGGTCCTGCAGGCAAGTCTCTGCCCTTGAATTTTGGTAATCAAAACCTGGAAGGTTTGGCTATTCCACACAACAGCCAAACTTGCTGTGTCTATCCACAGGGCACTGGGTCTCCCCAGAGCTTGGGGAGTGAATAAAGCAAGTTGTGAGCCCTCCCCCCAGCTCTAAACCCACTGATTTTACTTTATAGCTCTGTGAATTGTTTGTCAGCAAATCCTGATGCAAAAATATATAAGAAGTGGATTAATTATATAAGCATATGTGGGTTTCAGAAACAAATATCAGCCTGTGGGCTGTTTGCAAACGTTTCTTTCCAGGGGTTGCTCTCTGGTTAGTCTCAGCGCCCAGTTTCCCCTCTCACATTGGGCAAAAGAAGGGCCTTTTTTTTCTTTATAAAGCGAATAATGGCAGCAATCAACGAGCAAATAACATACTTCCTGGTGACGGGACTGAGCTAAATACAAATTTTATCTGGGTACATATATAGCTATTGAGAGGGATGTTTCTGAATGGGAAATAATACAGCTTGACAAAAAAACCCAAACATTTATGTGTTTTTCCACATCACAGCTCAGAGTTTGGTTTGCACCTTTCATTGTGCCTTCATTCTTTGCATTTCTCGTGCATGTTCCCTGTGAGCCTGTGTGGGGGTGTGTGTACACAGGGGCTGCCACGCACATTATGCTGTCAGACCACTGCGGGAAGCTTCATTCTTGCTTTTGCCAAGTGGGAAGTTTCTTTTCGCAGCAGAATAAAGGCCTTTCCCAGCGGAGAACCAGGAGTCTGTGGTAAGGTGGTTGCTCCTGGAGCCCTAATCCTTTAGCTCGTTCCAGGCAGTAGCCCAAATCCCATTAGCATCCTTCCAGGCTCAGGGTTTTCTGAGCAGCTCTGGCTTTGCAGCATAGCACAGCTTGTGGTGCAGAGGACAGGCAGGGTCTGGCCAGTGAACCTGCACTGTGATGGGTGCTGCATGAGCCCCCACAGCTCTGAGGGAATCGTGGAGAGGATGCTCACGTGCAAACATTGTTTCTGTTTGAGCTCTTCAAATTTTGGATCCTTGGCAGAGCTCAGTGCTGGTGTTGCTCTGGGGTCCTGAGGTGTTGCTCTCCCTTACCAGGAGTCAGAGCATAAGGTGCAGTTTCCAAACTCGAAGCCTTTCTGGTTGGTGGGTGTGTTTGCCTCCCCAAGCAGAGCTGGTAGGGCAAGCTGGGGGTGGTGTAGGGCTCTCAGAGCAGGATCCATCCCTTTATTGCTTGCCTTGCTATTGCTTGGGTTGCTTTGGGCTAGAAAACCGTCAGCTCATATGAATGACTGACAGCAGTCAGCGTCAGCCCTTGGCAGGTATGTAAACAAAAGAAGGAACTGTTTTCTGCTTGTTTTTTTTTTCCTTTTTTTTTTTTTCTCATTTGCTTTTTTCTTTTTTTTCTTTTTTTTTTTGTTTACTTGAAAACTATGTGGGGTGATGTCACCCTGTGCACATCCCCATTTGGGGCTGGTGAGGGCCTTGCCTGGTGTCAAGCTGCAGGATATCATCTTAATTTTAAAGCTGCTTTACACAAAGGAGTTGGAGAAGAAGATAGCTGGGGGGCTACAGGGACGGTTACCTGCTCCCCATGTTTTCTGAGCCTTCCAAACCTCCGTCTCCTCTGAGCATCCCCTCCAGCTTCATCCTTCGACTGCTGGTGGGTGCATCCCTGCTGGTTTCTGTAAGCTGCCTGGTGAGCACTGCTCCCAGATCTGCAGGCTGTCAAGGGCTGTGTCTCTCTCCAGTTGATTGGAAAAGTTCTTGTGCATGTAATTATTTTTAAATTCCTTTTTCCCAGTGAAGAACACCACCTGAGCAGGTCTCTGTTTGTCAGGCCTGCACAGCTCATGCAGAAGAGAGGTGAGCTTGCAAATAGGGACTTAAAATGGACACCAACGCAGTCCTATCAAAGAAAAGCAAAAATACCGGAAAAAGTGCATTTTTTTCTGCTGGACTTCTGCTTTCTAAAGTGCTAGGCAGTTTCTTAAGGTGGTGTTTATTATTTTTGGTTTTGTTATTATAAGCTGGCAGTGCTTACTTGGTTGGGTTCCCCCTTGCCCTCCCTACTGCTGGGTGCTGGGGCCACCTGTGAAGCTGCAGAAGGGAGCCAGCAAACCCCAGCGTGGCAGCCATGTGCCTGATTTCAACTCCAGGGATTTCACAGGAGTGAAAGGAGATAAAAGACACCGTGAGGCCACTAAGCCACGAGCTGGAGTGGATTATCTAAGTGGATTAGGGATTCCTGACCAAGGGCCGGTGTGGAGCAGATGGGGTTTTGCCTGCTGCTGCTGTGGGGTTATGGTGGCCAATGGTAGGTTGAATCCTCCATCTCCAATGTCTGCAACCCCTCTCCCCCTTGCTGCCCAGCCTCCACTCCCCCAAATAGTTTCTGTGAGTACTGCCCAGCCCATTCCTGCCCTTGAGTGTGGGTAGCTGCCACCCTCAGATGGCATTGAAGGGAAGCTGGGGTACGGTCCCCTGTCCCCCTTTTCTGAAGCTGTTGTGTCCCCAAGGAATATGGGCACAGGGTAGGGGCAGTGGACTCCCTGTTCGTTTGCATCCTGTGCTCATCTCTGAGGGTCTCCCAACCCTTCATTTAGGTGGGAAGAAAACTCTGGCCTGTGTCTCTCCACATGTAACATGCCTGCACTTTTTTCCCCTTTTTTTCCTCGCTCTCCTGTTTTTTCACTTCCTCAGAAAAAAAACCCAAAAAACCAAAAAACAAACAAACAAACAAAAAACCCCAACAACAAAACAAAAAACTAAACCCCCAGCAGAAAGCAAGCTGTGATACTGTTGGGCCTGGCATTGATGTTATTTATTTTCCTCAGTTGCTGCTCTGGAAGCCTGGAGTTGACAGAGCGGTTTTGTAGAATAGAAACATTATAGACTGTTACTGTCAGAGTGTTAAATGTGATGGATAGAGAAATACAGGGGAGGGAGGGGACTTTACACTAGCCATGTCTGCCAGCGAGGGTGCTCATGGGAAAATAAACCATCCGCATATAAGAAATGAATGAGGTAATGTGGCGGGAGGTAATGGACTCTTGCAACAGAGATGTGCCTTGCCGGCTGGACTTAACCCTCGCCACACCACTGGTGGCACGGCTTGGCATGGGGAGTGCCTGCCCTGCTCACCTGTGACTCTGAGATCTAGCCAGTTTGTGGCCAGCTTGCTGTGGTGTGATAGAAAGAGCTGGGTTGTCCCTGTGGAGCAAGGGGAGCACTGCCTAAATCCATGTAGACCCCGCTCCCACACAGCAGCACTTGCTGGGCTTGTCACAAGCCTGGGATGGAGCATCTTCAGGTGAGCACCAAGAGATGTATTTGTCAGCTGTTAGCAAAGGAACCTGTGCTGCTCGGGAGATGGAGAGGATGCAGCCATCGGTCAGCAGCAGCCCGATGGCTCACCTGGGGTGTATCTGGGCATGGGGTCCTCCTGAGGGTGGGTCTGGGGGTCTTGGAGTTCATTCAGCAAGGTGAAGAGCACGGGGTAGGAGAACATGTAGCCCTTGACTCTTTCATCAGTGGAGAGGTGCTGGGAAGCTGAGGGGCTTCACCTACATTCGTGGCTGGTTGTGCAGAGTGATAAGTGGGGATCCAGAACCAAAACCCCATGGTCATGGGGCTTGTTTGTGTTTCAAATGTCATTTCTTGTGTTTGGAGGGATGGGTTGGGTGGGGAGAAGCTGTGGTGGGTGATCGGTGTCCCTCTAGCTCTGTGGTTATGTCATGGGAGGGTAGGCTGTGTGTATCTCTGGCATCTTCTTCTGGTTCACACTGATGATTTTTCCTGTCATGCAGCTAACTATCAGACTGTGTTTTGAAGGCTAATGAGTGCTTGGTGCTTGTTTCCATCCCTCGTTCTCACAGAGTCTTTCTGTAGTTCTCCCCATGAGGAGATCCCGTGGATGCCGTTACCTCCTGCCTCAGGACCACAGAGAGAGTGGTTTGGGTTGAAGAAGGGACCTTGAAGATCATCTCGTTCTAAGCCTCCTGATATGGGCAGGGACACCTTTCAGCAGATCAGTCTGCTCAAAGCCAGATCTAACCTGGCCTTGAACATTTCCAGGGATGGAGCGTCCACAGCTTCTCTCGGCAACCTGTGCCAGGGCCTCACCACCCTCACAGGGAAAAAATTCTTCCCAGTTCTTAATCTAAACCTACCCTCTCTCAGTTTGAAGCCATTCCCTTTTGTCTCAGCACTACAGGCCCTAGAATAAAGTCTCTATCTTTTTTACAAGGCTGATGGGCTTGCAGGGGGTAAGGAGCCTCAGGGCGGGGGGCAGCCCTGGCAGCTCTCACTGCCCAGTCGCTTCACGCTTCGCTGGACGTCCGGCCTGACTGTGCGAAGTTTGTCGTAGCCAGTGTGTGTGAGTAATCGAATTACTTCCTTGTGCATTTTACCCTTGCTGACACCATCTTATCTCCAGCTCATGGAGCTTCATTCACGTCCTTGGAGGAGTCCCTCAGCCTTCATGCGTCCTTGCTAACCCTCATTGCTCATGTTCTCATCAAACCCAGTGCTGCTCATGCTCTGCTCCTGGAAATAAACTTACTAAGTAGCAGCGGGCAAACCTTCTGCATCCCTGGTCTTGTTGACAAAGCCATTTATTTCTACTCTCTGCTGCCTCTTAACCAACCTTTAGTCCTTGCTTTTTCTGGGAGGAGAGTTAAATTTGTTAACTGATGAAACTTTAGGGGACTCCAAACTATGCCGGTGGTGCTTCTTGCCTCCTGTTGCTGGGTGCACAGCAACTGTAATAGATTAGCCAGGTACGTTTCTTCTTCCTTACAGGCACTGCTAGTTAATCTTGGTGGTATCATGTCCATCTCAAGGCTTTATCCTATCTATTTATCATCTTAGCCTGTACTGAAGTGAGACTCACAGGTCGGTGAATCTGTGGCTCATCTCACTCCATTTTTTAAAAATAGGGTATGACACTTTGTGTCCTCTAGTGTAATGAGAGATTGAGCTGCTAATGAAAATATGCAATCATTTTATTTCTGAGTCCCTGCAGAACTCTAAGGCAGGTATTATCTGGTCCTGGTGACTCCTCATTTTTTATTTTCCAAACATGCTTTAACATCACTTCTTCTGACATCTCAATCTCTGATTGAGCCTCATCTTTGCCAGCTTGAAAGACAGCCCATAGTTGGTGATCACATTGTGTTGGATTGCTGAAGGCTGAGGACTGGGTTCTCCTGCATCCTTGCACCCAATGGCCACTGCCACAGCCACTCCTGCAGCAACAGGCCCTACACGGATGATGCCAAGGTCCAGCCTTGGTGTTGGTTTTATGGCAAAATTTATCGTCATCTTCATTTGTGAGCTACTAGCTAGTTAAATAGTACAACCGATTAGAGCATCATCTGTTTGTGAAAGGATGAGTTTGAGGAATTCCCTTGTATTTGCTGCTACTTCTTTGGGGTCTGGATCAGATTTCTTAGGGAATCCCCAAGACGTTTCTGTCCAGGAGGTATCTGTATACTCTGCCTCCAGCTGTTTGAACCTGGGGATGCTGGACCTGTGCTTGCCTTCAGATGGTGACAGAGAGGCAGGAGGAGTTGATCTCAAGCCAAAATCTCTTTCTTGGTAAAGAGCAATGGGGGCTGCCTGCCCTGGGGATGCAGCCACAGTGCCCTGGGGAGCTGTGGGGACATCGCCATCCTTATTGGATAGCAGCTGCTTACCCCAGCGTCTTGACACCTGGTCCACAAATCCCTTCTCTTTTTTTTTTTGAGCTTTGCTCTCCAAATGAGCTTGATTTGGCAAAAGACTTCCATTACAGCACGTCACAGGTAATTTATTCCTAGGTGTTGTAATCTGAAGGAAAGCAGAGCAAGGGACCTCCAGTCACAGCCGTGTGCGCACGCAAAAAGTTAAGTATTCTTGCTTTCGCTGACAGTACAAAGGTGTCATATACGAGAAGGATTGACACAGACCAAAGGGTCTTGTGGGAAATATGATAATAACTATAAAGAAGACAGATTATTCCCCAGTTGCCAACATTCAAACCTTTTTACAGTCAGTTCAAACATATAAAACTTTATTGCTGTAGCAGAAAGGGGAACAATTTCTGGTTGCACAGCTTTCCCAGGGCTGGGTTTATACTGTCTGTGTTATTGCTCTATAGTGGCATTTTAAAGTTTATTGAACAAGACTTTTACAATTGAAGGAAGTATATAAAACTGTAAATTTATTAGATTTTTCAGGATAAGTGCCCTTTCTAGTTGTGCTCAAGAATTCGGAGCTACAAGAAACTGCTAGTTACAAGACTTATTAATATTAAAGACTGAGAGAGCGCAAATTTTATACCTTAACTGATCTAAAAAATAATATTATGATATTACTGAAAATCTGAGCTGTCACTGAGCAGGGCGCATGGAGCATTTGTATGGTTTGTGTATGTATAAATAGTTACTACCTACATGCAGATAGAGGTGGATGTGTGTGTCTGGATATGCCTCCGGGGGTGTCCATGCTCCATGAGGGTATGTGCACACACCATGTGGAAGCACGTAAGTGCCTGTGTGTGTTTGAGCATATATGTATATGTAAATCTGTGTATTTCTTTGCAATATTTTATTTTATATGGGTTTATTTCCCATATCGTGCAGTGCTTTCCAGTAGGGAGTCTTGGTGTGCATGTAAGGCTTTAGGTGATGCATAAATACAATTAATGAGGTGCCTGGGTGGGTTTGATGGTTTTATCATGCTTGTTTGATGTGGTGTTCACAGGCATCTCCGTGTAACTCAGGGATGAAGACCTCTGGTATGTAAAATTCCACAATTTATAGCATGTTCAACCGTTCACCTGGTCTTTTGTGCCTAAAATCAGTGAGTACACGACTGACAGTGAAATAGTGTTTTCCTAAAGGAATGCCTGCCCCCATCCCTTCTCCTTTGGGCTGTGGCTAAGTAACACTGATCATAAATTTGCAGGGACTGGATTTCTGGTTGGCACGTTTGCTCGGGGCTGCTTATGCAGCAAATCTGGGCTGCACTGCTGCCAGAGACAGCCCTCGGAGAGCTCGCTCGTGTGCAGTCTGAGGGGAAGCCTGCTCTTGAGGGGTTACTGCTGTAAGCTTGCTTTTTTCAGCTTGGAGATTATTTCACCCACATGTGTGACTCGAATTAAAAGAAGTCATAAATCTGCTCTTCTGTCTGTGGAGCATCACCTGCCCACTGTGGTGGCCAGTGCTGCCAGAGGGACCACGAGGACATCTAGGAGGAGTTTGTTGTGGGCTTGGGCTGCCTGCTGGGGCAAAGACTCTCTTTAGGTGCCTCTCTCCAAGGCTTGGGGCTGGGAATACATCCCCCAGCTCAGGAGGAGAGCTTTCCTCCACCACTCTGCTCTGCCAGTCCAGCACAGCCTCAGAAGTAGATGTCTTCAACTTTGGCATCTGCGATGGCAGCTTGCAAGGGGTGGCGGATGCTCTGGAGACTGAGCAGGAGCAGGAGCACCATGAACTGGCAGCAAAGGCAAGGAAGTCAATAAGCCCTGAATCTTTTATGAGACCTTGGATATTCTGATCACAGCTCCACTGGCACTGAGATAGGAATACAGATTATCTGAGAAAGTGTCCGTGACTTGAAGCTCAGTCCTGGGTCTTCCTAAGGTTTTTAGCTTGTTTCCACATATCAACATTTTGCTGTCAAATTTTTTGGGGGGGTTTTCCCCTTTTCTCCTGCTTTTTCCTGCAGGACGAATGGAGCTCAGGTGTGATTTCTGGAAGCTAGGTCTGGCTGGAGAAGAAAGTGGGAAGAAGGTTAGTGTGGCTAATGGGGCTAAGTGTGTTATCTCTGCATATTGTTAATAACAAAACTGAGCAGTAGCACTGCACGCTGGGAACTGGAAGAAAAGGAAAGCCCTCAGATCCCTTGTAATCCCGTGTTGCACAGTGCGACGGTGCTGGAATTGCAAGGGTTCTCACTGAATTCATTTCAGGTTTGGAGAGAAAAGAAGGGAGGAAAAGAAGGAGGATGGGGAGGGGAAAATAAAAAAAGACCCCTGCACTGAGATGAATTTATGCCTAAGCTTGTCTTGGGAATGCAAATGTGTTTAAGACTCTCTGAGCTAAACCACCCCTTTTGGGAAGAGGGAGGGGGGAAAGGGGGGAAAAAAAAAGAAGTATGACACAGAAGGGACACCAGGAGAATGTGAAATGAGGGTATGGTGCCCCTCCTCCCGCGCCCTGCCTGCTGCCAAGCTGGCACACGGGCAGGCAGCGGGATACACCAGCATGTGGCACCCACGGGGGATCCAGGCCTGTGGGTGTTGTGCTCTGACCTCCCTCCCTGCAGAGAGGTGGGCAGAGAGGTGTCACGCCACCATCACAGTGGCCTCATGCCCCCAGCCTCTTGCTCCCTGCTCACATCAGCCTGGCTGTGAGGTATGAAATGGCCACGCTGGTGCCACCACAACCGCATGCCCGTGTTCCACCTGCAGAGGTGAGGGTGCTGCCCGCTCGCTGTCCCATGGGAACTGGGCAGGGCTCTGCCACACTTGGCAGGGCTGCTCACCCAGGCTCTGCATAGGCCAGGGAAGGAGGAGGGCAGCAGGGAGAGGAGCAAACCAGCAGTGAGCGGGAGGGAGGGGGGCTGCAGGAGGAGATGGAACCCCCTGCCAACTGGGCAGTTGTGTGTGTTGTCTGGAGGCTGCTGCTAACCACTCGTTACAATTAAAATGAAGTGTCCGTCAGCGGCTATCTTCGCTGTGTGGCCCATATGTTTCTGAGCTGATACTGTCCGGATTATTCTGTTTGGGAGAACGATAACGGCTGTTTATAACCTTGGCAAAGACTGAGCCCTAATCAGGCTGGAGCACATTTTCACCGACTGGCTGATAACGGGCTGTTAGCTGCCTTATCGCTGGGGAGAGATAGGCCAAAATAAGCAGATCTGTGAGCACAGGAGCCCAACCAAGAGGCACATACCCTGGCCTGGCCTTTATTTTTAGATGCTCTTCTCTTTTTTTTCCTTTTTTTTTTTCCTTCTTTTCCTGGCTGATTTCAGAGAGAAGAGGAGATTATTTCAGCAGAAGGGGAGGGAGGTGATGGGTTTTCACTTCAGTAAATGAGGTGGCAAGAAAGGCATGCAAAAATAACACAGGGGTGTTAAATGGCTTTCCATGCACCCCTCAATTACCCTGTGGTGCCCTCAAGCCCCTGAGAGAATCTCCTTCTTTGGGAATAAGAGTGGAGTACATCCTTCCTCGCAGTATCCCTCCTTCCCTTGCTTTCTGATTGCTTCGTCTTCTTTTCTCTGGGGCTGCCTCTCCTGTCTGGGGCTGCCTCTCCCAAACAGAGCAATGGGCTGGTTTTGGTGGAATTGGTTTTGTGTGGAGGAAAGGCAATTTGAAAGAGGGCAGTTCTGCTGAGCTTTTTCCCCAAAATGGGCTTATGCATAAAAGATGATTTATAGTAGCAAGACCTGGGCATTCCTGCTGCAGACACCACGTTGGGCCAGAGCCTCTTGAAATCATGGGTGGTTGGATACCTAAAGAGCCCGATTTCCCTGAAGGAAGCGTCATGTTGAGGCTGGCTGGAGCATCTTCCCAGTCTGCACTGGCTATTCCCAGCAGCTGGATTAACCCAGTGCTGTTCGTGGGGCAGGTGCTTTATCCTGGCCGTGCCATCCTCTTCTTTGGCATAGTCCTAGTCTTGCTCTATCACACCTGTGTCACTGCTCTCGAGTCTTCCAGGGAAAATGGTCCAGATCTCCCAGTGCCACTCCTCCCTCCCTCCCTCCACTGCTTAGGCTCCGTTCTCTGCCTTGAAGTCTCAGACAGGTGTTCAAATAAATAATGCAGCTAAAAATACCTTTTGGCAGCAGCTGGGAGTTGTTGAGAGTGGCACTGCCAGAGTGGTGGGAATACAGCATCCTGGCTCCACAGGCAGATGTGTCTGTGTGCACCGGAAGAATGAGAGCAAGCGCTGCAGGGACAAGGGTCCACCTGCCTCCTGGGCCCACCATGGCCCCTCTGACAAGGAGGTGGCATCACCTTTGCCAGGGTTGGTTTACAGTGGAAGGAGGGGATTCACCAGCTCCATCCCAGCTCCTGGAGGAGTGTCGCACCAGCCCCACACTACGGCTATGTCAGGAAAGGATAATTTGCGCTGTGGTAGCATCTCAAACATTTCCCCTTTGCAGAGCACTTAGCAGGCTGGATCATGCAGGTGCCTCCAGGGAAGGGGGCTGAGCACTTCCCAGTCACCTCCAGGTGCTGAGAGAGAACCCAACACTTCAGCCTTTTGGTCTGGTTTGCTGAAATTGGCTGTTTAAAAACCTCCCCCAAAACCCCTTTGCTGGCTGCATTTTGCTAGGGAGTCATCCCTGCTGAGTGTAGCTCCTGGCGGCTTTGCCTCTGCCCTTCACCTGCCTGGACCTTGATCTGACAGCTCAGGGGGTGCAGAGGACTCCACGTCCGCTAGCGTTCATCTCCTGGCACTGCTTGGAGACCTTCTGAGAACTGCCCTGGCAGCAAATTGTTGGACGACAGATTTCATTATTGCAACAGAAATGTTGCTGGGGGCAGTTGGCCACAAACAAAACTGACCTTGGTTTTTTGTCTTGCCCAACTGATAACAAACCTTTTGCTGCTCCCGAAGGTCAGGGCTCCTCCCGCTTTGATGTGCAGAGGAGGAGGGATGCTAGGCTGTGATGTTCCTGTGTCCATGCATTTTTGGGGAGGGCTGGCTGCTTTTTGCACCAGTTGTGGGCCTTTTGGTGGGTTGTCCTTGTGCTTCTCATTTTGTAAAGCAAAATGGCGTGTTAATGAATCCCAGAACAATCATGCAGGAGGTGCAAGGATAGGGACTGGGGAAGCTGGGGTGCTCCTGAGTTTCATGCTGGTCAGTGAGGGCTGAGGCCTGGTCCTGATCATCCTTCAGAACTTGCAAGCGCCCTTGCTTTTCTAGAAGCAGGGGAGCTGCTGGTGGGGCTGACGTGGTGGCTGAGGGTCATTGGTGGTCTGGGCAGTGCTGGAGTGATGCTTGAGTCCCGCAGTGCTGCTGCCTCATTGCGGCTTTGGCCAGAGCTCCTTTTGAGATCTGAAAAGATGAAGCCAAATGGCATGTTGGAAAACCTTCCCAACTCTGAGGGAGGTACTGTCTAGGAATTGCTGGCTGCTTTTGCATGCTTCTCCACGCTTTTTGGGTGTATTTTCCCTGTTTTGACAGGAGAAATGCAATCCCAGTTCAAAATCAGCTCAGGGTTGGACAACTTTTGGAGGGAAAACATACTCCAGCTGTGGCATGGTGACCCAACAGTGGTGTGGTGGCCCAGTGCGTGCCCCCCAAACCTGTCTGCTGTGTCTTATCTCAGTCCCCAGGGCTGGGGGGTTTGCTGTGGCTCTCTAGCCCGCTGCTGGCCCATGAAATGCAGTCAGAGCTATGCAGATGCCATGAGCCAGGGCAAGCTGACTCTTCCCATCTCATCCTGCAGAGAACAAACAGAGCTCAAGGTAAAGCGTTGAAATTTCACCGTGACCTTTTCTTAAAGCATTATAATCAAGTTGAACGTTTCCAGTTGTCCCACTAATGTTTGCCCCATGGGAGAAGGCGTCCTGCTTTGAGGGAGGATGTTTGTGGCGATGAGTGTGCCGGCCCCGGGAGCTCATGGCGCTCGATGCCAAGTGCCTCCTGGGGCTGGGGGAGGCGGGGGGCAGAGGCCGGGGCTGCTCCCTGCCTCCTGCTGTAATGCAGCCAGGGGAGGGAATCTGCTGAACACTCTGCATCTGCTACAGCCTTTGCTCAGGGCTCTCCGACACATGGATTGTAAAACACACAGTGCCTGGCGTGTCGCCGGGCACCCGCCAGGCCTCCCACATGTGATTCCTGGGCATCGCACTTGGCTCGGGCTGGGGCTTGGCAGCTCCTCCCTGGGGGGCAGGTTGGGATTGGCTTGAGGGAACCTGGGGCTGGACCTGATCTGGCTTGGTCCAAGGATGTGGGGGCAGAGAGAGCCTTCAAAGTCCAGTTTGGACAACAGAGGAGGTGTTTCTGGGGAGAAAGGATGAGCTGTGTTTATGCAGCAGTGTCTGCTAGACCTGTCTTTCTCGTGCAGTTGTGGGCTCTTTCTGCTGGTGTCTTGTAGTGCTGGGTCTGGGGACACAGTTTTTAACCTGCAGCTTGAGCAGGCAACTGCCTCTCCTGTGTTCCCTGGTCCCTGTGGCTTGTGTGGCACAGACACTGGGGTTTCCATGTCCCTCAACCAGAAGTGGACAAGGTGATACTGTCTTTCTCAATGATGAAGTCTCCCAGAGAGACATGAGGGGTGACACAAGGGGTGACCCAAGTGCTCCATGAAGGTTGCCCTCCCACACACAACAGTATGTTTCCTGTAGGATTGGGAAGGGAATCCAGTGCACGCTGTGGAGGGAAGATGTTTTTGCAGACCCTTCCCCATCCAGGATTCTCTCCGTGAGTTTCGCTCAAAATGACCCATGACCACCTGGAATGTTTTTCCAGGTCCCCCACATAATTTTTGAAAGAGATTTGAGGGATGAATGATGGAGACAGTCATCCCAAGTGTGTGGGAGTGCTGGTGTTTGGAGCAGCAGCACCAGGGGAGTGGCACAGGAGCTTCCAGACCCATCCAGGCACCCATGGGGCTGCAGACTGCCCTTCACTGGCACTGTGCTTCGGCCTCACCAGCCTCTCCAGCTTACAGCTGCCTCCTGAAGCAGCTGGGTACCCACAGCCACATCCCTGTGCAGGGTGAACCCTTCCCTCCCCTGCGCTCGGCCTATCTGTGCCTGCTGTATCCCAAAGCGCCTGCCTTTGTCCTGGGAAGCGAGGGTCCCCTCTGGCTGCACGCTGGCTCCGCTGACATTTAGCTTGCAACCATGCATATGGATGAGGAGCAGGCAGGAAGGTGATGGAGGCTGGCCCCGCAACCCGCAGACACGAAGCTGCTGCTGCTGCTGCATGTGGCTCCAGGGGCTTTGGTTTTATTTCTGAATTTTCTCTTTGAAATGTTCCAACAATCCCAGTTCAGATTAGACCGGAAGGGCAGGCTGGCTGGGTGGGGTGCTGCTGCTTCCCAGGGGCTTCCTCCAGGCAGCAGCTCTGTTCACACAAGGCATTGGATGCAGTTGTAGTGTTCCCAGCAAAGCGCTGTTTTAAGCATGGAAAATCAAGTTCACCACACTGTTGAACTGTTGTCTGAACCAGTTGCCGTGCAGTGTTGTGGGGTTTTGTGGTCTGGGCAATGCTTGGGACCTCTGGAGAAGCATTATCCTGTCTGGTTGGTCCCACATGGTGTCTCATAAGGTGCTAGCATTGGGGGCTGCATGCTGGGGGGTTTCAGGGTGGTGCCTCCTGGGTGGTCTTGCTTTATTCCCCTGCTGTGCATACCCAGAGTGTCTGAAGACATGATCATGCCCTACTTTTTTCCTTCCTGAGGCTGGATGGTGCTCCTGAACAGAGCATTCCGTGCTGCTGCTCACAGCTGCCCTTGGAGGAGAGTCCAGCCTGGCTTTCGGGAGCAGGTAGCTTCACGTCCTGGAGCGGGGCTGTGGGCGCAGCAACTTGGGAAGCTGCTGCCATGGCTCGGATGCAGTCATCCATGGGAGGTGGTACGGCTGGGAAACCAAAGCATGGGACTGCTAAGTGGGGTAAGGTTGAAGGCAGTGGTGTCCATGAGAACCCACAATAGGGCAGGGAGGTGAAGCTTGCCCTGGAGTACCCTGTGACAGGCAGGCAGGTAGGTCTGCTCTGTGTGTGTGTGTGTGTGTGTGTGTGCCTGCTTGGGTTGTTCCTCACTCCCAGACATGAATTGCTGATGGAATGCTGGGCCTGTCAGGCCAGCACACCAGTGCTCCCTCCCCACACTCCTGCCCACCCCTATGTCCCCGATATGGCCCCGACTCTTGGTGCCTTCCTCCCCAAGGTGACTGCTCCCTCCTCCTGGGCAGGTCTCCCTTGCACAAAATGGCTCCCTCCGAGCTCCCCCCTCTTTCCCTTCCTCCCCTTCCCCAAAACTTTCTTGCTCTGGGGTTCGCCACAGAGCTGTCCTCCGTCTCAGTTGTTCCCGGCTGTCAGAGGTTATATATATCTGCTCTGCTCATGCTCATCCTCTGTAACCATTTTCTGCTACAGAATCTTCTGGCTGCTCGTTGAAGCCTTAATCTGTAATGCAGCGATCAATGGGTGTGCGCCTTTACCACTCGGATGCTCATTTTTTAATCCCCACTGCCTCCTTCAATGTCATCCCTTCCCATTTTTCTTTATAGAATTTCAGGTCTACTGTACCTGCTGATTACTTAGCGGAGACCACTGGACATCTCCCTTAATTAATTCCATTGATTTCTCAAATCCCACAAGGTTTGGGGTCCTTAGATTTCTGAAGCAGCTAAATGGAATGTCTAAATTCCGACATTTTCCCTCTATAAATTGTTTTGCCAGGGAGACGCTGGGAGGCAGCGCTCCAGCTTTATTTATTTGGAGGCGATGTTAGCCCCGGAGCCCTCTCTGTCCTTGCTGCGGGCGCCAAGGAGGGTGTTGGGAAGGGGATGCTGTTCACCCTCATCACTGGCTGTGCCCCCCATCCCCGAGGTGCTCTTGCAGAACCCCAGTCCTCTGCTGCCGTGCATCCCAGCAGTAACATCCTTCCGGCAAAGGAGCAGGCTGGGACCAGCCTTGGGAAGGGAATAAAGCTCCTAGAAAGGGCCTATTAACCAGTTGGGCCCTTGCTGCGTGCAACTGGGGGAGACTCTGTTGCTATGCACAGGGAGCTTAATTTTATTATTACTCTCTGCTATTTAATGTCTGTCTCTCAGGCAGCTGGTGATGTTTTAATGAAGCTGGAATTGCGTAGTCTGTAGCGCTGGATAATCGTAAGATGCCGAGTCAGAATCAAATTAATAATTCATGAAATTAAAGTGTATAATTAATTCGAACCGTGCAGATGAGGAGGGACCCAAGTCTCCCGAAAGGAGCACACACATGTCCGTGAAATGTGCATGTGCTGGTCTTCAGTGAGGGGCAGATCTGCCACCTCTCACCTCCCCAGCCCAGGTCCTTGGGCCATGCTGCCCTCCTGGCCTGTATGGCGTTGGAGACTCAGTTTTAGTTGGTTTTATTTGGGAGCTTCCCCACACACACATTTTATTTTCAGGCTAAAATTTCTACACTAGCATTTGGTCCAAAAAGGGTGGTTATTGATGGCTGGGGAATGTCACTGGGTATGGCTACATCTCCCATCCCCTGGAGAGGAGGAGCAAGATGTGCCTCTCCCCTTCATTAGTATTCTGTGGTTGTATTTGTTTTCTCATCCAAACTGAAACTACTGGAAATGGAGCAACCACTGGGTTGCTTTTTGAAGGGCTCCTGCAGCAAGAAGTCCTGGGAGACTATTTGGGCTTGAAAAGGTGGAGAGGGTCAACTTGGTGGAGTTCACAGTTACCCCACCAACACGGCAGGGATGTCTCTCATCGTGGTTTCCCACTAATTTGTAGTGCAAAGAGCAGCAATGTGTGTTCCCAACACCTTAAGTAAAAGCCAAAGGGACTCACAGGCCCACCATGAAGGATGTAGGCTTGGAATTTTGGAATGTTCCAGTTGCAAGCAGTGGGGCAACTGGGCTGAGCAGCGCTGGAGGCGTTGGGAGCTTTTGACGCTGTGTCTAGTTGGATCCAATGGCAACACTGTTGGTCCATCTTGCAGGAGGCACTGACCTCACATTCCTGCGAGTCTGCTGGCACTGAGAAGAGGTTTCACAGCTTCACCCATGCTGTCTGCTGGGGAGAGCGGTCTCATTGCATCCTGATCCAAGATGGGACAGTTCGTAATTGTCTTGGGAGCCATTTCTCTTGAGCTTCTCAGTGCACAGGAAAGGGGTTTCCTTGTGTGTGCAGAGCACCAAGTGAAATTGGAGGAAATTTGGATGTAAGATGTGCACAAGCTTAAATGGAACATCTGCTTGGGTCTGAAATGCCAGTCTTCCCATGAATGTTGAGTTGTCCATGCACTGAAAACTTGATTATTCACCCAAGCTGAGATGTTAAATATTTTGGAGCTTTGAACGCTGCACCTTTAGCGTCCATGGTTTGATTAAAAACAGGGCCAGCCAGGCTCTCCTGCCTCTACCATTAAACCATACAAGGTCATCATTGCTTCTGTAGCAGAGCAATGTACTGCTCTCTTTCTGCCTGGCCAGAGCCGGCTTTGCCCATTCAGTTACAGCTTCCCAATTTATGTTATTTTTGTACAAGGCAAAATGTTGGCATTGTGGATTTGGGGCATGAATTTCTTGAAGACATTTGTGAGGCAATCTTTTATTCATACGAATTTAAATTTTTTTTTAAGCCAAAAATCTGGCTGCAGCAAGATAATGTGATTTTCTGTAAATGCCATGGCTGTGAAGGATCTGAAGCACAAAGCTGATAGCATATCTGCTTAGAAAACTGTTGAACGAAAGCAAAATTGCACTGAGAGGACAGTGTGAGTTCATTTTGGAGGTGTGAATCAGGACCCCTCCCCTTCTAAGCTGGCTGCAAAATCCTTTCCCCCGCTTCCGATAGGCACACATTGTTCTTGCTCCAGGCACAGCAATCGCGACCAGCATCCATGTCTAGGGACCTGCCTGGGTTGGGAAGGGGAGATTTGGTTCAGCATCACTTTAGTTTGCTTAATCTTTCCTGCTCCGTTTGGCAGCTGGTGGCCCTGATGGCTGAGGAGCACCACGTTGCTTCTTGAGAGGGGAGGAAAGCTGTGAATTCCCCTTTCTTCAACCCAGACAGGGACAGCAAAGTGTATTTCTGTCTGGACAGTTGATAGACGCTGACTGGTTCATGTCTGTTCATGAGTTCAGCACTTGCTGGGTTTCAGTGCTAACAGGGCAATCCTGCCCAGTGCGGAGTCAAAACAGAGGTGGAGAAACCACTTTTTTTTTTTTTTCTTCTAGGCTCTTATTCAGGCAGGAAATTCAAAAGGTTGGTTTTATTTTGCAGTCAGAGGCAAATACAACTCTCGTGTTTCATTAAATGAGGTTCTTCTGATCATTTCCAGGGCCTGTTGCAGCTGTTGGCTTCAGCAATCCTGAATGGTTTTAGTTCCAGAGGAGTGACAATATTTCAGTATTGAAGGGGTTTTTAACACTCCCTGTCTAGTTTTCAGGAGCCTGGATACACCAGCCATCCACCCTGTACTGTATGATGGAAAGGCTAGATACACAGGACCTTCATGCTCATTAATTGCATGCAATTAAACCCTGAAGCTTTTGCAATACCTACTGAAATCAGGCAATTGCTTTTGGACCATCGTGGTTGTAATTCTGCTTTTGAAATCCCATTGGCATCTCCCTGCCTTAATGGAAATCCCAGGGTTTGGGGTGCTGGTGAGTGATGCGGTTTGAGGACCAGGAGAGTGTAAGATATTTTTATGAATTTCTCCAGTATTTTTCGAATAGCTTAGTGTCAACCATGCATCCTGGCCACGTGGGAGGAAGGCATGAAACCAAGTCGGGCCACCACAACTTGCTCCTCGAGCTTTTGTTTCAGTGTTCAAACACAACAAGCTGTAGCCTGTTTCACCTCTCTGTCTTACGCTTTCTCCATTGTAGGAAGAAAGGGAAGGGCAGGATTTCCCTCTCCCTGTGAGCGTGGCTAAACATCAGCAAAGGGCTCCAAGGTTGCATGGCACTGGGTAAATGCTGAGTGGTATTAATAATAACCTGCCCCTTTTTGCTAATGTGCTCCCCTTTGGAGTTCTGGTCTTTTTTTTATTATTATTATTATTATTATTATTATTATTATTATTATTATTATTGTTATTGTTATTATTATTATTACTACTGTAGCTGTTACAACACAGGATGCAGGGAAGCTGAGGAGTGGAGGAGAGACAGTGGCTGCCTCTGTCTCTCTGCCTCCATCCTGCTCCTTCATCCCCTGCCTGGGGAGTGGGTAGTTTATGTACCAAGCCCTGAGGAGCTCCTGCTCCCTGGAGGGTGTGAGGGAGCCCAGCAGCTCCCTGGCCTTGTGCCGGCTCATCCCCACTGGGTGGGGATGGTGGGAGACGCTCGCCTTTTGGCTTAGAGCTGCTGCCTCCTCCTCGCAGATCCAGGCAGCTCTGTGGGGGCAGGTGGAGAGGTAGAAGGGGGCAGGGGAAGTGGGTGTGGGAGGGGTGCCTGGCAGAAAGGGTTACTGCCAAACACAAACAAAAACACAATGCAAATGAGCAGCTTGCAACAGGTAGTCTTAATCAGATGCTGTCAGATGAATTCAGCATCTCTCCGATTGTCGCCTGCACTAGCCTCCCATTCGGAAGCCCTCATCTGCTCCAGATGTGGTTTAATTTACTGCGACTTGGCTAATTACTGTAATTAAGGATTAATTACTGTTAATTACTTTCACATAAACTCAACGCCAGTCAAAGAGCGGAGCCTTATGAAGCCTGCCACAGCAGCGAACACAACTATCCCAGCTTGGGTGGGCCCGCTGGGTCCTCGGGGCCATCCTGAGCTGGTGCCCACCACCCGGCCGGCCCCTGGCCCTGGCCCTCGCCCATGGATCACCCCCTGCCCGGCCCTCCCGAGGCTGGTGGGCAGACATGGCAGGGCTCCAGATGGCATCCGGCAAGCCAGCCACTGTTATTATCGTTAATAATTAGATAGAGCAGGGATTTGCTGTGCAAACCCTGGTTAAGGAAGGGGACGCCAGCAACGTCTCCAGCAGGCTCTGGAAAAATGCAACAGATTAATACTTTTCCCATCCTCAGCCCTTCCCAGTGCTCCCACCTGCCATGTTCTCCACCACCCTGTCTCCAGCTGGCAGCCTTGGTGAAGTCCCTTAATGCGTGAGAGATGCAAAACTGTTAGGCTTCCCCCAGCGCCATGCAAGCAAAAGGTGCTTTAGCAAACAACGGAAGAAATCAACCCTGTATCTAAGGGATCGGGAGCCAGGAAAGCCTGTGGTGGCTGCAGGAAGGAGCACCATAATGATTCATGGACAGTGCAGTGTGTAGCATTCCCGTGGGAAACAAGTGTCGGTGGCGCAGGGCCTGCCCTGCTGCCTTGCCTCCCTTAGACTTGTTAGGCTCCATATCTATTGGCCTTACTAGTTTTAAAGGTCCTGGGGCTTTTTCCATGACAGCAGAGGGAGGAAAAGCCTTGAAAGGATGGGACATGAGGTGTGATGGTGGCAGCAAAGCCAGGAGTGAGCTGTGCCCCATCTTCACCCATTGTCTGCAGCCCCGGCCTGGTCTTGATGCCACGCATGTAGTACAAAGGCAGGGAGAGAAAAATCGGCATGATTAGATGGGTATTGTTCTATTAGATCTCTGCCTGCTTGCTCTTGTGTCTCAGCATTTGAAGATGAAACATATTCATTTAGCTCCCAGGATGAATGGTTTTAATAAGGGGAGCAAGATGAGGTGGGGTAGTCCTGATAACTTCAGAGACCCATCAGCTCTCCCCCTAAGGCCATTTCGGTGATGACATGGGCCACACGACCATTAATGCTGCAATCAGGACAAGTTTTCCGTGTCCATGTGAATCCTTCAGCTGGGAAGAGCGTGTTTTGGAGCCCTGGAGGAGATGTGTATCAGCAGTAATCAGATTGAGCCTGCAGGGAGGGCAGGCAGGGGATGAAGCAGGGGCTCCCTGGATGCAGTTCCTGGGGGCAGGCAAGGGGAAGCAGAGATACAGGCGGACCATCCACGGCCTGCATTGCCAGCTAGTGTCTGCTGGATTTCCACCTTACCAGCATCCCAGCGCTCTACTGATGTCATCCTGATTAGGGGCTGAGACCTTGCAGTGCTCATTAGTTATTTCAGCAGGACCCAGCTCCTCCCTGTGCCATCACACCCAGCCCTAACCGCTCCGCTGCCATCCGCCTCCAGGCTGGCTGTGGCCTGCTTAAGCCCCAAATCAAGATAATTCCCGTTATCGGAAGCATCTCTGGGGGCAGGGCAAGGGACACCATGCCGCTGCCGGTGTCCGCATGGCCCAGCCTCGCCGGTTGGGAGCTGGGGGTGCGCGGGGGAAGCACGCTCCGGTGAGCGAGACGGGGAAGCCAGCCGGCGCTCCGGCTGTCAGCTCCGCTCAGCACTGCTGTCAGGCACAGGGATGCGGAGGCCCTCATTGCTTTAATTGACACTTTCCTCTGGCATCCCACTCTCGGCCGTCCCAGCCTCATCCTTGCTTTCATCTTCCTCCTCCTCTCCAGGAGGAAGCTGGGGTGTGGTCCAGCCCTCTTCCTTGCCGCCATGCCCCTGGAGCCAAGGCTGGGGGAGAAGTGAGGAGACCAAGGGCTGGACCAGGATAGGTTCAGGAGCATAGCCAGCATCCTTCGCGTGACAGTTTTGTGCATGCTGATCTTCCCAAGCATTGAAACATCCCCTGAGGATTTCCTTGCCCCTTTCCTTTACCAAGGCACTGCAGAAATGTCTTGTGGCAGCACTCTTGGGTAATAGCTGCCTATGGAAGGACCAGAGCCTCACGAAGACCCATAGGATTTCTGGTCATGCTTTGCTGTTTTGGAGATAATTCTGTGCACTCATTAGCAGGGAGGAGCAAGGGCTGGTTGCTCTGTGGAGCATATTCTGGCTGTGCTGCAAGGCCCTGTGAAGCCCAAAGGAGGGGTGGAAAGATGGGGCTGGAGGAGCTGTTAGGATGGCTTCAGCTTCCCCAGTCATCTCCGATGCACATTGTGCCTGACAAATTAGGGTGTCCTGCTGAAGGCCAGGAGAGTTGGCCACTGTCTAGGCCAGGGGCAGGGCAGATGGTCATGAGGTGCTGGTAGTTTGGGCCTGGTGTCCCTTTCTTTGAGGGGACAGCAAAGGCATCTTCTCTCTCCCAAATGAACAGGAAGCAGCAGAGCTCATGTTTCTTGTCCATCAGGAGCTGCAGGCACAGCCTGTGACTCTCCTTGAATAGGACAAAGGCTTCCTCTAGAAACCTGCTCTTTAGGGGGAAGTACCTATTTGGAAAATGCCATCTCAGAAGCTCCAGGTGCAATGGGTGCGTTAGTTCTGGGAAAAATGAGGCATGCAGTGCCTGAAACTGGTGCTTGGACCAACTGTGATGGTAGCCACTGCTGTGGTGTATGGCACACTGAGGTGTGTGGCAATGAATCCTGTCCCATCCTTTTCCACAGCTTGACCTTAGTCTCTTCATCCAGTGCCCCACAACTTGCCTACCCCAGGCAGCAGACAGACTCCACAGTTGGTCATTCTGTCACATAGAGGTTTCAGAAAGCTTTGCTGGGACCATGGTTGGTCCTGCAAGGATCAGCCCCCACTCTTTGCCTGGGTGTGCTGGGAGCCTGCCATGCAAATAAAACCTGTCCCACTCTTCCCCATTTGTCCTCGCTGCGGGGTCTTGTGAACTGAGGTACCTCCAACGTTCTTCCCAGGCGGCCAGTGCAGGCAACAGGGAGAGATCGCCTGTGCACTGCTCCGTCTTTGCTCTCTGTATTAGTTGGGAGCCTTTTGATGTCTGCCTTTGCAGCTTGGATTCTGCCAGGAGGCTCAGAGCAGCCTGTGTAATTAGCCCAGGAAAATGTTGCTTTCATGTGGGTCGGGGGACCCAAGCAGAGAAGAGATTTCCAAGGGCTTTGTTCTGCTGTAGGGAAATGTTCAGGCTTTGGTGGGTTTCAACAGAGCTCTTCTTGCCCTTCCCTTTTTCTCCTACTGTGGGGTGGAGCTTGGGGTTTTGGCAGGGAAAGCACACGTGGTAAGCTGCTGCTCCACGGGAGACAGGCCCTTCGGTGCTGGGCTGGGGTTTGGGTACATGCAGAAGCATCTTGTGCTTGAGCAAGGGATCAGCCAGGGCCATGCTCCAGCTGGCCCGGGGGGGGAGAAAAAACAACCCAGATAATGCAGGCTTCCCACAGCTTCGGTTTTCTTCCTTACTTGCCCTAAGAAGCATTCAAGGCAGGCGCTGTGCTTCCAAGCCCTGGTGGTCCCTGCCTACAGGCATTGCTGCCGCACCAGTGCGGGGATGTAAATCAGAGGAGTGTAAATCAGAGCAAGGTGATCCCTTGCTGGCAGTGGGTTTGTGTTCTTGGTCAGCTCTCAAGCCAGTTTTTGCCAGGGCTGAGTGGTGGTCGAGGATGGGAGCTCCATGTTTGCTGTCCTTCTGGGGTGGGGAGAGCCACCGCAGCTGTGCTGTGACTCTGGACATCCCTTCTTGCACCAGGAGTTTGCTAAAACACAGGAGACCCTTTATGGTTGCCTTGGCACAACGGGTTGCAGTTTTCAGCCTCACCTTTTCCCTGCCTTTGCCCTTAAATCAGTGTCAGCAGATCCACAGCAAACAGGTCATGGGCTTTCCTCTTGCTTTTGGTGCAGGTAGGACACCTCACTGCTTCCACCAAACCTTTTAGTCTCATGCATCATCCTAGATTGTCCTGGATCAGACTAAGAAGCACCTTTCTGCAGCTGCTGCTGCCCTGGATATGCCTTTGTTCCNTTTTTTTTTTTTTTTTGAGGGAGGCAAATACGTTGCTTTTCACATCATTTATGGGATCCATCCAGGTTGCAGCAGGGCCAGCAAAGAGGAGCCAGAGATGGTAGTAGCAAAGGTGATGTCCTCCTGCCCTAGGGAGAGGATGCGTTGGCAAAGTGGTTTTCAGGATCCTGAGGACTTGGCTTGGGATCTGTATCAAGGTGATAATGAGGGTGTGCTCTAATCTTCCACATGTGACAGGATCTCCCCACTCTTAAAGCAGCAAAAGGTACAGCCATACTGAACACTGAGCAGGGATTTTACTGTCCCCCCTGCATTTTCTCCCCTGGACTTAAAGCAGCCCCAACCCATCCCATCCAACAAACTCAACACCAATAGGTAATTGCATTTCTCCTCAAACCAGGGCTGTGCCATCTGCTGTGGCCATGGGTAGAGGTCTTACCTTCTCCCGGATATTTCTCATGTATCTCTTGCTTAAAGACTTTGTGCCATGTTCCTGCCTAGAAGGGAGCCATGGGGCCTCCCTGGGGATCCCACTCCTCTTCTTGGGTCTGATTTCTTTCAGCTTTTAGTTGGGGATGAATGGATGCAGCAGAACCCCCTGCACATGAGGTCCCGGCACCGTTCATGTGAACATAGAGGGTGTGGGTTATAGATGGGACTATGGTATTTAGATCATGTTAATGAGCATACAGGAGAGCAGGGAAAATGGATCGTTTATGGTTACGATCTGGCTACTGTCAAAATGGGGTGTTATTTTGACGGTTGCTTTGTCTTTGCTCTCTGAGCAATATGAAGGTAGTTTCTTAGCAACAAAACTGTGTTCGCAAACACCATAGTGAAAAACAACCCCCCCAGAAAAAAAGGAAGCAGCCTCAAAAGCACTGCTCCTGTGTGTGTCCCCTGGCCACACAGCATCCATTAATTAAGCACAGGATGTCCTACTGGACAGCAGGTGCTTGTCCATGGTCTTGGTGTCATGCCAGCAGTGCCCTGCTCCCTGCTGGCATGGGTTGCTTGGGGTATGATCACTGTTCCTTTTGCAGAAGGGTAAACTGAGGCAGCTTGGAAAGAGTGTTACGGGGTGGTCTTCAGGTGACATGGGAGGATTTGAGCTTCTGCTGAGTGCTGCTTGCCACGTGGTAGCTGGCAGGCGCTGCCTTGGGCCTTTCTTGGTCAAGGTCTTCTCCAGGGTCTCGTCCCTGCATCTCAGATGGATTCCAGAAGGAGGGTGGGAGGGAGCTGCCTGCAAGCCATTTTGGCAGCGGTTCTCCCATGCAATTTGGAGTGTCTCTCCTTTAAAGGAGGCGCTGGGCCTGGTGTCTGTGCTGACGTTGGAGTCCATGAGAGCAAGCGGTTCCTCCAGCCAAGTATCTGCCAGGCTGTGTCGGGAGAACTTTTATCATTTCTGTCACAGACATCACAACTCGCTTGTCTTACTATACATCTTCCTAAATGTGACAGAATATTCAGCTGTTATTAATTGAATACTCTCTAATTTAACTGCTTAGCAGGACAGAGAGCGACTGGTTTGTCTCAGCAGCGAGAGCGGCTGTTGGACACACAGGAGGTTTTGGGGTATAGAGAAGTTACTTGGGGACTGGAATGGGGCTTTTTTTAGTATCCCCCCTCCACTGCCACCTTGCACGGGACTGATCCTCATCTTGCCAAGGAGGGGCTCCTGGTCCTGGGGCATGTAGCCAAGCGCAGGATGGAGATGCTGAGGACATTGCTGCTTCACCATCCCATCCTGGCATTACCATCCAGGGTTAGAGAGGAAGGGACATCCTGGGAGCATGGCCAGGAGCTGGTGGTGCTCCCTGGGTGCTCGGGATGGAAGAGTGATTTGGACTGGCTTGTCCCAATCTCCATTCAGGTGGGTAAATCCCTTCTTTGTGGAGCTGCTGGAAGCAAAGCTCAGTCCTTCAGTGTTCTCCTTGATGGAGTCACATGCCCATCGTGATCTGGCCATCCCCTTGGTCCCTGGCAGATCCCAGTTACGACTCCTGGTCTTCCTCTTCNCTCCTCTTTCTCCTCCTCCTCCTCCTCTACATCCATACCCAGAAGTGCCAGAGATGTCCCATATGCAGACTGGATGTCATGTTAGGGTTGCTGAGAAGCTGGGATCCTTTGGAGGGCACAGGAGGCAGCTGTCCTGCCATCCCCTCCAGCCTCCCCAGGCCTGTGCCTGCTTGCACACGCATGTGTTCACATCTCTCTGCTGCTCTCACAGAAAGTTCAAACGCAGAGTCAAGTTTATTGTTTCTATCTCGTTTATTTTAAGTATAGTTTTACACTTTATTATGTGCTGTGACATCTTAAATGGAGCCTGTCACTCTATCTTGACTACTGCTAGGGGCTACAGCCACTTACTGTGTCAGCCTTTTCGGCAGCCCTGATTAACGATATCAAAACGAATGGATCCCAGCACAGGCACAAGCACAAAAATCAAGGGGTGATTTGCATACTCAAATTGTGCAACACATCAAAAGGCTGCAGCCTGTTCAGGTATTGCACCGGCACAACCCAGGGGTGCACATTCCTGCTGTCCCTCATCCCTGTGTATGGGACCTGTATGTGCTGGTAAGTGCTGTGCACACCTATGTGTATTTATTCAGTGTCTTCAGCCAAAAGGAAAAGCCTTGTCCTTTTCTCCAGGAGTTTTTTCATCTCCCTGGAGAATGTATCCAGTAGGATAGCTAAATGTAATAATATTTTTTTTTCTCGTTTGCGTGTTGGGATATGTTGCAGAATTACCCATGCAAATGCGCTTTTTTTCCTGAAAGTAACATTTTGTTAGGTTAATTCACGGACTGGAGAGACAAACTTTCTATTCTTCCAGTCCAATCTCCCCTTACAAGTCAGGTTTTTGTAACCGTGTCATTGAAATGCGAGGTAGCCTACTGTAATTTGAATATTTCATTCTGCCGGCTGCTAATGCACTCTGCATTACAGATGGTACTTGCTCCATCCTTCTGGACCGGGTTCAATTATAAATGAAAGTAGGGAGCTGAGATTTGTCTTTTTGTCTGTGCTTAGTTGGAATAACACAATAAAGCTTGATGGGTAAGAATTCCTCAAGCTGCCTCTTCTTTGCCTGCGACATCTCCAGTGTAGCTTTCTTCTCTTGATAGTGGATCCCGCTTGCCTTTCAAGTCGAGCTTGGAGTATTTGGGTTGGCAGTGGTGAGGTTTTTCACAAGGAATTTTTGGCTCAGATGTCCTCTTTTTGGAAGTGCTTAGTTCAGTCCTCTTTCTAGCTGTTTATTTACCGAGCTCTGCGTCCCCCTTTGCATCCCAGGCCAGGGGTGGTGGTAGGAGAAGCCTGCTTAGGCTGGGAAAGAAGGGTTGTGCATGGCTTCTGTGATGGTGGGGACACTGCTGGGGTGGTGGGGTCATCTTCCCTGCCAGTGTGTCCCTGTTGACAGGGTCAGCAACCTGGACTGCGGCCACAGAGGAGCAATGGGGATGCAGAGCAGCCCTCCTCCATCCCAGGGTTGCTGCCATGGACTCTTCCCAAAGGCCCTAGGAATAAAAGGGCCCCTAGAGATCCAAAGAAAACATTTACCTCTGCTTGGTGAGTAACAAAAAGGGGGGGCTGGAAGCCTCCAGCCCAGCTGCATGGGGGCTCTCTATTACATACAGATGCCTTTTGCGAGCTCCTTGGCCATCCCAGCCGGTAAAAGCAATATTGCCGAGGGAGTCAGAGGAGGTGAGGGCAGGGCTTTCAATTTGGTTTTACATTTACAAGGACCACATGGCCTCGCTGGAGATGATCTTTGATCTGGGACGCAGCCGGAGTTGGGCAAAGATTTTTTTTTTTTTTTTTGCTCCCTTTTTAATCTCCTCGTGGTTCTGGTGGGGCCTCTCTCACAGGAGCAGGGGGAGCTGTCTGTCTGTCTGGCCCCGTGGGGCCGGGTGTGAGCCCCCTGTGACCCTGGGAATGGGTGAGCTCGCTGGTGAAGCCCTGAGCGGGGTTGTCCGAGGTGGAAGGCAGAGCTGGATCCCGTTACACCACTACCCCACAGCACGGAAAACTGCGTCAACAGCCTCTTGAATGGAATATAATTAAACACACACAGGCGCCTTGAAACAGAAATGCCACTAATTGATTATTTTTATTTTTTTTTCCCCATTTTTTCTGGTGTCTTGCACTCTCCAAGCAGCGCAAACGTGGGGGCTCTATCGTCCTGTCTTGCCTTGCCAGTTTTGGGTTTCTTTCTTCCCCCTACATGTTTTGAATGGAGCAAGAGTGAAGGCAGCTGATCCTATTTCACAAGCGCTTGGACTTGCAGCACTCTCCCTCCTGTCCAAACAGATCATTTACAGAAGGGGCCTCTATTTAGAGAAGGAACTGAACGTTCAGAGCTGTTTTCTGGCTTTAAAACACTGCCGACCGGCTGTTGCCTCTCAAAGAGTCGGGCTTTGTCTGGCGCGCTCAAGGACCGGGTTTGGTGCCAGGCTCAGGTCGGTGCGATGAGCGCAAGGGACTGACTATCGTGCAAAAAATGTGCTCCTTTGTTTGCTGCCATCATTGGATCGCAGCAGAGTTGGGTTCAGGATAGCATCTTAACCATGGGAACTTGGTGGAGTGTCTAGGCTTGGGAAAACCTCACCTCTCTGTGGTGTTGTGGGTGGGACAAGCTTGGAAACGGAGTAAATGAAAAAGGAGCATTCAGGTAGGTTTTGGTGGGATCTATGTATGGCATGGAGAGAAAGACCCAGAATCACAGAATCATTTAGGTTGGTAAAGACCTTGAAGGTCATTGAGTCCATCTGTTAACCCAGCACTGCCAATTCCACCACTAAACACAGCCTCTAAGAGCCACATCTAACTGTCTTCTAAATACCTTCAGGGATGGTGACTCCACCACTGACCTTGTGTGTAAAGGAAGTCTGTAAAGAGTTAAAAGGAACATGCAGTTCTGGAGAGTTGTGGTACTTCTTAAAACTACACAGGGGTGAAATGCATAGAGGCTCCAGGGAGGGTGGGTCTGGTCCTGTCATCTTGGTGTCACCTGTAACACTGAAAGTAGGTGCCTGAAATTGTCCAGTGGTGAATATGTTGCATTTAAATGGATGCAACAGGAGTTGGGTTGGGATTTCTGATACCTGTGGTTGTGGTTGTTTCTTGTGCTTTGCACTTGACCTGTCTTCATAGGTGTATAACTTACTTTCAGATTTTTCGTGGAGAAGGCTTTGAATTGCCTGCTACCACGGCTGGGAAGAGGTGTATGTGTGGAGGTATGGTTTTTAATGCTTCTGGAACAGGAGACCCTGTCTGTCAGGGATCAGCAGTGTCCAGCCTCCACAAGGTAGAGACCCTGGACCATGGCTGAACCTCAGAGGAGACTATGACCCACGGTAGCACTTATGATCTGCTCGTATTCAGCAGTGGTTGCCATCTCCCCTTGGCCAGGAAAGTACGTTTCCAACTGCAAAACCCATCCTTGATGTTTTACTCTGGGTGGAGAATCCTTGCTTAATAGTTGCTTCTCCCTTCTCCTTTGTTTCCCTCTTGTTTCCGTGCACCAAAAAATAAGAGGATATTCTGCTCCTGCAGCCACCTTCATTGAGCACCGGAGAATGAGGTTGCCTTCAGGTGAGCAGAAGAGTGACAACGGCCATGCTCAGCTCTTGGGATGCATCAGAAGGTTGCTGCTGGAAATGGGAAGGTGGTTCTGGGCAGAGAGTGTGCCTGTAAGTGGGAGGTGGGGAGGTCCCTTGGCAGTGGAGGAACAGGGCGTGGTCACAGGGTGCTCCACAGTGGGAGCAGTTCCCAGTCTGTCCCCAGCTTTTCTAAAGATGTCTGTTGTGGTTCTGTGCACCCTGCTCTTTGGGAGAGAGAAAGGGAGGGAAGAGTGTATTCCCTGCAATGGTTTGGCTCAAAGATCTGGAAAATCTCTCCTATATTGCACAAAATCCTGAATCTAGCTCATGGCAAGGCCATCAACTTGGCGGCAGAGTGGCAGCACTCTCAGAAGTGTAATGGGCAGCGGGTACCTTCAGACTTTTTACCAAACCTGAGATTTGAGTGGGACATTGCCATCTGATGAGCTCCAAGCCAGCTTTCCTTGGATGGAGTCTCATGGGTCATCTTTTTGAAGGATGGCAGGAGAAGGGAATCTGAAATGCAGCTTTTCAACCTGGGCTTCTGCCAGTCTTTTGACTTATGACTGTCATGCCCCAGCCACTGTGTGCATCGAGCAGCCTTTTGCAGACAGTGTGTCCAGGGGAGATGACCTTTGGAGAGGGGAGCAGGCTGGAAAGGCAGCTTCCTTGTGGGGGAAAACCTCTTTCTTTGTTCTCTGGTGTCAGGGCTTAGCGTGGGGCAATTGAAGTGGGACCCTTGTCCTCAGAGGAGCTCTGGAGGCCCCAGCTTCTCATTAACAGATTCAGCTCATTCAAAGAACCCATTTCTTTTCATCGAGGAGAATTCATATGCAAAGCACTGAGCCGATCCCAGCCTAACTCCCTGTTCAGAGGAGGGGGTTTATGGCTGGACCTGACCTGGGAGCAATCCATCCTTTGTTTGCCGATTTGTTCCTGCAGGGCTTAGGCAGCCCCAAGTCCAAGCCATGCTCCAGGCTGGAATGCTGATCGAGGCGTGAGGGGTGCCAGGTCCTCATTTCCTGGAGAGAGGACGATGGCTTACTCTGTCCCTCAGCGATCATTTGTTCTCTTGGTGCTGCAGTGGAGACTCGGGTCCATCTTCCGAACTCCACCAGGAAAAGGTGAAGTCCTGGCACAGGCTGTCTTGGAGGGACTGAAGCTTTTCTCCGTGGTTTATGCTGCTCCCGTGAGCCAGGCCAGCCTGTGGTCAGTCAGCTGGGTCACATCTGCTCAAATCTGGCCCAGCAGCAGAGCAATATTGAATCTCAATCTGCTTTCCTTTAACTCCTGCCACTGCTGCTCTGAGCAGCTGGAGGTTGGTCCTGGCCGTGGTGGGGTGGAGGAGGCTGGGTGCCATGCACCATCTCTCCCTTATGGTGTGGTCAGTGCAGCTGGAGAGTTTGAGATGTGCTGGATTTGCCCATGCAGATAAGGGATTGATTATGATTCAAGGCTGTGACTGGAGCCTGCTAATCCTGCCGTGCTTAGGAAAGGGAAAACTGCTTTGTGAGGTAAGAGGGTGGGATTGCTTCAGCCAGCTTCAACATCGCTCCCCAGCATCAGCCTGCTTCCTGGACAGACCATGAGCCTAGCCTGGGGATTTCTGAGGTGCTCAGTGGGATGGGGAGGGGACCTGTGTATGGCCAAAATTCATCCGTGCTCTTCGAAGGACAGTGTGCCAGTAAGATAGTGTTGAGCTCTCTGAGCCCAGAGTTTGGCTCTGGGGTGATGGGTTATTTGCAGTGTGTTACTTGGAGAAGCTGATGTGCTTAATTAGGTGGAGTTGTGAGAGTTTTGTGCTTTGTGGGACATGGCAGAGGCAGGCTTGAAGCTGCTGTAAGTGGGAGGGGAGGAGCTGGTTTGTCCATTGGTGGGGTATTAGGCTCTGGTTGCCTTGTCTTTAATGTGTGGAAGCACTTCCAGCCTACTTTCTGCTGCTAAATGCTCTGCTCAACGATTTGCGTGTGGTGCAAGAGGTGCTATCTGTTCCCGAATATCAGCTTTGAAAATCCCAGCTGGGAGTCTTGCTGCCAAAGCCCACCAGCCTGCAGCAAAGCATCCACGAGGAAACATGGATTTTGGCATCAGGACTGTAAAGAGAAAAACAGAAAATACTTAAATTTGAACCACAGTGTTTCGGTAGACCATAGCAATAACTGGGCATGTGTGGCCAGTGTCAGAAGTTTCCATACCAGGCTCAGTTACCAGCCATGAGTTAAACTGGTCAGCAGGAGCAGGGTAAAGGGAAGGACTGGAGAGTCGAGCTCATCTGTGTTCATTCAGCTTCCCCACGGAGTCACATTTCATGGAGAATCTGGTTTTCAGTAATCACAGCAACACTGTGCTCTATTTTTTCAGCTATTTGAGATCATCGTCCAGTTTCGGGGGGATATTTTTTCCACAGAATATGTTAGTAATAATTTTCCAGACCTTCTGATCGTTTTGCTGACAGATCCTCACTCACTATGGCACCTCATTTTGCATTTGGGATGGGGTTAGGAGAAAACTGGTGCAGATTCTCTGCCAGCACTATGAAATAAGTGTCTCTCTTCTGCAGCTTCCATGGCACATCCAAGCTGCATCCTCCTGAAGTGATGGAGAGCTGCTGCTGGGAGCTGAGAAACTTTTTGGCATGTGATAAATTCCTTTCTCCTGTTTTCTACACCCCAAAGTTAAGGTTTGAGGGAAATGCAGCCTTTTTTTTTTCTAATTTGTGTTGGATTCAGCAAATAATTTGGACACTTCCACCCCAGAAAATGGGAAGTTACTATTTTTCAAAGTTACATTTTTAAAGCAGTTTAATTGGTTTGAAATTGACCCAAATTTTTATTCAAACAAAAAAGAGAGAGAGAGGGAGAGAGGAAATTGATAAAATGAAGTGGGAGGAGATTTCATTTTTGATTCAGGAAGCAGTTTTGATTGATCTGAATTTGAGTTGTGATGCAAGTTTCCAAACTGGTGGTGGGTAGGAGGAATTTGGGGGAAGTGCTGCTGCCCTGAACATCTGATGCTTCTGTTGTTGGTCATGGCCTTGGCTGGGTCTCCACTTGGGCTCGTTGGCCATGGCTGGAGCTGACCTCTAGGGCTACATGGACCATTACTCTGAACTGATGTGACTTGTTGCTCCTGTCTCTGTGGGAGTATCTTATCACAGTTTTATGGACTGCAGGAATGTTTCTCTACCTTTAAAAGCATCTCTCTGCTTTGTTTCCAAAGAGCCCTGAAGGACACTCCTGTGGTGGGGGAGGAGGTGGATTTACGACGATCCAGGGTGGCTTTGCAGTGCTTATGGGTACAAGCCTCTCTTGATTTGTTGCTGGGATTTTTGGTTTGTTTTATGGCTTTAGACAGTGAAAATTGGTGGCAGAAATGGCCCATTGGTTTCACAGCGTTTCGCCTTTTGCTGGGAAATAAATAAATAAGTAGGTGCACAAAAAGCCATTTTGCCAGCTGAATTTTTCCATGCCTCATCTCACGGCAGCCTGTTTTGGAAAATCTGAGCAAAAATCTGTTCATCCATTTGTAAGTTTTTGAAAGGTTGAAGTGAGGAGAGGAACTTTAATGTCAATTGTAATAAAAAAATATGAACTTCTCTTAATTCCTGCTCCCTGGAAGGGCATGTGTCTGTGTATTTAGAAATTCCAGCTTCTGTTTATGTTGGAAATAGGTAATTGCGTTTTGATGTTGATTTTCTCAGTGGCTTTACGTAAACATGGTGAATATATTCAACCAAAGTTCAAAATTCCTGTGATTACTTGACATTGAAGTGCTCCACCTTTGTCTTGATGACTGTGATTCCGATTTAAGGTGGACACTGCGTGCTTTGCCAAGAAGGCATTTCTGTTGTGTCATGTTGACCTGTGACCTGGCAGTGTGAAGATCCAGCTAGGGGTGCTTTAATAATCTCCACAAAGCTCTGAGAGTTTATTTCTTCTGAGCATTGGATATTGAAGGCAACTTTGTGTTTAATGAGAGCACTGTGAGGGTGGTGAGGCCCTGGCACAGATTGCCCAGAGAAGCTGTGGATGCCCCATCCCTGGAAGTGTTCAAGGCCGGATTGGACAGGGCCAGTAGTGGATAGTGGAAGGTGTCCCTGCCCATAGCAGGGGGTTGGAATGAGATATCTTTAATGTGTCTTCCAACCGAAACCATTCCAGGATTCTGTGGTAAGATCCAAGACACTGGGTTTTCCTTGGTGTGGGGGATTTGCTGTTTCAGAAGAAAGTAGGCTGCAAATACACTTGGATAGGAGAAAACCCCAAGAGTTTAGGTTAGGTGCGTGTAGTCTGGGCACTTATCTGCACAGAGAAAGTTTGGGAAGAGCAGCTCAAGCCTATGGCATCATGGATCAGCCAAGGAAGCAAAACCCAGTTCTCCTGACTTGGTTTGCAACTACACATACGAGTATGAGGACGATGCAGTCCCTGAATGTGTAATTGTCCTCAAACATGAGGCAGGTGGGAGTATTCTTGTCCCAAGCTCAGTACTTTTGATCCTCAGCCTTCACAAATGTAGTCTCAGGCTCCAGGGAATATTGAGATAGGCTTAAAATAAGGTGATTAGTTACTGGTTTTGTTAGGAGGGGCATTTGCTGGCATCGCAGCTGTCCCTGTGTTTGCTGGCTGTTGTTTAGACCTGGAGCTGTAAAAAAAAAATGTTCAAAGAAAACGTTTTCCAGGGAGCTTGTGTGACTCCTGAAGCTGGGTCTCCCCAAGCAAATGTTGCCAATCCTAAATCACAAAAGGCTGGAAGAGAGCTTATGTCCCAGGTGTGTTTCAAAGCGGGGCTGTGTGCTGCATGGGTGTGTGCAGGAGTTTTGGGGTTCCCAGGGAGAAACTTCCATGTCTTGTCTGTACCACCCTCACGGCCTGCCACTGTTCCAGGAAAGGATTTGAGCTACACCTTGGTGTCTGGGTTGGGTGTTGTTGGGGCAGATGAGTGCCTTGGTGGGGAAGGAGGCATCTCGCCTGCTTGAGGCTGTGTCAGAAGACAGAGAGAGCAGCCAGAAGTGCTCCACCAGCGGTGGACATCTCTGGTTTCTCCATGACACCAAAGTGACACCAAAGGCCCCCTCACAGCCTGACAGAGGAATTGTCTGTCCACCTCTCCTGAAGCGCCGTTGTTGGATGGGTTGTTCACTCTTCCCAGTACATCTTAGGCACAGTGGAGGCAGGAAAGAAAACCCTTCTAAAAATCACAATGTAATTACTCCCATCTGCTCCAGCACTGCTTCCCATTTCTGCCTGCCAGGATGCTTGTCTCCGATGCTAAGTAGCACATTATTTTCGATAAGTTGCAATCATTTACTTGAAATCTCCTTCTCCTTTAAAATGTCCCCCTGGAAAGGCAATTCAGCAAGTTGGGAATGGGCAGAAACAACCATGAAAAAACCCATCCAGAAACAGCTGAGCTCAGGTGGGAGGGCAAGCGCTCCTCCCAAACTCATTAAAACCACCCAGCAGGTTTCTTTGTAGGGTGGGTTTGTTTAAATGCCCAACCACTGGGTCCAGCCCTTGGCTGGTAGTGTCAGCAAATGTGGCTGCAGAACTGCCAGCTCATGTCGTCAGAGGGGATCTTAACTAGGCAGTCACAGAAACTCCACAGGACCGCGCTTTTGACTGCTGAAGTCAGCAAAGAAAGAGCCGTGCTGGCTCTGGGGGACCCATTCCTTCATTGGCACAACCTGGGTTGGCATCATGTCTTACCACCACACCCTTTATCGTCTTGTGAGAGGGTATATCCCATGCTGGGAGTCTGGCTCAGACAGCCCTCTGCTTCCCACATCTCCTCAGCTTGAGGACACTGACCACAGTAGGATAAACTGCCCTTTCTAGAAGAAAGATGGAGCTTGAAGGTCCTTTGCTGTTGTCACTGCTGAGCCACAGTCTCCTGCTAAGCTCCTGCCATCACCCCCAGCATGTCTGATTGCCTTTGTGATGTAGTTCTGTCTGTGTTGCCTGCACACCTCTAGTTTGGAGGAAAGAGTGACTAAGTGGAAGTATTTCGGCATGGCCTTGGAGAAGAGAGATGACTGTATGCTTAGCCCCTATGCTTTTCAGATTCCTTTGGAAAAAATGCTTGCAGGAAAATGGAGTAAATAAGGTAGGGGATGGTGGCATGGAGTACCGGAGGAGTCTGGTACCCTCCTTTGTGGATTTCTTAGGAGTCTTCACAGCCCCAGGCGAGTCCTAGAGTGGTGTCTGCTCTCCAAAGGTGTGTGGCAAGGGCTCTTTCTCCCGCCATGTGCCCCCCACCCTGGCTGTACCTCAGACTTTGTGACCTAAGGGGACACCAGGCACAGGTGCTGAGGTGTAGGGACATGTGGTGTGCTGGCTGCACAGCTCATGTGAGCATGGAGCTGGCTGCTTTGCAGGTGCTCCTTGGAGATGTTGGTGGGAAGCATCTTGGAGCATCTGGAAGCTTTGGTGGCTCAAGGCACTTTCCATCCCATGTCCCTGAATCACAGGGCAGTCAAAGAGCTGAGGAGCTGTTTTTGGCTTTGTCTTCTCACCTGCTTCTCTCAGGTCAGTACTGCCACCACTTCCCATGTCCTGCACTGCAGCCACACCACGGAGCCAGCCCAGGCCTGGGATGTGTCGATGTCCTCTGAACCCTGTGGCTGTGATCCCTTCCTCAAGAGGGAGAAGGGGCAAGTGTGTGAGCTGGGAGCCATTTTCCAGCTGCTGGAATGGGTTTCTGTGACCTTGGTGGTGACCATGACTGGACTGCAGGCTGGTGGCTCCATGGTCCCCAGCTGCCGCCGCTGCTGCCATCAGAGGTGGTGACCCTGTGGCAGTTGCACTCCTCGGATCCGCTCCATGACCAGCCAGGCAGTGCAAGCAGGGGCAGGGCATGTGCCTTGGGTTTGCTTTTAAAGTAAACCCATATATATAAAACTTGTTGGGTTTTTTTTTTTGTTTGTTTCTTTGGTTTTTGGTGGGGTTTTTTTGTTTGGTTTTTTTTTTCTTTTTTTTTTTTGCGTGTGTATATATTTACATATAAAAAGGCATTTTGATCAGCAGGAGACCAAGGCAAGGGCTGAGCACCATCTAGTGGCAAGCACCACGGCTCTGGAGGCTGCCGAGACAGCAGGAAAGCAGCCAAGGACAGAAAGTCTTGCAGGAATTTTCCTCCCCCTGGCTGCCAGTCACTGTCTTTCTTTTTCTTCTTCCTTTTCCCCCCTTTCTTTAATCAGAAGCAGCAAATGGAGGGTCCTGTGGATGCCTGGATGCCTGCATGCCTGTAGCCCCTTGGACCACTGAGGATCATTCTGCTTCATTTATTCTGTTTTAATTTGGTGGAGAGCAGGGTTCTTTTGCCATCGACTGCCCAGGCACTACAGGTTGGGTGCTGCCTGTTCCAGCTCATCCCAAACTCCCCAGCCAGCAGAGCCTCATCCTGTCACAGGGGGCAGTTTGGAGGGTCGGAGCTGCCAAGGAGCCCAACATCCCAGGCATGCTAGCAGGAGGTGTGTCGGAGCTGGGTCCAGCACTGGGAAAATAAAAAAAGGAGCTTTGAAATAATCATTTTGTCTTCTCCTCAGCTGAGCGCAGCCTTTCAGGGATAAATAAGCAGCATCACTTCTGCTTAGATGCATCGGCCTTTCCATTTATTTACTCCCGTGCCTTATTCTGAGTGAACAGCCAAGCCCGGGCTGGCTCTGCACAGTCACTGGCTGGGTTCGGGTCTCTACATCCCTCCATCAGATGCTGGGAATGCACCCACCCAGTGGGTGCTGGTCTATGCATGTAGCACAGGAATAAAGCTCCCGGGAATATACAGCACTTTTCATCAGGAAGCAGCTCTCTAAACATAAACTGATTAATCACTCGTGCCTACCTGTCAGGTCAATGATTCCTGAGATTTTTAATCTAAAAATATTTCCCTTTTGAAATCCAGATGCGCCTGTTTTGGCAACTCCGCTTTTGATTTGTTTATTTGAGGTGTTTTTTAACATTTTTTTTATTTTTAACCTGTGTTGCTTTCCTTTTGTATTTGGGCTTTTGATATGCCTTAATTGACTGATTTTTTGTAGTGGAAGAATAGGAATTTATTATCTTTATTTTCATGGCAAGTCTCTCTCCCTGCTGCAGCCTATCAGCTTTCCTCTTCTCTTTTTAAGGAATTCGGCTGTTTTTGCCTCATATTTCAGTTTATGGACCATAGACCCCAAACCATTTTCTTGATGAAATCTGTCCTCTCCCCTTGGATCTATTTATCGTGGCTGGGTGCCGTGGGAAGCCTCCCGTCATGGGTGAAGATGCTGGTCCTGTCTCCTGAGGGCTCAGCTTCAAATTTGGCACTCTGCCCTCATTCCTCCACGTAGAAATGATCCTCCCTAGCGTGGAATTAGTTATTATTAGTTCCAGTTTTATTGTTCTTGGGCTTTTTTCTGCCCACCTTTCCACCTTTGTTGATGGTGTATATTTTAATCACAAAATTCTCAATAAATGCATGAAAGAATAAATGATCCAAATGTATGAATAAAATAAAATTAAATGAATGAATGAAATGTCCTAAAAATAGTTATTTCAGTAGGCTTTGAGGCTTTTTAAAAAAGCTCTTTTTAGTCTTAACCAAACCTCTCAACAGGGTCTTTTACTTCAATTTTATACTGATAACAGCTGTATCTTTAACTTATTGCAGAGTGGGGAAGACCGTACTTGGTAGTTGCTGGGGTTTTTTAGCTGCTCTGATTTTATTTCTTGTTGCCAACTGATCTTCCACTCTTATTTTATTTTAAATGACAAGAATCACTTGCTCTTGTTTGTGCCGTGGATTGGGGTGGGGGTCAAATTCATCTCAGGTGTCAGGGGGCACGGCTTTATCCGTGCAATATTTCCCAGCTCTGGATGTGCAAAGAGCATGTGCTCGTGGGGTGCGTGTGCTCAGAGCTCCTGTGCCAAACGAGATGGGGAAAGACAATCATTTTACCTTAGGAAATGCCTTTTTTATTTGCTCATCAAGGATTTATTTTATTTATGTCATTTATTATGCAGCTGCGCATGTGTGCATGTGGAAATCTCACGTTATCGTTCTGTGTCTGAACACAGACCGTGGAGGGCGACATGGGGGGAGCACATAGGGCACATCCATTTTTCAGACATGCAACATCTGAAGCGGTTGGGATGCTCCCATGTTTTTTCTTCAGGAAAGCCCTCACAAGAGAACTTCTACTTGGAGCAGTAATTTAGGCAGGGAACACAAAGATGGGAGGAAGATTCTCTTTTTGAAAAATCACTCTGGGAGGATTATTTTATTGTTACTCCTTTTCTCAGCATGGTTTAGACATCAGTGGAATGACTGGATTCTTAAAGAAAAGGCATTTTTCCAAGAACAAAATTTATTTCATACATTTTTTTTCATGTGTTCCCAGTGTGTGGCTAAAAGCATGGACTTCAGGCTCTCTCCATAGTCCGTATTTCAAGATGTGGAGACCAAGGCACAGTTGCCCTGGGCTCTGTGCGTCTTTCTCTGCCATCTGGCGTTGATGTAAATGCCATGTTGGGTGACATGAGAGGACCCCAGAGCAAGATGAGATCAGGGCTAGAGACTTCCAACTTCCCGTCTCATGCTTGAGTCAGGATATGGTCCCTATCACTTCTGGCAGGAAGAATGGGTACATTTATTGTTTTTTTGGTTGCTGTTGCTAGGTGTTTTGCTGCTTGTTTGAGCAGAAAGTGTGGATTTCTGGGTTAGCTCTGTGGTGAGCTCGCTGCCAGTTCTGCTCTACTTCTGTCCTGTGGGAAGGAGGGGAAGAGGTAGGGAGAGGAGCAGGAAGCTGGAGTGCCCCTGGAAGCCAAGTAACTGCGCTTGGTGATGAGTACTTGGAGCATCAGGATGTAGACTGCCTGTTGGGGTACCTGTTGAGAAGGAAGAAAACCCCTGCTGATGGGGTCAGTCCAACTTGGGATGAGCTTCCCAAGTGTTAATGAGCTTAACTCATTAAGCCCTGGGTGTGACTCTGGCTTTCCTCTGCCCATTGTGTCTCCTGCAGTGCTGAGCATCCGGGGGGCGCAGGAGGAGGAGCCCACGGACCCCCAGCTGATGAGGTTAGACAACATGCTTCTGGCCGAGGGGGTGGCGGGCCCCGAAAAAGGAGGGGGCTCGGCCGCTGCTGCCGCCGCCGCTGCCGCGTCCGGAGGAGCTGGCTCTGACAACTCGGTGGAGCACTCTGACTACAGAGCCAAACTCTCCCAGATCCGACAGATCTACCACACGGAGCTGGAGAAGTACGAGCAGGTAACAGGCTCCTTCGTGGTGGAGGGGTGGTGCTTGTGGTGTGGTGGGAGCAGCAGCCAGAGTGGGAGAGCTGCCGCTCGGTGCTGGCATGGTGGTGTGGATCTGCACAGCCTGGATCACTACTGACATCTATTGTTAGGAGTGTACGGGCAAATACAACTGGGTATTGGAGCGAGAACATGCTCTTTTAGCGTTGCGAGGGTTGGGGGTTTATACTGGGATGTGGCGTGAGAATAGGCTCAGCATGAGTTGCCCCTTGGATTTTCACTTTCCACTCCTTCCTTGATATCTTGCCTAAAATTTGCCCTATGAAGGAGGAGGCCTCTCTGATGTGCTGGCCTCAGTGATGACTGCTTTCCAAGAAAGACTTGAATCAAAATCTTCCTTGAATATATTTTCTGCTTGAAAAGCTCTTTTTTCAGCAAAAAAAAAATTTTTTTCCCTTGCAGTAAATTACTCTTAAAAAAGAAAAACTACTTGGGTTGTAAACACGGCTATTGGTAATACTGACAATTCTATGAAGAGCTCTGCAGGTCGACACTCAAAACCAGTTCCTTTCAAGTGCTTCCAGATGTTTTGCAGACCTCTCTTGGCTGCTGTGCACCTTGCGCTTGTCGTTTCTACCGCACGGTTATGGTTTATGGATGTGCGCAAGAAGGCGTCACCTCCGTGAGTGCAGGACAGGCTCCACTGCCAGGGGCCAGGAGGGCTTTCAGGTCTCTGGTTTAGAGCCAGTAGAACCCTCCATTTTACCTGGCTAACTGGATGTGTGGTGGGACTGGGGGATGTCTCACCTCCATGGCCATATTGGCCAAGCTGAGGGAAGGGTGCCCCTGGGTTCCAGCTGGAGTCAGGGTAGCCAGGCAGGGCTCTGGAGTTGGAGCAGCCAAGCAGTCATGCCATGAAAGGCATTTTGGCAGAGCCTTAGAGGAGGCGGGGAGCAGGCAGAGGGCTGGTTGGAAGGATGACCTTGGGTGGCTCTCCTCAGCCCTTGCTGTCACTCCCTTGAGGCAGAGAGGCAGGGAGGAGCCTCAGCCATCTCACATGGGTGGGAGTGGAGGGCACATCAGGGCTCTTTCAGGCCTCAGGCTGAATAGGGGTAGAGAGACCTCATGTCCTCTGCTACTCAAGTCCAAGGAGAGACCCTTGGCACAGACAGGGACAGGCTTCAGGGAAGAACCTTCTGCTTCATCCTCCCCTTGGGCAGGAGTTTTGTTTGTTCGATGTTCTGATTCTGTTTTTGCTTTGCTTTTGCTCCCCGAAGAGTCACCAGATGAGAGGAGCCTTTAACCAGGCCCAGAGGGTGGGACAGGTCACATCTTTCCTTCTCACAACCCACTGACAGGGTTTGGTTTTGCCACTGAGTTGCTTTGCAAGTGGCTGTGCTGGTCCACATCTCTGGTACCATCATCCACACACAGTCCAAGACAAGGGCTCAGGGTTTTTCCACCTCCGTCCCACTCTCTCCAATCCCACTGTTGGGAGCTCAGCCCCTGGCTTCTCAGTCTGGGTGCTGCTGGGTCAGCACAGCACTCAGTGGTGATTTTGCCTTTAATGCTCTTTATTTCATGCCAAGAGGAGATGATCTGAAATTGCTGGGGTGTCTGGGAGCAAAGAGATGGGCTGCTGAGAGCAGTTGAGGGCTCTCATAGCCTGCACTCACCCCAGGAAATGGGAGTCAGCAGCTGGAGCTGGGGATGGGCAGTTGGAGGGGCTCTGCTGGCCTTGGGGATGTCTCTTTGTTGGGTCTGAGCCATGGTGGGAGTTCAGCTTGGAAGGGTGGAGTAAGACATAGCAAGTCAAGCCCTTGTCACCAGTCCACAAATCCAGTGTTTCTTTCCCCTGCCAGCCCCTTTTCCCCACCATGGGGTGGGAACTGGGGACACTGTCCCCAGAGCAGCCACCCACATCCCAGGAGCGCCAAAGGCTTCTCCAGCCATCATTGTCCAAGTGCTGCTCTCAACCTGGTTTTTGAGGCTTGCTTCTGGGAGTCAGAGGATCCCATCATGCCGGTGAGGTGCTCATGGGGATGAAGGACAGGGCAGTGAAGTGGCCTTCATCTGGTCTCAAAATTCCTCCCTTGTCCCCTGTCTCCTCTTGCTGCCCTGTCCTCACAGCACAGCATGGGGACAGCAGGAGCAGCCAGTGCTGTGCCAGCAGCAAACTAATTGGGATTGTTACCTGCTTGCCCTTATTTGTCAGGGCTCCTGCCTCCTTCAGGCTTTAATTATTATCATTATTTACTTCTTACCTGGTGTGCCAAGAGCATGGAGCAGGGCCATGTCTCTCTGAGAGCTGCTCCTGTGAAGCACAAGGGGCTCTGCAGGACATGTGGTGGGGCTGTAGGGGGAGGGGCAATGGGTCAAAAGGTTCATGGTCCTCCTCAGATAAATCTATAGCTACTACAGTTCCAATCAGAAAAGCAGTGGCTGGGACTTCTTCATGCTTTACACGAATCCTAGGGCTTCACCTGCCCCAGCTCCATCCATGATCCCCCTGGGAGCAAAGAAATTGGCTCCTGCCTTTCCCAGCATGTTTGTTGGGAGTCTCTCATGCCCTGTGCTTGGCAGATAAGAGAAATTTCTCTCTCCCCTGGGCACCAGCACATTCTTGCTCTGAGCCTGCTCTGAAAAGCCCCAGGCAGTGAGGCCTCCACTTGCATCTCCTTCCGTAGCCTCACTGCCTCTGTCCTGTCCTTGACACCATCGAATGACCTTCCCATCCTGGGGTTTCTTTTGCTTTTCTTGCCATCCCAGGCATGCAATGAGTTCACCACCCACGTGATGAACCTGCTGCGTGAGCAGAGCCGGACCCGGCCCATCTCGCCCAAGGAGATTGAGCGGATGGTGAGCATCATCCACCGCAAGTTCAGCTCCATCCAGATGCAGCTGAAGCAGAGCACATGTGAAGCCGTCATGATCCTGCGCTCACGATTTCTGGATGCACGGTGAGTTTGTCCCACCACAAACCCACCCACCGTGCAGTATTGTTTGGGTCTGGGAGGTTTGTTGGTCAGATTTGTTGGTTCTGGAATTAATTGAGGGCCAGCTGAAGGGCCATGTCTCTCAGTCTTGAGCCAGAGCGTTTTTTTGCCTTCCTTATCCCTTAGTTGTCTGTGGCTCAGCAGGGGAAGGGACTGCAATTCAAGCCATCCGGCCTCTGCCTCAGGGAGGCTCCCAGCTGTACCTTGAGAATTGCACATCCTGGTTTTGCTGTGGCAGAAGGAAGTTCTGTGGTATATTGCAACAAACCTTTGTGGTGAAAACGTGCACTTCAGTTAGGGATGAAGATTTAGCTGTCAGGCCATCCTGTCCCCCCTAGATTCCCATTCTTTTCCCACTGTTTTTATTGTCCCAGATTTTCAGTTTGCTATAAAATTATATAATTTCCCAAGCTGGTTAGGTGCAGACTGCGGCTTGGGCTGTAGCTTGTGATGGGGAGGAGAGGCAGCCACACCAGGGGTACAGGGAAAGAGATGGCAGACAGGTAATAATGCCTAGGTGTTAATGGAACAGACATCCCCAAGGATATATCCAGCTCTGCTTCTTCAGCACAGAGCTTTGCAGAGTAGCACTGATGTCTTTGGCCGTGACAGCCAGGTGTCGGGAGTCACCTTCCCAGGTGGAGGAGCTGGATGCCAGTTTTTAGACTCTTCTGTGAACTGGAGGATACAATGATAAATTTGAGATGGAGACTTGCTTGCCCTGGAAGGTGCTGAAAGAGCAGTCACCAGCAAGGGCCAGATAAGAAGATTCCTGGCCATGAGTCTTGAAATCCATGCTCAGAGAAGCAGAGGGGGGAGGGGGGAAAGTGGGAAATTTAAGAGTATCTAAAATTGCATTCTATTTCTGGATCCCTCGTGCTCATTCCCTTTCCTTTTCCTTCTATTTCCCATTCTTCCTTCACGTGAAGGCGGAAGAGACGAAACTTCAACAAGCAAGCCACGGAAATCCTGAATGAATATTTCTATTCCCATCTCAGCAACCCTTACCCCAGTGAGGAAGCCAAAGAAGAGCTAGCCAAGAAATGTGGCATCACAGTCTCACAGGTGAGAGAGCTCAAAGCCTGGACTAGTGGGAAACTTCAGCATGGTGAAGGGTATTCCAGACCTCAGACAAGTCAGCCATGTCCAGTGTTGAGCATTTAATTATTAAATCAGTTTAGCACAAGTTAGTGAGAGTGGATGGGAGTGCAGATGGCACTTGCCGATTGAAGTCAGGGGTGGAAAAAGAAAGTCTGAGAGAGGATTTAGGAGGTATGAAGACTCCATGGAACGATGGCTGTGTGTGCAGCCAAGGTGTTGACAACACAGAAATGATGTGGCAGCACCCAGGAATGCAAAGTCTCCTCAAGGAATTAGTGCTGGCCTGGCCTGCAAGAAGAGCTTGTTCAATCTGAAAGTCCATTCTTCAAGGGATTGAAGTAGGAAGAGTTGTGCAGGTTTTGCTTGATAAGATAGAATGGACAAGTCCTGGTGGGAAGGATCTGAGTGTAGTAACTGTTACAGTTTGTGCTCAGTGAGGGTGGAATTTCTCAGGGTCATTTCTCTCAGTCATCCTTGTGCTGCAGAACTTGACATCTCCCTGACTTGCATATCCCTCAAAACATGGTGGTCAGTAAAGACAAAAAGAATTATTTCCATATGTTCCACATAGTTCCTGGAGTCTGTAGCTTTGACCCGGGAACTGCTGTGTTTTGTGAGGAGCGCAGTCAGCCCTTGAAGTGTTCAGCCATGCACTGCTCAGGCCTGCCCTTCTTTATTTCCTTTCTTTTTGGGGCAAACTGTGCGATTGAGAGCCAATCCATGTGGCCTCTGGTAGGCTTGTCCTCACATGAGCTTAGTGGTCCCTCTAGGCTCCCGTGGCATTCCCTGTCTTGGCCTGCTTCCCAGCCCCAGGCAAATGCCTGCTCGTCACTTGAGTAAACTGCAGACACGAGTAGCATCTGGTGTCCTTGTGGGAGAGTGTCTGCCTTCAGCAGGAGCAGCAGCATCCAAGGGTAGGTGTCGTCACCATGTTGAGTGCCTGCTGAGTGACTCCGATTGCCTCCCCTGGGCCGGAAGACCCAAATGTTGCTTCTTCCCAGAGCTACCTACAAGAGACAGCACATACTGGTTTAAGTAAAGCTCCAGCTGTCCTGGTGCTTCCTTCTCACTTCTAATTCATCTGTTCACACTTACAACTTCTCCCTCGCAAAGACAAAATGCCCAGGAGAAATGCTGCACTTAGGATGTATTTTTGACCATGCTGTATCAAGGCTGCTTTATTCCTGTCTCCAGGATCTGCCTCCTTTCTTCATCCAAATAAGGTAGAAACAAACACATCCAGGTCTGGTTTTGCTGAGACTAGGTGGGAACATGGGTCACATGAATATGTGCAAGTCATGAGCAGAGTTGATCTGAATTCAGAGTCTGACCAGATTAGGCAGGTTATTCACAAATTTTAAAATGCAGATAGGTTGCAGTGACTATATATTCCAACCTCCTGCCCTATGGTGCTCAGAGTTCACCCAGGATTTGAAGCCAGAAAAGCAGTCATAGGGAGATGTCCATGTGGAAAGATCATGAAGAAGCACATTGTCATTAGTGAGAAAGCTGGACCAAGAGGTGGAATGGAGCTCCTTGCCAACAGCAGCAGCTCGTGGTGCTGTCAAAGTATTTGCTCCCAGATCTGGGTTGGGTGCTGATCTGAGTCTCTTCAGGTTATATTTTCTTTTTCCTGCTCTGCAGGGTTGGATACCTGCAGCTCAGTAGCCGTTAAATTGGTGGATTCCACTTCTGTGTGGAAGCTGCTGAGTACTCTAATAGAACTGCAGATAGAAAGCATCACAGGAATAAAAGCTTATGGGTTTCAGTTATCAACACCCAAGCCCAAGCAATTTCCCTAAGATAAGGAAAAAATCATGGGCTTCAAAGGATGGACATCCATTATTGTCTACTGTGTGTTTGGTGCTTGCTCAGTTTATTTGAAAGAGGGAGTACTTAATCACTAGCAAGCAAAGGGAGAATGTCCTTGTAATCTCACCAAAGGGGTTGGTCTTGCTAGCTCAAGAGTGCATCTCCAAGCAATTCTAGGAGTGTTGGAGCTGTTCTGGAGAGTTGCAGCATCCTCCTCATTTGCCTCATTGTCCCTTTATCCCGATAAGCTCTGTCAAAGTCAGTAGTGGCTGGAAGTTGTCTTCTGCTTAGAGACCTGCACATAGGAAGACATTACCCTGATTGTCTGTGTTCAGTGTTCATGAAGAAGAAGCTGAGAGCTGCTTCCCAAGCTGTAGGGTTGAATCTTTCCCATGTCTTCTCTGAAACAGTTCAGTGTGAGATAGTGCTCACGAGTGAACAGGAATATCATCAGCATGTCTCTGGACAAACACAGTGGAAACATCTCCCACCCCTTCCCAAGGCACACACTTCTTTCCGAGGACCAAAAGTAGGTTTTAGGACAAGTCCTGTGCTCCCTCTCCATCCTTCCTCTGAAGTTCCTGGTTCATGCAGTGGTTCATACTAAACCTTGCAAAGCCGAGCTCAGCCGGATGAAAAGCATCCACTTCTGGCTTTGTGCCTTGATTCCCCTCAGATGGATCAAAAGAGAGCTTGGGTGATACTGAGGCAATTTTGTGTGTCAGACAGGCCCCAGTCAATTCTCTGATCTTCTCCCTGAAAGCTTTGCTGGTAATCAGGGCATCTGTCCCATCAAAGGGATACTGAGGATGAGGCAAATAAAAATGACACACACCTGTTCTTAAGTTGTGCAATTTTGGGGACATTTGACTTTGTCATGTTTTTTTGAATCATCTTAGATTTTTGTGGGGTGGGTTTAGTGGTTCTTGTGGAGCATCTCATCTATAGCAGAACCAGATACATCCACACAAACGCAGTGCTCCCAAGGGGGTCCCATCACCTTTCCTGGGCTTGGTGTGGTGCACATGGGTGGAAGGTGCTTCCTTCCATGGCTCGGAAAACCGGGAGGGGAATAAGAATCTGCACTGCTTAACCTGAACTAACCCACCTTCCTCACCCAGGTGCACTTGACAGAGCTGAAACCTTAACATCCTTGTCTTCTCTTGAACTCACTGTAGGTATCAAACTGGTTTGGAAATAAGAGAATCCGGTACAAGAAGAACATAGGTAAATTTCAAGAGGAAGCCAATATTTATGCTGCCAAAACGGCTGTCACAGCTACCAATGTGTCAGCCCATGGAAGCCAGGCTAACTCACCCTCAACTCCCAATTCAGCTGGTTAGTTTTTATTTTTCTTTTATTTTGGGTTGTTAGTGTTCGGTTTTTGTTCGTTCTCCCCTCTCCCTCTAGTCTCTCTCTTGTTTTCTCCTTTTGGTTATTTCAGCTTCTATTCTCTGGGTCTGGTTGCTCACTTTTGTGGTCTTAAAAAAATAAGGGAAATGAGTTTGGTTTGGGGGGTTGTTTTGTGGGAGTTACTTTATTTTCTTGGTTTTCCCCCCCCCATTTTCTCTTTTTTTTCCTCTTCCCCTTCCCTGTTCTGTTTTTGTTGGAAAAAAGGATGTGATCAGACCTTGTGACTGGTGGTGCTATGCTGGGGGTTATATGCATGGATGGTAAACACAAAACCAGAAAAATGATCCAAAAACTGTTGCTGGGATTTGCTTGCACTTCGGGGGGAGAAAAAAAGTAATATAAAACTTGTTGTGTAATGATTTTATTTCACTGGGACTGAAAGCATGAGTGATCCTAATGGATAAACCCCAGCATTTCTGAGATGTCCTCGCTCATGCCATTTTGGGGGTTGTTTTGGGTAAATTTTTATCCTTTGATTTTCTTTCTGTTGTGGTTATCTCTTTGATTGCTTACATGACAGTGTCTGGATCACCTGCAAGAGTGTGCCCTGTGTGAATTTTATTTTCTCTTTGTGTCAGTGCAATCCAGAGAAATTCATGGGTCGTTCCCTTCCCTTTTCCCTTTCCTTCCCATTTGCTGTGGTTTCCATTTGTTTGTTTTGAGAGTCAAAGGCACAGAGCACTTTGCCCAGATTTCAACTCCTCTGCAAGAGAACGATGCTTAGTTCATGCGTGATGCCTGCCGCAAGGTTGGCTGACCCAAAAATGATCAGGGGCTGCGGATCCAAGAACAATGGAAAATTGGGATTTGTTTACAAGGAGAGGAAAAAAATTAACTTCATGGGTGCCAAGTACTTCATTATCCATGCAAATATCTGTGTGCCTGTTTTCTTTTTAGGGGTGGGAGGGAGAGTGGGAATGTGCCACTCTTGAGCCTTTGAGCTGGGTGTCTGCTCACGGTGCCCTTTCTTTCCTGGGGATGTGATGCTTGGTGGTATCAGATAGACTGCCAAGAGGCAGGAGGGGAGCAAAGGGGATGGTGGGCAGCAGCATGTTAAGCAGACCATGCAGATGCTGGTTGCTATCAGGGCATGCTTTTGTAGTGAGCACAACCCTGCCTCTGCAAGTATTAGAGGAATCATAGTCCAGAAACACCCCTGGCCCTGGAGGATTTGAGTGGAAGTTGGAGAGACAGGGGTCAGACAAAGGGAGGAAGCAGTGACATGTCTCTGGCTGGTGTCCCAAACCAGTCCCCCACCAACAAAGCAAATGCAGTCCATTTAGCCACAAGCTAATGTGTAAGTGGGAGTTCATCACTCTGCTGAGGAGCTCTTCCACACCTTGCACTCCCATGGATGGCTTGGACAGGGCAAGTGGTAGAAGGCTTATTCAGTTGGGCAGTGAAGTCCCTACATACAACCCCTTAATTTCCGGGGGACATGGTGCTTGCTAATGGTCTGTCCCCAGAGCCAGTGAGCACAGATATGTTGCAGGTCAGAAAGACTGCTGGGACAATCTCTCCCACCTCCATCTTGCCCAGGGCTGCCTGCTCTGGCTCAGGTGCTCTGAGGGCTTAGGTGGATGCAACAGAGCTCTGCAGAAACAGTTTGCTGGAGTTTTGTTTGATTCTTCTTGGTTTGGGGACTTTTGTTCCCCTTACATTCTCTCAACTGCTGAAGATTTAACTGCAGTTTCAAAAATGTCATTCTTTCCAAAGAGCTCACACAAAATACCTGGTCACATGAGGCCTTCTGATGTTAACATCCCCTGTAGAAAAGGCTGGAGGGAATTCTGCTGGAGAGGGCAGAATTGTGAGTGTTGAGGGAGAGTCCTGCTGCCAGTGATGCTGTCCTGCAGCCCACGTCAGCTTGGACCAGAAACACAGCTTTCCTTCTTTTCCTCTTTCCTCAACTGGAGGCAGATCCAAAGGTCTGCAATAGCAAGGGAACAGCTTCAAATTGCCTGAGTGGGTTTGGATCTGGGCTGCATGTAGGAGAATAAGCATTTCCTCAGTGCCTGACTGGTTAAATAGTGCTCCAGAGCAAGTCTGTTTCCTTGCCTTCCCCACAGGCAGTAACACGGTTGTTTCAGAGATAAATTGGCCAGTGCCCTGCAGTAAACAGCTGAGATAATCCCTGGATAACACTGCGCTTTCAAGAAAGGACAAACAGTCCTGTTATTAACAGGGAAAACTTGAGCTCCCGGGTCCTCTTTGTGACTCACTTGTCTGCAGTCTGGAGTCATTGACCTCTTTTCACGTGCAGCGGTGCTAAAGTAGTGCGAGGGGAGCTCACAGGCCACAGAGATCTTTCTTCTGCTTAGAAATGAAGTGTTCTTAACCTGGCCCAGATCCCACACCCTGCATGTAATGCTGCAACAGTGGCAGAGCAGTGAGGAGGCCCCGGTTGCTCTGGGTCAGCTTGCAAAGATAGTGGATTTGGGTGTCCTTGTAGGTCCTCTCCTGAGAAGACAGCTGGAATTGTGTATGATTTTTATCTCCTGACAGTTGAGATCCCCCCCCCCAGCTGAACCACGGAGATATAACAGCTCAGTCAAGCATCGCTGCACTGTCACATTTTGGGACACAGACACATCCTGAGGACATCTGGAGTCATGTGATCTCCCCTGCTTCAGGTTGTCCTGTAGGTCCTAGCACCAAGAAGCACACCTGTACATGCTAGGTCTGAAATACCTGAGAAAGATTTGGACAGTGGTGTCCAGGGCCATGAGCCACCAGATGTGCTGAATTCCCCAGGGAGGAACATGGAAGTGGATGAAGAGGTGAAGAACTAAGATGGCCGAGGCCTCTCCTTTTACACCATGGACTTCTTTCTGTTCCCAGATCGTTGGCTGAGACTTTGGTGAGGAAGTAGCCTGAACAAAGATAGGATTTTCTGGGAATTTGTAAGACCTTCTGGTTTAAATACATTATAGGGCACATGGGAAGAAAGTAAGCAGAGGACAGGTCATGAGAAAGAAATGACCAGCAGTGTAGTCCCTGGAGGGCCGTGATGTTGGAAGAGGAGGTGGAACTGGATGCAGTGGGTCCTGGGACAGGAGCTAAATTCATTTCTGCTGTGGCTACGCAGGCCCATCTGTTCTCTCATTGATGCCTGTGTTACTGGAGATTGGTGAATGGCTACAGTCAGTCAAAGAGATTTGCCACACATTGACAAGGGCAAGGATTGCATCTGTCTGGCCATCTGGCATGTTCAGAGCAGGGTCCCCCATCCTCAGTCACCCAGGCCTGAATGTCAAACACCTTTTCATCCGGAATACGCGCAGTTGGGCTTTACCAGCCAGATGTTCAAATAAGCTGAGATGCCTGGCTCATTTGGGCTAACAACTCCCCATCCTCACTTTGATTGTCTGGACAATCTCAGCACAAAAACCACATGGCAGATGAAAGCTATTTTATGTGGGCAGATCCTTTTGCCCACCAGAGTCCTCAAGGGCCACACACAAGTGATGGCATCCAGTGAAATCTTAAATGCCGAGCAGCCAAAATTGTCCTGAGCTGGCTTTTTTTCCTGCTCACCCTCACACATTACTGGAAATGACTCTGCTTCAGCAGAGACTGCTCTGGTTATGGCTTCACTGTCCTGAGTGTTGTTTGGCAAGTGAAAAAGAATCAATGTCCTGCTGGATCATCCCTGGCTTTTAGACCTGCTTTGTGGCTTTGTCCAGCTAAGGAGCAGCATGGTCCATCACCACATTCTTCCCTCATTTTTGGCTATGGTAGAGACACCACAAAAAGTCACAGGAGGCATAAATCCTGTGCTCTCAATGCTTTTGACTTCAGCTAGGAATCTTGTAGACATGACCAAAGTCACTTCAGATGTTCAGCGTGCTGGATCTCTGTTGTTGGTGATAGGTGGTATGAGGCAGCAAATGAGAATGGTTTGCTTTCAGCTCCAATGAACACCATTACCCTGTTTGTTTATTCTTGGTACCATTTGAATTATCAGATACTTTAGAGAAAACTACTTATTAGAGGTCCTGGAAAATTGCAGGTGGAAGAACTGTCAGAACACAGAAGACAGCAGAGAAGCTGGAGAAGCAGCTCTCTGAAGAACTGGAAAAGTGCAAGAAATACCAGGAGTCAAGTTTGTGAAGGTTTTTGAATTGGAGGCAAAATTGAAATGGGCTTTGCTCATCAGAGGTGTTAGGGGTAGAAGAAATCTTGTAGTGGGCATTGTTTTGATGTAGGCTTTTACCCAGGGCAGGATTTGACATAGCCTGTTCAGACATTTCCAGCACTCTTTTTGAAGCTGGTGCTGATCTGATAGAAACTCAGCACCACAGAACCGGGGGGGATAGGTCTTGGGTTTGAAAAGATGTCTGGATGCTGAAGATGAACCACTCTTCCACACTGCCACGAATCAGGAGTTTTCTGATAGTTTTTTTTGTCTACACACAATAATTGCAGGCACTTCCATGCCAAGATCAGAGCCCTTTCCTCCTGAGTTCACAAGCTCAAAAGATGAGCTTCTCTCATTCGTAACCTCTCAGTTCCTGAGGAGCCCCAGACCAAATTACAACCACCAAAGGCCTGTGGTGCATTCCAAAAAAGAGTGTTTCGGAGGGACAGATTAGATGTACGATGGAGCCTCCTCTAGTGGAAGGATTTGACATGTATTCCTGGATCTTATCTCTGTGGAGGATATCTGAGTCTTAATTTTCAGGGCTCTTCACATTGCTGCACCCTCTCCCAGCTGGGTGCACCAGCCCCTCTTAGCCATGTCTCTGAGACTTTAAGCCATCATAATTTTCAGGTGTGGTGAGTGTGCAGACGGCCAAGTGCTGAAGCAGCAGTGCAGTGGCGTAGAGTGCTCTGCAATTACGGCTCTGATCCAAATGCATCCATACATGCGGGGCCATTGGTATGCGCATATTTATCTCTGCATCCACATCAGCACCAAGACATATTTACCGTTCAGATATGCACATATATTGTAAAAATACCCCTTGCCAATAGCAGTGTATATCTTGTAAGTGACATTTCTAGCGCTCCTCATGATTTCCAAGACACCGTTGCTCTTCAGAACTAGAGTTTGTGGCTGTTTGTTTATTTTTATTTTCTCCTTCCCAGTCTCAATTTTATGGCCAGGTTTGTTAAGTTTCAATAAAATATCAGTTAAGTTTATGGCATTTTTATTTGTTACTGTTGTTATAATTTTCTTTTGGTAGGGGAGGGTGGGATGAAATGTTGCTCAGCTGATGGTAGAGTGATAGCAGTGCCATGCCAGGTGCTTAGAGATTCCAGAATCCTCTTTCCAGCTCTGCCACTGATTATTTGTTTGATCTCAAAGATTTCTGCTCACCTCAAGAGAAGAGTTCTCTGCTTCTTAAGAGCGGTAGCTGCAGAGTCTTTTGGTTCTCTGCCCCTGTAGGAATACAAAGCTGTGTTACTACTCAGTGCTTTTATTAAGGTGGTCAAGGCAATCACTCAGAAAATGGGGTCAGAAGCATCTTTTTGTGTGTGAAATGTGCCTATCTTCACACTTAAAGTTGAGAACTGTCAGGATGGGCTGTCCCCAGTCTGCCAGCTCATTTCTGTAGGTTTTTTGCCTTTAAAATAGCAAGTAACCTGAGAGGTCGGGAAGTGACAGGAGCCTTTTGCCAGCTGAGCAGAGGAGGTGATGGCTACAGCTGCCTTCTGACTAGTCCTGGTTATTTTGCGCAGCGCTGTGGGATTGCTCTCTGGAGCAGGTTGGGCAGGTTGACGGTGAGCACAGACAATGATCTGTTCCTGGCTTCGCTCTTTTCAGGCACCAGTGGGAGAGTCCTGATCCAAGACTCACTGCGCTCAAGATGAGTCTTTCTCTTGACTGTCTTGGGTGTTGTATCTAGCAGCGATGTTTCTGCTTTCCTTTGATTCTGAGAATTGCCAGCACCTGACAGAAAAGCCAGTCACTAAGAGAGCAGCAGAGAATGTAGTGAATATGAAGTCTCCAGCATAGACCTCCCACCTGCTCCCTGACCTTTGTCAGAGGTGGCTTCCTTCAGAGGAACCTTCCTGGTCCACCTCCAGGGCACAGCTGGGATCTGTCCAGTGTTTCTTCCCTCTCCAGCAAAGGGAGGGGGATTGCCAGGCATTTCTCAGAGCATACACATGAGCCATAGTTGGGCGGTTCCACCAGGACTGTGGTTGCCAGTCTTCCAAGCTGGAAATGGCAGTGTAGATGATGATAGTATATTTGGGACTGGAGCTGAAAGCGTAACTGACCTGGGCCCCTGAAGTCTCTCCTTTTCAAGGCTAACGTCATGTATAACCAAACCTTGCACGTTGAGCTGTCTCACACTTAATGCGCTGATCTGCACGATAAATTCTGGAATAATCCCATAAGACCTTATTTATTTTTAACCCCCTTCCTGCCTTCCAGTTACATGATGGTTTGTTTCTTCCATTAAGTGGTTGAGGTGCTCAGATATCTCAAAGCTGGAAGCATAAAACTTTATTTCTGCAAAGGCGGGATTTATTTTTTCTTTCCATTTTTTATCCTGATCCCACCCAGTTGTCTTCACTGTTTAAAGTTTTTTAGTGTAACATTGATGACTGGTGCATGCAGTGGGGCATTTTCTTACAGAGCTCGTTCTGCTGGGGCAGCTGGCCCAGGAGGGCTGTGACACCCGTGTGTTCTCTCACGGGCCATCCCAATGAAAGACTTTTGCCAGCGTGATGGGCACTGGGAGTCTAACCCAGGTGCCTTCACGTTTTTGTGAGCCTTTGCTCCTGGTGCTCTGCAGTTCCCACCAGTGACGGGTTCCTAATGTCCTGAAGGCAAACCCCATGCACTGCTCCCTCGCAGAGCCCCCCTGTGGCTCAGCCAAAGCTCCAGCTGTGGGGCTGGATGGGGTCTGGAGGTCTCACCCTGCAGGGACTAGCACGGGCTAGAACTACCCATCCTGTTCTGAGCTTCTCAGCATGGGCTTGGTTTGCCTGCTGCAAAGGCTTCTGCTCTCAATAGCGGGACTTGTCTGGGTAATTCTGGTCTCCAGTGCAGTCTGCCGGGTGCACACCTCCAACAACCGAGATCCTTCAGAGCTGTCTGAAGGATTCTGATGCTGTCTGAGTCCTCCAGGCTGTGTTTTGTTTGTCTCAGTCAAAAGCATGAAGAATCCTTCCTCCAGCTGAGGAGCTGTTGAAGAATGTTCTTGGCATTGAGCTGTAACATGTGGCTTTGAATAACCTCAAGAATGCATCCTTTTTTTTTTTGCTTGCTCTGTTCTTCATACTACTAACCTGACTGTGTGTTTTGTTTTTGTGGTTGCTTTGCATGTTGTTCCTTCCTCTTGGCTGACAGTCATGGGGTGGATCTTTTTCCTTTCTGTGATTCAGGTGCCTCACTCTTTCCTTTCCAGGTTCTTCCAGTTCTTTTAACATGTCAAACTCTGGAGATTTGTTCATGAGCGTGCAGTCTCTCAATGGGGATTCTTACCAAGGGGCCCAGGTTGGAGCCAACGTGCAGTCACAGGTAGGGACCCATCCGATGTACTGCCAGTGAATGCATTAGTGTTGGAGGAGCCTTTGATTGTATTGGCACTTCTCCCTCCCATCTGAAAAGAGCAAATCTCAACCAGCACAAACGAACCAACCAACACTTTAAAAAGGAAAACCAAACTGAAAAACCAACCAACCAAAAAAAGCAACAGGAACAACCACCAAAAAAAAAAAACCCCAAAAAAACCAACCAAAAAACAATCCAAAAGAAAACCAAAACCAAACACCCAACCAAACCAACAACCATGGTCTTGAGGAGACTTGCCCACACTTTGTGAATGCATTTGGCTCTGGCTTGATAGTTGTACTAGGAGGAGAGAAGGTGTAGGAGAATAGGCACAAAATAAAACAAAAGCAGCTCAGGTTTAGGTTCTGCTTGCTTTATTCTTCCAAGGGAAGGGGCCAGATGTTTGGACTGGTGTCTCGTTTTACAAGACTTCCACTTACTCCTTTGATGCCAAACCAGGTGTCTGTTGAATGGCAATAAATGTTCAAATACGTAAATAAATATTTTATTATTATTTTTTTATAAGTAAAAGCCACCCTTCACCATCTCCCCACCTCGCCAAAGCACAGGCACTCACACCACCCCTGTACATACTAGGAGGAGAGAGCAAGGGAGCTTTGAGCAGCATTGCTGAAACATCAACCCATGCTTGGGGCAAAAAGAAAGAATTTAAAATAGCCAGGATCTTACTCAGATCTCCCACCTCCCATCTGATGTCCAGATATGCCATGAGTCCCCTCTCTGGCATCTAAGGCTCTGTTCTGTGCTGAGAGACGACAGCCACTCTGACACTTCTGCATTGGGCAAAGAGCTCTCTAAAGCCAAGGCTGCTCCCCCGTGGGGCTGGACATGGAGTACTCATCATCTGTGGGCAGTGAGATGTGCTCACCACATGTGCCGCGGCTGGGGCTGGGGGAGTGAGGGAGAGGAACGGGGCACCCAGAGGAGAGTTGCTGGTGCCTTTGCCATGGTAGGTATATTTTCTTTCTGGGCCCTCCACAGTGAAAGCGCTCAGCCAGCTCCAAAGATCTTCCACTGTCATGAGCAGTGCTTGGGGTCAAGCGTGGAAGGGGGTAGGGGTAGGAAGGTGGGTGCTTGAGCATGATGGTGGAGATGGCTGCAACAATGTGCTCCAGGAGATGGCCACCCTACACCTGTCACAATGTTCTCCCTCCCCACTCTTTTTGTCAAAGGATATGGGACCAAGGAGAGTGTGATAGGGCTGCTGGGGCCTGGTGAGGTCAGGGAGGCAGGGAGGCAGAAGAGGTCCTCTGGCTCATCTCTCTCCACAAGACCAACTGCAACTCTCTTTTACCCCTCTTTGAATATCTACCTTTACTTTTATTATGGTGATGATCATGATTATTGTTACTACTGTTCATTTGCTTTTATCTTACCAAAGATGAATGGAAGCGGCTTTGGCCACTAACCTTTCATTCCCTCTAATTTGTGGTTTTTTGTTGTTGGTCTGTTTAGGTGGATACCCTTCGCCATGTTATCAGCCAGACAGGAGGATACAGTGACGGACTCGCGGCAAGCCAGATGTATAGTCCGCAGGGCATCAGTGTAAGAAAAGAAAATTGGCTTGGGTTCTGGTCGGGGTTTTTTTCATTTTTGTTCTCTCACTACCAATTATTTCAAAGCCATAGGGCTCAGAATGCCACTTAGTGGGACTTGTCTTTGCTTTTACGGTCACCTAGTTTATTGCTTCTGTATCGGTCATGCCAACGGCGGAGCTTTGCCCACAAAAAAAGTGGCGCCAGGGCAGGCTGTGTGCAGGCAGCTGGCGTCTCAGACTGTCACAGCCCATCAGCGTTCGCCCAGCACCTGCGGCCACACGCGCTCGGCCGAGAGGAGCTGCTAAACAGGTGACACCTCGTGTAACCACGGTGGGGAATGTCACCGCGAACGCCCCAGCCCAGAAATGGTTCCACACGGAGGCCAGTGCCACCATCCTGGAGCGACCAGCTAAAAATAACCCATCCCTGGCCGGTGTCCAAGAGCACAGCGGCAATGGGGTTGGCGGCGATAGCAGTTACAAATAAAAAGAGGAAAAAACCCACAAAGCCAACCAGTGTCAACCCAAGCAAACCTCGCCCAAGCGGGCTGGGGGAGGATGCGAGGGGGAGGGCGGTCTCTGGAGCATCTTCTCCTTGTTGTTGGGTGCGCTGGCGGGTTCTGACTAGCATGAAAATTTGTAGCGACAAGCTGTGTCACACAGGGGGAAATCGATCAGACACACACAAGGAGAACCCAGTGTAGATTCGGGACAGCAATCCAACTTCATTTCTCAGATCAATCGTCCACCATCTCAGCGGTGGTGACAGCAAGCTGGGAGAGGAGGGCAGCCCGGAAAAGGAGGCTGTGAGCGCTGAGTGGGTGGTGGCAGTGGTGTCCGGAGTGGCACAGAGGAGGAGGCAGCTGGCCCTGGACAAAGCTGGCTGCCACAGGATGCTGATGGTTGAGATAGGGTGATCTTGAGCTGCTCAGAGAGGTGATGATCTTCTAGGTGAGATGGTGGTCCTGCAGGCAAGACCCCAGCGTGGTCCACTGTCCAGTCCCATCAACCCCCACTCCCCTGCGCCATTTGTCACCTGGCATGTGACTATCTTGCAGGATTGCCTCACTGGCGTGAGGAGAGGGTGCAGGAGGAGGGGTGCCCTGGGACGGGGGGCTCTGCTCCCCTCTCCTGCAGGCACCAGGGCTTAGTGGGCGGCTTGACGTCAGGAGGGAGAGGCAGGGAGGATTTGTGAAGTAATGTAATTGAACATGTGCAGATAATTATGTCTCATTACATAAGCCCCTTGCAAAAACGGCACTTGGAAATGCCACATGAAAGAGCCTATCCTTCCGCATTAATTTCTCCGTGCGCTGAATTTATTCGCTTTCTGGCTTTTTAATACTTGGAGAGTAAATGAATCACAGGCTGATCATGATAAGAGATTATACTTTTGTATAAATTAAAATACCCCCAAGGAAAGAGGCTGAGCTGATTACAGTTGCAGTTGACTTGGAAAATAACAGTGGGCTGGGTTAAGCCAAAATTTGGGGGGGAGGGTTGCTGCCAGGGATTATGAGGCACGGAGGGGGTGATGGGGGAGAGGAGAAGGAGGAGAGAGTGAAAACTCGAAAGCTGAACAGGACAAGGAGAGCTGGGTTGGTGTTTCTGGTTGTAGTTCTCTGTGGGAGAACCAGTGTTCCCATGACTAGCAATGAGAACTGGTGAGCTGAGAGTGGCAGGGGTTCGACAGACACCTCTGTGCTTCCCAAACGGGGACCTGGCACATTTGTCATCTGATGTCTTCTCAGGCTGGTTTTCAGGGAGGGCAGGAGCCCAAACTGAGCTGTATTGGATGTTATCAAGAGAGAGGGGCAGGTTGGCAAAGGGACTGCGCTGTGTGACTGACTCCTCAATTCCCCATAAAGCTGTGGTAGGCATGGGGAATGAGGCAGGGAGTCCAGAGCTGAGCAGATAGTTTAGGAAGCATCTTCTGGATTGCCTCTTTGTCCGCAAATACTTTGTTTTCCCTGTATCCCAGTCAGTGTGCTCTGGCCTGATTGTCACTTAATGTTTTCCCATCCAGTGAGGTCCCTTGATGGATCCCAGTTTGTGTGATGGATCCCTCAAGTGTGGCTGCCCTTTAGGAAGCATTGGTCCTGGGGAACTCCTCAGTGCAGGCAGGGTGGCTGTCTCCAACAGACAGGGCTTCCCTGCCTTTCCCTGAACCCTTTAATGCTGAGGAGGGGCAGTGGAATGCGGAGCAAAGCTGATTGTGACACAGAAGGCTGCCGTCCCCGCATCACCCGAGCATCCCCATGAGCTGCTGGAAGGAGATGAGCCGAAACCTAGTCAAGAGCCCTGTCACAATGATGTCTGCACGGGGCTGAGGTTAAGTCATCCCTGGAGCCCGTCAGCACCGGGAAGTCAGCAGCAGGTTGCCTGGCTCCACTGCTGGAAACCTTGGCAGGGGAGACAACGCTCGGGGTTTGCCTTCCTTGATGGAGGATGAGTTTTTAAATGCATGTAAGTTGTGACAGCTGAGAAGAGGAATCTACCCAAAGCCCAGTTCCCTGCATGGCTCTGCTGCTCTGGCTGACAGGCTGCTCTGCAGGGCGGGAAGGGCTGGAGTCAGTTCTGCATTGTTAGCAGGATAATGGGCAGTGTCCCAGCCATCACCAGCCCTGTGACCCACGGCAGTGGCTGAGGCAGAGGGAGAACAGAGCCTTCTCCACAGGTGGAGACAGCGCTGGTCCCAGCAAGGGATGAGGACGCTCTGACAATGGAGGGATGGTGGAGACAGAAGCTGTCTTGAGGGTACCCAGCCTTGGGTCACACTGAGAAGATGCAGGGACTCGCCTTCCTTTCAGGAAGTTTGGGGCCTGAGTCACCCCTTTTGGCAAACTGTGAGACTGTAGGGTTTTGCACCATGAAATGAGAGTTGTTAAATGTCTGGATGGTCTGGACAGTGTTCATGGGGGTCCACTTGTATACCCAGAAGGTCTCTGAGACCAGGGGTTTCAAAGCATTTAGGAAAGCTCAGGTTCTGCTGGGTTCCAGTAGAAGCTGGATCTTTATTGCCACAGTCCTCTGGAGGGTTCCACCCTACAACATCATCATTGCTGCCGCTGCCTATGGCTGTATATCCACAGTGTTCTACCTCCCCACGTTCTAATGAATGAGTGAACTATAGTCATCTTAAAGCCCTTTCAGAAATTTGGTTTTGGACTTAATTTAATTTACAGATAATTTAAAAGTCTAAAATGATGAGCTGTTCTTAAAGGTCATCAGACAGTGAAGTTTTTGAATTAAAACCACTGCCATGCAGACCTGTGCTTGTTGACAGAGGTTTGTGACCTGGATGGTAGTGGCCAGTGGCAGGGTGTGATGGGGAGTTTTGGATCCACTCTTGCCAGCAAGGATTGGTACATGAAGAAGCTGGGAGCTCCTTACTTGACCTGAGATCTTTTGTCCTAAAAATTTGAGCCTTGTGAAGAAAGTGGATGCTCTGTTCCTCAGCCAGCTGCAGTTCACCATCATGGTCAAGCTTTGGTTCTTGGTCATGGCCACCAGCTGGGGTATAGAAGTTGGTCTGGCAGGGCTTCAGTGCACAAGCTCCATCCGTAAGGGATGCTTTGGTGTATTCTGATGGCCAGGGACGCCTGGCCATGACCCTTGGGAAGGGATGTCCAGACAAGGCTGGATTCTCTGGTGGGCGATAATACCTTCAGTGTATATTATAAGGAGGCCCTGATAGAAGCTCTTAAAAGCTCAGAGGTCCCAAAAGGCTTTGAGATTGCTTTATCAGACTGGCCAGTAACTGGTGTGTTTGGAGGCTGACCTGACACCCTGTGCCATTGTTGGTGGGACAGGGATTTGGTCACAGGAGGTGGGATGCTGACACAGCCTCTGTGCTAAGCAGAAGGCGCCTTTAAAAACTGGCAGAAAGTCATCTCCCAGCCCCATGTAGGAGGCCCGGGCAGGGAGCCAGCCAGACTTGCTGGAGGTGACAAAAATGCTGAGACCTGTGGAAATGGGCACCAAAACCAGTTGCTTCAGCAATCTTTCACTGGGGCTCCAGACTTGGACAGTCACCAAGGCTTTGCCTGTGCTTTGGCAGCAGAAGGTGACATCTGAAGAGATGCCCTGGAGACCACTGCTCTGTCTTTGGCATCTGCCCCTCCTGAAGAAGTCACAGCTGTGTGCAGGGCCTCTGCAAGGAGCAACAGCCTCCTCAAAAGACTCCCTTGAGGGAGATGCCAACTGATTTACTACAGTCAAATCCCAAGAGATCTCCTTGCTTGGAAGAGGTAGAGCCATCCGGGTGGAATTGGATGAATCCCGCATGTGGCTTGATCCATGCAGCAATGGAGTGAACTCCAGGATGAGTGGGGATGGTGCCTGCATGCCCTCTGCCTGGGGAAGGATCCGGCCTCCTCATTGAGGGCTTTTCCATACCAAAGGATGGTGTTGAGATGTCACAGCCAACCTTGGGTCCTCCTTTCCATCACTTGACCCACAACTTATGGCCTTCCCAGACTGGGTTGGCCTCTCCCCAACATTCTCTTGACTTCCCACTGGATGCCACCAAGGTTGTGTTCAGCCACACAAACTCCTGAAGCACCGAAAGGCTCATTCCCAGTCTGCAGTACCTTCCAAGGATTTTGGGGAGCAGGGTGCTGAATGTGGAGCCACAGCTCGATTGCTCCTTCCAGCTGTGGCTGGCAGGCAAAAGCCTTGCTAAAAATAGTTGAGCACAATAGGGCCGGAGCCCTGCTCCACATGGTCCCCGCCGCTCTCCCCCCTCCTGTTCGCCATAACGACCCTGCAAACACTAAATGGCATCTGAGTGCATTAAGCAGCAAACTCTCCGGTGACATAGCAATTACGGCTCTGAAATAGATTTGGTGCGTCACGGAAGATAAGGGTTTTGAAAGTTTCTGTTGTGATTATAGCTTGTAACTCCAACAAATAACAGGCTTGGTAATAAGAGGCTGCCAGCACAGCTATTGTGGTTCTCTCTCACTGATGGCACGTAAATTGCTATTAATGTCCTAAGTGTACTTGAATATGCCAGTCTCAGGGCGGCAGAGTTGGCTCTGTGTCTCTCTTTACGCGGCCTGTCATTGTCGGGCTGATAATCTACAGTAATTGCTGCCTCTTGCAGCAGTCCAAGATGTGTAAGGGTGGATATTGCATCTCAGGGAGTGCAGGGATGGTGGGTCAGGGCCTGGGTGTGGGTGGGAGCTGGTGGGGGCAGTGGGCATGGGGTAAACGGGGCTGGTAATGCTTGTGCATAATCTGGTTTCACACTTGGACGCAAGGTGGAGTGGAGTGGCGTTTGCTAACCTGTGAGCAAGTTCAGGTCATGATTCCTGCTTTCCTTGCTGTTGCGTGAACCACGCACATGTGGAAGAGCACACAAGCTCAGGAAGGGGTGTGCACACCGCTTGTCTTTTTTGCTTTGTGCATGCCTGCTGTGAGGTGGTCTGACTCCTCAAACGTGGGTTCTTGTGGCTCACCTGTGGTCAGCTCTTTGCTCCCATCTCAGCAGCCTCTCAGGCAGGCAGGAGCTGGGCAGCAGCAACTCAGGGTGGGGAATTTTCCTACCCTCACCCCTCTGGGGTGTGCAGGGTCCCAGCTGGCAGGGCCACTGTTGGATGATGCAGCAGGCAGGGGGACAGCCAGAGTGGGCAAAGCAGCCTGGGCATGTCTAAAGCGGGACAGCGACTGCTGCCAACTGGAGCTTGGGCAGTGCTTGGGAAGGATTAATTAGCCAAGCACTGGATCAATGTCAGAGCAAGCAGAGGGGGTTGGGTGCGGCATCTGCTCCTCTCCAAAGGGGATGGCAGCCGCAGAGGAGCAGCTTCTGTGTGCTGCTGGCTCCTGCCCGCGGCAGCCGGGGCCCTCAGGTAGCTCAGCTCTCGAGTGCCTGGAGAATTTGGCTCTGCATCTGTTTTTAGGAGAAGAAACAAGTTGTCTGCCATGCTTTGCTGCATGAGCCCTCAGATGGGATATAATGGTGGCACCTCTTTTGCGCTGTGACTTGGCTTCCCTTGATGAGGTGGGGACATGGAGCTTTTCTGGGGAACACAGCACAGCTCAGCAGTTCCATGGGACCCGTTGCTTGTTCTGGATGCTCACAGCACTTGGGTTCAGATAACATTCAGGCTAGTGGTTCTGGAGTGAGGTGTTTGCTATTTTCTTTCTTCCATATGAGGAAGGGTCATAATCAGGGGTTAAAAATCCCCAAATGACCAGAGCTCACGGTTCTGGAGAAGTACATTTTTTTTAAGGGATGGACTTTTCTGTGAGCACTTGCAGTTTATCAAAATCTGTTTTCAACAGAAATGTTTCTGCCCTATCCCACTGATGGAGCCCTGTGGTCTGGGGTGGGATGGGGGAGTCAGAGGGGACATCTTTGCCTCCTACACTGATCCCAGCTGAGGGAGAAGGGGGGGCGGTTCTGAGGTGGATGGGTGCTTTGTGTATGGCTGTTTGTGCCTTGCCATTGGGTGACTGATGTCTCTATGTGTACCTGCAGGCTAATGGAGGTTGGCAAGACGCTACTACCCCATCGTCGGTGACCTCCCCCACAGAAGGCCCTGGCAGCGTTCACTCTGATACCTCCAACTGATCTCCCAGCAAATTGCATCCCTGGCTGAGCCGGCCCCGGCGGGGATGGGAGGGGAGGGGCCCTCTCCTAACACCGAAGCAGTCAGACTGGAGGTGAACCCAATCAGCACACACAAGACTCCTCTTCTCTTCTCTTCTCTTCGTCGGGATGCTTTTTTCAGCCAATCTGGACACTTCTTTATACTCTCTTCCCTTTCTTTTCTGGGTAGAAGCCGCTCTCCCCCTCCTCGCCACCGCCACAACACCACTCCCTTCCCCTCCCCCCTATCCACTGAAGGTAGAAGGATTTTAAGGAGGAAAAGCAAAAATCCACCACCACCACCACGCAAACCAACCCCAGAGCAGTGTACAGCCTGATGCTGGGTGTCTTTCTGAGGAGCCACAAACGTACCTCAGTCACGTCTCGCTCCCTCGCTAGCAGGCAGCCCCTCTGCCCCCCTTCCTTTCTCACTACCTCTCCATAGGGAATCACCACCGTAGGGAATCTGCTCCCACCTCATCTCCGCAGCCTCCTGCACTCAGCCCTGCCCCAGTGAGCTGTCCCTTGGGTGCTGCAGCGACAGAGCAGGTGGCACAACCGCCGTGCATGTAGAAGGAGCCAGCGTGCTCCCCTTCACTTCCAAAAAGTACCATTCCCATTCCCAGCCCCCGGGAAACTGCCGGCACCTCCCAGTCCCAGCCCTACTCAGCCAAGCATCCCTCCCACTGGCTGCTGTGATCTGGATGAGCCACGAAACCCTGCTGTCCTCCCTGCTGGGTGTTGGAGGGGAGAAGACGAGGGAAGGACAGGAGGCAGAGGCAGGTGAGAAGCAGCCATGGCTGATAACGGAGGTTCTTACACCTTCATGGAGCTGTGTGGGATCAGGCACGGATGGCTGATGGGACACCAGCACTTCTCTCACTGCACCTAGAGAGGCTGGTGGTGGAGTTTTCCTGGTGAGGGCAGTGTCACGGGGTGTTGGCTCCTGTTTCCAGGAGGTGCTGCACTGCAGAAGAGGAGGAGCTGGGTTCCCCAGTTCAGACAGAACCCAGAGAGGTTTGTGCCACCCCCTGCATTCCCAAACCCCCCGCTGAGCTGGCAGCAGAATGCCAGAGGCTGGAAGTGTTGGGGTGAGTGTCTCGGGTGCTTTTGGTAGCGCTTCATGCCACATGTTTGTTCTGTAGGACAGGTTGGTGCCCCACTGGGGGATGTCTGTGTGCTGAAGCTGCTGCTTTTATCCCAGGAGTTACCCTGGGCAGTGGCCATGGAAGAACTCGTGGGATTTTCTGCCCAGCTTTTCTGGTCTGCTGTTGGGACAAGCAGTAGTGGCTGGCAAGCGAGGCTTCATCCTGCCCCTTCAGGCTGGTGCTGGGAGGACATGGCTTTCACAGAAGAGCAGGAAGAGGCAGCACCGGTTCCCTGGGCAGCAGGCTGAGCTATGTGCCAGGGTGGGACTTCTGGCCATCGGTTCTTTCAGTAGGTGTGAGGAGGCTGAGCCAGCCTGCATCAAGACCCTGGGTGTGGTAGGGACTGGTGTGGGTGCAGGATGTCTGACACCTCATAATGGATCCCAGTATCCCTTGGGATCAATACCTCACGCTGTTGAATGTCCATGCCCACCCTGCTTGTGCTGGCCTCAGGGTGGGAACTGCCAGGAGGGAGCAGCATTAAGCAGAAACCATTTAAAATTAGAGCTCTGCCAAAAATATTTTCACCCTTCTGCTGGAAAAAATAATGGTCCTTGCCTGCAGGGCACAGTGGTGGTGTGGCCACAGCTCTGACATACTGTTACCTTGCAGCACAGGGGCTTTATGTGTCCAGCAGTGACACTTCCTGCTCCTTTTGCATCCATGCCAGGAGTGGGGACCGTGTGGCAGAGCAGGATGTGACATGAGCGGCCTAGGGCTGCCTCCCAGCTGTGTGTTAAGAGCATGGAGAAGGTTGTTTTCCTGCAAGGACAGTCGGGAGGTGCTGCCCACCTTCCCCAGCTCTGCACCTTCCCACTCTCCTCCTCTCGTGGCCTCCCTCAGTGCTCCCTTTTGTCCACTTCCAGCTTATTTTACATGAACCTGTGGCAAAGAGTTCCAGGGACACGGGACTGGGTCAGGCCTGTTCTCCCAAGTGGCAGCAGTGCCGTGCCTTCAGGAATGCCACTGTCCCTCCTGGAAACCAACCAGGAATGAGCCGAAACCACTGCCTGCTGGGGCCAGCCCACGCTGGGGCTGCCCTCCCCTGCCCTGCTGCCCCTCCTGCCTGTCTCCCTGCCCAGGCACCCCCTGCATGGGCTGGGCCTTCACTCCTCCATGGTACTTTGCAAATCCGCTCCTGGGTTCCCCACTTGGTCCCTCCAGTTTGTGTTGGCGTAGCTGCTTGCTTGCCTTTTTATTTGCTTTTTTGTTTTTGGGTTTTGTTTCTCCTCCCCATTCTCCTCCCCATTCTCGTCCCCTGCTCCAGCCCCGAGTGTTGTGGGTTTTTTTCTTCTTCTTTGTTTATTATTATTTTTTTTTCTACCCAGAAAAACCTGACTTCGATACCAAAAACCAAAACAAAACAAAAAAAAACAAAAAAAAACCACAAAAAAACACAAACAAGAAAAAACCTGCAGAAACTCAAAAAAAATAAAAATGAAAAAAAAAGACAAAAAAAAACTCGATGATCCTTTCAGCTTTATTAACATTTTCCATTGTTTCTTGCGATTTGTGTCTCGTTCTTTGTAGTATTGATGATAACGAACATTTGATAATGAATGTTCTTGTATATTCAGATAAAGGAGAAAAAAAAAACCAAAAACGCAGTCGGAATTTAATAGTGTTTATAATAAAAGAATAAAAAATGACCCTCTTAGCACGCAAAATTGAACAGGGGGAAGGTCCCATCCCTGTTCTTTCTGTGGCAACAGGCGCTTCATTCCTGTATAGTTTATAACATCAAACTACCTACATTCATCCTCCTTTTTTTTGTTTGTTTGTTTTTTCCCATGGTTTGGGTTTTTTTCCATTTTCTCGCATTTGTGAATTAGTTCAAGAATGCTAGAAAAGTGTAGAGTTGTGCACACTCATTTCTTCTTACACAATGTTTAAAAAGTGACGGTAATTCATTTTGTAAAACTTTAAAAAGAAAAAAATGGTTGGAATAGTGAGCATTAATAGGTACAGTCTAACACTTCATGTTTCTTAACGTTGAGACCCAGAAATGAACCTTT
>VWZT01013842.1:838446-852013 GCA_013397055.1 Pachycephala philippinensis | reverse complement strand
GTAAATACACTGATGCTGGGTCCTGTGCCTGGTGGTGTGAGTGTGGGAGCCAGAGGGATGCGATTTGGGATTCTGCCTGGGGCACTGCATCCCTGGTGCCTCCCCCCCATGCCTCAGTTTCCCTGTTCGGAAGGAGGCAAGTTCTCCTGGACACGTGGATTTGTCCATGCNAAAAAAAAAAAAATCGACCTTGTTGCTGCTTCACTGTTTTTTTGGACTTGTTAGTGCACTGCTTTCCAAAAAAAGCTAGAAACGGGATTTTCTTTATCACACCAAGGTGTGGGGCAGGGCTGTGGAGCAGGGGAAGGTTTGATAGCCTCTCCTGTTTTCCTGGGGAGTTTTAGTTTGAAAAAAGGAAAAAAAAAAAAAATCGAAAACGTTTCTGAGAAGAAAAAAAAAAAAATTTAAAAATAATTTTCAACTGAAAAAAGAGCCTATGCGTAGGATGAAAACCAGGACAGCTCTGCCTTGTCCCTAGAGACAGAGGTTTTAGATGGAACAGGGGGCGGCTGGAGGGGGTGGCTGTGAATCCCCAGCTCCCAAGCTGAAGAAAGGCGGGGCTGAATCTCTGCCACAAACACCTCTGACACCCCATGGGCACCCGAGCGGATGGGAAGAATCCCCTTGGGAAGGCAGCACGGGGATGCTGGCGCTTGCCTGGAGCTGCCGCCCCGCTCCCCCATGGATTTCTTGTCAATGATTATTCAATCTCCAGCCTGACCTTTCTCTTCTAAATAACACGGCAATATCAGCGCGGGCCAGCCTCCAGCTCCGGCTGCAAATTAACTGTATCGCTCTCCGGCAGAGCCCCCCGGAGCTCCCCGGCACCGCGCTCCGCGCCGCCCCAGGAATTATCTCCCTCCGCCGCTGCTCTCCTAATACCAGTTTAAATATCAGCCTGCTCCCAGCTGTTCCCTTCTAATAAACGCACATCCCGGCTCCAAACAGAGAAATGCTAACTCTCACCGGGCCCCGGTGAGGGAATCGCCCCAGCGAGGCGGGCGGCGGTGCTAGGAGGGGGTGCGCAGTTGCTCCTGGGGCTGGGGGGATCTGTCACACGTCCTTTGCGGGCCAGGGTGGGCTCGAGCACCTGGCTCCTCTCCCAGCTCATGTCTTTGCTCCTCTCTGCCAAAAATAGGTGGTTTTGAGGTGCGAAAAGGGCACATTCCGCCTCCTGGAGCGTTGGGGGTGGCTGAGGAGCCAGGCTGGGTGCAGCATCCTCCCTTCCTCCCTCTACTCGGCCTTGCTGGCTGCTTGTGGATGAAAGGGAAACCCACAAATACCAAACTGTTTGCCTCTTCCTTGCTATTTTCCTCCCCCTCTCTGCATCCACACTTTTCCCTTCCCCCGCCCTGCCACTCACTTACCCGTAGGTGGTTTTTTTTCCTCTGTTTCCCTGGTTTTGGGCAACCAAGTTCAGCCCCGGGTGAGAGCAAACCCCGAGGTGCAACTCCTGCACTTTTCCATCTCACATTGCAATATTTTAGACAAAACATTGCGGAGAAGACACGGCATGGACTGAGCCCTGCGTAATTCCCATAGCAGAAGCTTCAAAAGGCTTTTGGTGAGCAGACACCGGTGGCTTGGTGACAAGCCCGTGTCCTGGGATGCTCCAGGTGCCTCCCCAGCTCCCTGGGACATGTCCTGAGCAGTGCAATGCCTCTGGCAGGTTTTTCTCCCCATAGGGCGCTGCCGGCATCCCTGGACTGGCATCCCACAATGTTCCCTGCCCGCTCCCACACCGGGAGCTGCAGCCAAGGGCCACCGCCGCCATCCCTGTGGCAAACAGCATGGGCTGGCGACCCACACCCACGTTATTAATAATCCTTCCCTCCTAACCGAGGGGCTGGGAGGTGTTAAAGTTACAGTTTGCAGTAAAGCCCCGTCCGTTTGCAGGAGAATTTAATATACGGCAGAAGTTTCGCCTATAAAAGGCCAGGGTTATGTTTTCCTCCAGTTCACCGTGAGTCTATAACTTACGACCTCCATAAATGTGAGTGGGTCTCACAAGTCAGCCCATCAGTCTTTGGAGTAATTCTGCTTTGTAGTAAAATATTTTATTGTGCCTTGGATGCAGGAAACCTCCCCCCACCCTCCTCGGGGTGGGTGGGAAGTGGTGGCTGTCCCCACGTCGCTCCTCTGCCAGCACTGTGGGGATGGGGTGGAGGGGGGATGATGCCTATCCTTTGGGCCCAAAAAATAAAATTAAACTTTAAAAATTTATAAAATAAAATAAATTATCCTGCTCCAGACATGAGCTATTGAGAATGTGTGCTGCACCTTTTAATTATTGCTAATGAGGTAGAGTTCTAATAGCTTTACAGGGGAATTGTGGCATCTTCCTCTGTGCTGGCAGTGCCGGGGGTTGTGCGGGAAGAGGGAACCCAGCAGTGATGTAGGGGGTGCTCGATGATGGGAGAAGAGGAAAACGGCGAGAAAGACCCCCAGAGGAAGGGGCAGATGGATGGCACAAAAGCAGGGCTGGACCAAACCGAAGCAGAAGAAAAATGTATCAAAAACCAGGTGGAAAAAAAAAAAAAAAGAGGAACGTCATCACTCCTTTGCCAGCTCGCCCATCCTCTGGGCCACCAAAGCCCTTCCGTCAGCCCCAATCCCGTTGCTTGCAGCCATCGCTGGCCCCGGGCAGGGCAGCTGAGGGGCGCAGGGAGAGCCCAGCTAATTAAAAATGCAAATGAACGGTGGGGCTGCACGGCTGCTGTCGCCTTCCGAAGGTGCAAATTACAAGAGGGGTTTATTGGCTCAGTCGGAGCGGAGTCGAGTCCCCGTCCCCCCATGTGCCCCTGGCAGGGCCGGCAGCCCCTACCTGCACCGCTGGGACGGGCTTGGTCTTTCCTCTGCTTCCAGGAACCTCCAGAGCAGAGAAAAGGTGGCAGGAAGAAGCATGAGAGAAAAGAAAGATCATTTAAAAGAAAAGAAATAAGTTTTCCTGATTTTTGTTGGGTTTTTTTCCCTTTGTTTTCTTCCCAGCATTTTTTGGGGAAGATGATTCTTTAGAATGCAAAGAGACATCATCAGAAGCAAATACTCCCTAAAACAAATTCCACAGGGGCGAAAGCAGCCCAGCCCCCGCTAGGGGCACCATGAGCCCACACCACAAATATCTCAGTCCTGCTCCATCCCGGCTTGGCGGCACTGCCCCCAGATATTCAGTGTATGCTTGGAAACATTGCAAAATCCCAGCTGCAACGCACCCAGCACGGAGAATAAAGTCAGGACAGTGGCTTTGGGGTGACCCACGTGGGCCGTGTCCAGACAAGACCCCAAACTGAAGCTGATCTCCCCCAACCCTTCCAAAAACATGTGGATTTTGCCCAATTCTCCTCGTTTTGGGGGCAGTTTGGCAGCGGCGGGCGGTGATGGCAGAGACTGCACCAGCAATTCTCGCACTCGCTGACTCAGCTCCAGCGCGGCTCCCCTGTCCTGCTGCTAATTAGGCTCCAGCCTCTCATCTCGTTAATAAGCTCCCAGTTCATCTGCATTAAAAAAAGACAAACAAACAACAACAACAAAAAAAAACCACCCAAAAAAAAAAAAAAAAAAACCCCCCCAAAAAAAAAAAAAAAAAAACCCCCCCAAAAAAAAAAAAAAAAAAACCCCCCCAAAAAAAAAAAAAAAAAAAGTGAAAGCAAGCAGCTTGTTTTACCTTCAACATGCGGCTAATGCTTATTAAAATATTTAACCTTTTATTATGGCACAGAAGCATCTCTTCCAGCAGATACCGGGGCTTTTCCTGCCTGCCAGCCTCTCCCAGCGAGACCACCCTGCTGTAAGGAACACCTTATGCAGGGTCCCCACCCGTGCCCACAGCCACAGCAAGCCCCTGGGGCTATGGGGAGATGCAGCAAAATACTGGGAATTTCAGCTCCTGAGGTCGGTGTCTGTGGTTTGCAGCATTTCCAGAGCCTGGTTGGGGCATTAAGTGAGTAAATCCCATGGAGCAGCCCCAAAACTTGTTCTTTGCAGCCATTGCAAAGAACACCCTTCCCAGCTAAACATGAAGGGCCCTGCTAGTGAGACCCTGCTCCTGCCAAGACCCCTCTCCTATCAAGACCCTTCCCTTACTGAGAGATGCTCCTGTCTCTCATTGAAATCCCTCTCCTATGAAGATCCCCTCTCCTATTGAGACCCCCTCTCCAGACCACCTCTCCTATCCAGAACCTCCCTCCACTGAGACCCCTCCCTTCCTTTTGAGACCTGTCCTCTCCTACGGAGACCCTCACTCCTATCAAAACCCACCACTATCAAGACTCTTACCCTCTTACCAAGACCCCTCCTCTCCTATTGACCCCTGTTTCCTGTTGTGACCCCTGTTTCCTATTGAAACCCCCCCTTCTATCACCATCTCCCTCTCTTATAAGGATCCCCTCCTTTCCTATCAAGACCCCCCCTCCGGGGCTGCATTTGGGAGCCCGGCACTGCAGGGATGAGCCATGGTGAAGGTGAACCTGTTGCCCTAGCCGTGGCCATGCAGGACACACAGGTTATTTGATGGCAATTAATTAACCTGGGACCGAGAGGTGTATGAGGGGAGTTGGGAGCACTGCCTGGGGCTGGTGTGGGCATGGAGGGCTCCCAGCTGCCCACTGCCAAGAATGGGGCTCCAATAAATCACCCCCACTTCCAGCATGGCTGGGCTCGTGGAAGAAGTCTGCTGTACTGAAGGGCTGGCAGCTGCACAGCTGTGACCCCTGAATCAAACAGGAGGCATAAATATAACCATCTACGTGATGTATTTATATACACATCTGTATGGATTTGGGCAGAAGCGACCTGGACCTATGAGGCCATGGGGTCTGTACTGGTGAGGCCAAGGGATGCGTTTCATGCTTGGAAATACAGGGGGGAAAACATTGGAGGAGCGGCCACCACGAAGCGGCTCTGGGTGCTGAGTGCTCCTGCAGCAGGGGCTGAGCCTGGCCAGGGCCAGCAGTGCTGGGGTGCCAGCGCCAGTGTCACCCTCGGGGGCGGGCATCCTTCTTGTCCGTGTCACAATAGCACCAGTGCTCTGCAGCGCTGCTGGCAGTGCAGGCTGGGGTGGAACAAGCCCTGCTGCAGCTTCCAGAGGAGGGAGTTGATGGAAGGGAAATAATGGACTTGGGAAGGCTGTGGCTGAGCATTTTTGATCATGCACTGGGGGGAAATGGGGAGGGAGAGATACAATCTGCAGCCACTTTCACTTCAGTCTGGTTCTTCCATCCCTCTCTGTACAGGCAGTGCTTGTGGCACTGAGAGACTATGTCCCCGTGTGTCCCAGGGTGGCATCTGACATCTCCCTCTGGATGTCACAATGCTGTTCTGATGCTTCTGATGGAGCTTGGGTACACAAAGTGCTTCTGCAGCTCCTCCCCACCAGATCAGCCATGTCAGACATTGCAGCCTCTGGGGTCACCCTCAGCTTGGTGGCACTTTCCTGCACAGGACAATCCAGCCATGCTATCCCTACCCACTCTCCCACATTTGTACCTGTGTCTCAAGAAGCATTTTCTTCCCAACTGGAGGAAAAGGCATTCAAGGGGCCACCCTGGCTCACTGAAAAACAAAATAATTAAGGTTTTTTTGCTTACTAGAGGAGACAGCCTTATTAGATATATTTGGTGCTAATGACATGCTTGTACTCTGCTCCCACGGAAAACTGCCTTGAAATAAATGGATATACAGCTCAGCTGCTGCCATGCGTCTAACCAGCACTTTCCTCACATTATACAAACTTAATTGGCTCTAAAGTCCTGCTTGTTTTTTGCTTTCTGACATTTACTGACACAAACACCCCCTCCCCTTCATTTAGTCCTGGCCACTTATTCCTCTCCAGCACTCTATGGGGAGCTGAACATGGGGATGATGAGGCTTCCCCTGCCCTTGCTCACACCCCCCAACACCTCCCCAAGGTGAATTTGGGCCAGTTTAAACACAGAGAGCAGAAGTCAAGCTAGGAGGTCATTTCTGCTTGTCTGCAGGTGGTTTCTCATCACAGGATGAGGATTCCCTCCAAAAGCTTCACTCCTAGGGCAAGGACATCACCCTTGGGTCCCGGTGTTCCGGAGCTGCTGCTGTTCATGTTGGTGGTTCAGGCTACAGGGATAACTCTTACTCTTAGTCATAAAAGGTTTTAAACTGACAGAAGGTTTAGATTAGATATTAGGAAAAAATTCTTGACTGTGAGGGTGATGAGGCCCTAGCACAGGTTGCCCAGAGCAGCTGTGGCCACTCCATCCCTGGAAGTGTCCAAGGCCAAATTGGATGGGGCTTGGAGCAACCTGGGACAGTGGAAGGTGTCCCTGCCCATGGCAGGGGTGTTTGCGCGAGATGATCTTTAAGGTCCCTTCCAGCCCAAACCATTCCATGATTCTATGATACAGCCAGCAGAACCTGAGCCATGGCCTCAGGGTGAGACCCCCCAGCTCAGCCCCCTGTCTTTAGCGCCATCACCTCAGTCTTCATCCCTAGTAATTACAAGCAGGTTCCTTGTTGAGTTCTGGCTGCCAGGAAGGGCCTAGAAAAGGATGCTTTGCAGGGATGTATCCAAACTCCAACACTAGACTGGGTAGTGGCACCTCACAGTAGCTCAGCGCCGCCAACAGCATCGCCTTTGTCTCCTTTCAGAGACCTGAAAGCTTGACATGTGTGGGGAGGATAAAAAACCCACCCGGGCCAGGGGCTGCTGAGACTTTGAAGCTGATAGCGGCTGAAGGCTTGTGGGGAGCATCCCGGGAGGCTCCCGCTGCGCTGGGCCAGGTGGAGGGGCGCCTGCAGGCGTACCTGTCTGGGGAGATCAGGGCTCTGGCCTGTCTGCTGCACGTCCTGTGAAGGTCACCCGGGCTGTCCCTGTCCTCGGGCTCTCTCCCGGCTGTGCAGACGCTGCCTTTTGTTGGGAGGTAATAGCTGGTGTGTGACTGCAGCAATAACTCTTCCTCCCTCGCTGCGCTTCCTGGTGGGACGGCTGCAGCCAGTTCTGCTGCTCTCTGTGTTCCAGCAGCCTGACCATCTCCCTTGGCCTTCTCCACCATTCCTGGTGATGGAGGGCAGGGGGTGATGCCCCATCCCACCGGAGCGGCAGCATGGGAAGAGTTGCTGTGCCCAGCAGCAGTGCAGTGGGGAGCAGCTGGAAACAGGAGCACTGAGCCAAATGCAAACCAGGGCCATGCTGGCACTGCTGCAAAGCAGAGGAACAGCCTGTGTCCTGCTGTGGCCCCTGGGGACAGGAGCATCAGGAAAGGGCACCTTGCACTGTGCCACTCTTGGTGCAGCGCAGTCAGCAAAGGGGTGTGCTGGGGCCTGTGCTGTTGGCAGCACCCAGAAAGCAACCCCACCATGCCAAACCACTCAGCCTCTTGGATTGGTGAGGTTGGGGTCTCATCCAGGTCTTCCCTTCAACTCTTGGAAGGTGCACAGCAGCATCCTGGCCAGGGCACAGGAGGGTACAGACACACAAAGGGACAGGTTGGTACCCCCATGGCTGCACATCCAAGATCCACTCTCACATCCCAGTTTATTACACCCAGGCTGCCTCCCTTTGGCACAGGGGACTGCAGACAGCGGCTGACACTGGTCCGACGACCAGCGTGAGCCCTCCCAACCCACGCCAGAGTAAAGCTTCAAAGCCAAAGGAAATCTTCTCCAGGGGTTCTGAGATGGACCAGCACCCTCAGCTCACATCCTTCCTGCACTGCCCCTGCTGTGGCAGGAAGATTTTCTGGCCACAAAGTCCCATGAGTGCTGCCACCACCCCTGTGCCAGGCACCTGCCTCTGCAACCCTCGGCAGCGGGACAGCCGCTCTCCCTGCCCTTTGATCCTCCCCATCAGTGACAGCTTCCCCGAGGATGTTTTGTTGGTGGTGTCACCCTTGACCATTAGCTCTTCACGCATGACTATAACGTGACATCTCTGATTCGGTGCCGCCAGCAGCCCGAGACTTCAGGGAGCAATTAAAGCCAAATGAGTCACTGCGGGCGGGAGCAGCTTTGACCACACGTCTCCATCTCTCCATCGCCCTCCCAGCCCCAGCCCACACCACCCCCTCTCCCCAAACATCCCCAGAATACCATTTTCCCACCTCTTGGGTCGAGGTAGCCAGAGAGAAGGGCTATAGGATGGGCAAGATGGATTCAGGACCCAGGTCCAGCACCAACAGAAGGTGACCCATCCCTGGCTATGGGGTTTTCAGGGGCATCCTGAATATTCTGTCCTTGGGAACATGCCATCCTGGTGGGTTTCATCAAGATATTCCCTGCTCCTGTGCCGTTATTGTTTTAAGACCAGGGAGGCCCAGGCAGTGGGGTTTTTATGCGATTAGCTGCTGAGATGAACGTTAATTAGTTTTCAATTTCCATAAAGTACCCCACTGACAGAAAGATTAGTTAAACCTGCTCACGACTGTGGAGGATCACTCAGAAATTGGGAAGGGGTGGAGGAGGGGAGAGGGGGCAGGTAGAGGGGGGAGGATGGAAAAGAGGGTCTGAGCTGCATCGCTGAACCTTGCAGGGATTGAGAAGGCAACTGGACTCTGCTGGCTGCCCATGAGAAATATGAGGGATAGAGATACGTGATGAGAGAAGTGGAAAAATAAAATCCAGGGATATTTTTGGGGGCAGACCCCACAGAAAAGGTGTGTTCCTCTGCCAGGTCTCTGTTGACCCACTCCTTGTCCCCTGAGCTGAGAGAGGAGGCTGAGCTACCTCACCCGGCCATAACACCCATGGCAAACACAGCCCCTGAGCTCTGGGGAAGGGGCAGTCATGTTTTGATGTTTTCGTGTGTGTCCCCCCCTTCCCAAAACCCCCTCCAATGTAGCAACCCCCTGTATGAGCCGGTGCAACCCGGGGGTGCTGCAGATCCTCCACGTGACAGCGATGGAAGTGAATTACAAATGACATTTCATTAACGGCTTGAATAAAGCTGTTTTCCCTCTTTTCTGCTATGCCCAAAAGCAACCCTAGTCTTTCGCACAAAGTGCTCTTCAAACCCCAACCCAACCTAGCCCAGCTGGGGGGGCTCTTAAGGGAGGGGGTTTGCCCCCCATGTTCCCTCTCCATTGGTTTCCAGCTTTTGGGATGGAGCGATGCTCCTTGCAAAAGGAGAGGAAAATAGTGGGCGGGGAGATGCAGATGCCCCAGGAGGCACGTCTGTGCTCTGGAGTGAGGCAGAAGGATGCCTAAGTGCTTTTGGAGCAGGTGTGGGCTCCCAAAAGGGAGGGAGAATGTTCTGACCCGGGAAAAGGTGTTTAGTGCTTGGGGCAGGCCGGCAAAGCACGGCCGAGGAGCAGCCACGTGCGGCCAGGGACGCTCAGCACGTGTTTGATGGGGGAGCCTGAGCGCAGCGGAGTGGGGACACCGCGGCATCGGCAAACCCACCAGGACGACAGCATCGCTGTTCCCCACCGCTGGAGAGGAGGCGAGAGAGCGGGGAGCAGCGGATCCCAGGGTGCGTGGCCCTTGGCGGGGCCGTGCCCAGCTGCCGGGGGTGCGGGGCTGTGGCAGGGAGGGCCGGAGCCGCGGTGCCCTTGGAGCGCGCAGCTGTGCCCCGCGCCTTCCCCTTCCCACGCCAGCTGAGACCCCGGGCGCCCGCTCCGCGCTCTGCGGCGGGGGGAGCGCGGCCCGGCCAGCATCCCATGGCTCCCACCCTGAGCACCCCACAAACACCCGCAGTGGGGGCCCTCCAGCCACCGGCGCGGTTTTCCCCCCACGCGGCTGCAGGGACCCCACTCCACGACCCACGAGGCCAGGCGGGGCCGGGGCCCCTGTCAGGGCGAGCGGCTCCCGTCCCCGCTCCCGCCTTTGATGTTATTCGGCTGGACAGAGGGATGTCTGGGCGAATCATTTTCAACGCTCTTCCATATTCATAATGGGCTAAATATAGGGGAGCAAAGTGGGACCTGGCGGGCAAAGCCCTCCCCGTGGTCAGAGCCGATGACTTCTCCGCCGAGATGAAATGCTGGCGTCAGCCCCGCCGCGGCCCCAGGGCCAGGGGAGCCGCACCCCGCCAGCCGCCCGACCACGGCGCAGTTGTTCAGGTTTTTTTTCTTTTAGCTCCCGGTGGCCAAATTCAAAGTCACGTTTTGAGCCGGTCGAGGGAGTCGGCGGAGCAGCCCGGGAGGGGGTCTGCCAGCCCCGGCACCCCCTGCCCTCCCCCCGGTCCTCTTCTTCATTAAGCGAGAAGGTTAATGATTTCAATTAGGGAGAAGGCAAGCAGCTAAATGAGTATAAATAAAGCTTTTTCTGAGCCGTGGCAGGAAATGGGCAGGAAGATTGTGGGGGGAAGCGAGATTTATGGGACCAGAATTGGGCTCCCACAGAAAAATACCCACAGCAGGAGAAAGTGCCGCCCATCCCATTGTGCTGGGCTCTTCACCAATCCCAGGCTGAAGTGCTTACAAAAATATTAATGAAGTCGTGACTTTTGCCTCCTCTCCTGAAATTCCCCAAGGAATAAAGTCTTCATGAGTGAGACCCTGGCTGTCCTTCAGCCCTGGCAGAGCCCTACTTGCTCGCTGGCTCCAGCAGTCCTGAACTATGCCTGTGGCCAAAGCTGTCCTCACCTTGATTAACACCAAGAAAAAATACTGTAGAAAGTTAGAACTAGCCCCATATTATGGGGAAAGGTACAGGTTCACAGGACCTTGGCAGCTGTAGTGAAACTGGCACTTAACTGTACACGGAAAAGACCGTGGATATCATCGAGTCTGGCAAACAGAATTTGCAATATTATGGATAACTTCTAACAAAGTTTATTCCAGAGTAAATCTGCTGGTCTCCCTCACCGAGGTGTCCCTGCCACTTTGTGGTGAGGGGTGGGAAGGTGAGCCCTTGCAGAGTATCCCAAGGAACTCCCATGGAAGGAACCTGGGTGGCTGCCCCTCCTTGTTCCCACTGCGTTGAACACTGCCAAGTTTCCTGGTTCAGCTCCCAGGATGGATTTTTTGGCAGGTGCCCACAAGCCTGTGACATCTGTTGGGTGTGATGGTTCCTGGGGACAGTGGGAAAAGCCCAGGCTGCAGCGGAGGTGTGTGGCTAAGTCCTAGGTAAAGTCACATTCAGGGATATGACCATGGGAAGCAGGTTCAATTTTCTCCCCTGCTGTGAGTTTGCAATTCAGTGTGAGACAAGGCGAGAAAAGAAATTGAGGGGGTTGGTGTTCTGGGGTGGAATTAACATATTTTGGAGCACCTGGTGTTCAAATAGCAAAGCATGTCCCTTCCAGCACAAACAGATCAGCTGCTGCACTGGGCTGGTTTAGCAGAAACGCAGAGTTTATGCTTAATGCGAGCAGTTTCACTGAATGCAAAGCAGAAAAGATACAGGAGGTTGTGTGTGTGTCTCCCCCATGCCACAGCACAGAAACACAGGCACAAATGTCCAAACCTGCTAGAACCAGCCCATCAGTCCACCCAGAGATTCAGAGAGACACATCTGGGGTCTCAGGGACCCCAGAGCATCTCTGCCCTCTCTAACCCAACCTGCACTCACCAGCAGTGGGTGGCTCCTGGTCTAGAGGTGAAGAAAACCCTGGATTCATCTCAGCAGCAGGGATGGGAATGGTCCATGAGGCTGGCATTGGCCAGGGCTGTGGGATGCCAGTGTCAGGAGGATGCTGCTCAGCTGCTGCAATGACAAGTTGTACCCTTGGTGTCCTCCAGGACATTTTCCCTTTGTGAGAAACTCAGCAATATCTTTTCCCTGAAAAAAAGTATTCCGTGACTCATGGAAAAGGTAAGATAAAGCACAGCCCCCACACTTGAATAGATATGTGGCTATTTTAATAGATGAGGCAATAAATAAAACCCGGTAGAGATTTTTCAAGTTTTCATTCATTTTTGATAGAGAGAAATTACTCCTTTTCCTCCATAAATATAAAAAAAAGTTCTCACTAGGGAGCTGGGAGCTCCCAGCACAATTTCCAGGTCCCCCAGTTTCACCCTAAGGAACCCAAAGGGCGTTTTAAAGCCCCAGCTCTGGGAACCAAGAGCTTAGGTGTCAGAAAGCAACCATGACAAAGTTTCCAGCTGTCTTGAAGGGAAACCAAGCACCCTAAAAGCCCCAGCCCTGGGAGGATTAATTTTAATTAGTTCGATTCACTTATGGCATGCAGTGTTTAAAAGTAAGCATTTTAGGCTGATCCCCTGATCCCAGAAAGCCTGAGCTCGGCAGCACAGGGTGGCCGTGCCTGTCTCCTCTTTTAAGTGTCAAACATGGGGACATCTCGAGGGGTTCAGGGAAGGCAGTTTCTCCTCTCTGCCAGCAAGAACCTTCTCAGCGCCAGCCTTGGCACAGCAGAGTCCCAAAACTCAGTCCTGGACCTCCCAAATGCCTTTGAGTTCACCTTTGAGATACATTTAGTAACTCGCCTTAATATTGATGCCCTCCACACACGGAAGGACTCTCAGCCTTGGCCAGCATAATTATGTGTTCAATATTAACAGTCTCCATCTGTCAAAGCTCGCTGGCGCTTGCCCGTCCTCATCCTGCAGGACTGGGCAAGAGCTCCACCACTCCCAAACAGTGCCTGCAAGCCCCTGGCAAACCCTCCGGAGAAGAAGCCAAGGTGAGTTTTAGAGCATCTTCAAGCAGTTCAAGGATTAGACTGAAACACCGGGAGATGCCAGTCCCCAGCCAGAAGGGATCATTCCTCTCAACTCATCAGTCTCTTCCTGCCTGGTGGACCACGCGAGCACCAAGGTGGCTTTGGCCAGCCCAAACGAGAGTGACACTTGGTGGCCAGAAGACCTGACCAAACATGATGATGCAGCAAAGGACCTGCAGCCATAACTGACATGGCATCAGGGAAATATCATCAGGAGCTTCTTGATGTGGCATGCTGCAGGCTTGGGACACCTTTGCGGGGCTGCAGATGGCCCCAGCCATGCAACCCAAATTTATTCTTCCCCAATACTGTGGGGAACTCACTTGTTTGGACACACACAGGTCCACATGCATGGACAGGGCAAAGTGGTGGCCACAAGTAGCCCAAGGGCTGTCCCTCCATCCCGTGCATGAACCTCTCATGTCACAGAGCTGTGCCAGTGACCTTGTCCGGGAAAGTCACACCACCACCATCAGCAAATCATGGCCAGACTGGTGACATGAGCATTCCCTTTGCCAACCAGGACCCCCACTCATTGCAGAGTGTCCAGGAAGCCCCTGGAACAACAGTCTCTGTGAGGATGGCAAAGCAAGACAAAAGGGCTTTTTCTAGTTGATCCTTTATGCTATCAAGGCCTTTTCCTCTGGGTAAGCACGAAGTCTGCCTCTTTCCTGGCTGTTATTAAAAGTCAGGGCTAAAATCCCTTTGGGAATGGGGAAGGCAGATAATCCTCACTCCTTCTGACCTTCTTTCCCTTCTCGCTTTGCAAGCTTATTGCAGCTCCTCGGGAGGAGCTGCTCTATCTGTTATACTCCTTCTCCTCCAAAAAAAGACCCCCAGAAAAAAAAGAATTAGCACCGGGGATCAGCCAGAAGGGTCCTAACAGCTGGAGCCAACTGGCCCTCAAGCACCCCATCACCCACCCGGCCCATCACCCACCCGGCCTTCCATAAACAGCAGCTACAGAGTCAG
>VWZT01013842.1:826185-838410 GCA_013397055.1 Pachycephala philippinensis | reverse complement strand
GCCTTAAACCACCCAACTTCTCTGCTATTCCTCCTCTGCAGAATAAACAGCTCAGAGCAGTTTACTCTTCCCTTCCACAGAGTCGCAGACATCTGTCCCCAAGGCTGAGGAGCCGCGTGATGAACTGCAGCGGGNAGGGATGGGAGAGGAGCCACGCCGGGAAGGGAGAGCTGCAGACCAAGACCCTCCTGCGCTGGGATATGTGCCTTTAATGGCCGATTAATCACTTCCATCGCTGATTCAGGGTTGGGAATGTCGAAATCCCGGGGCTGCCGGGCGGGTTGTGCGTGGCTCCAGCTACCTCTAGCGGAAAGCAGGCAGAAGCAGCACCGCGGCCCCTCCAAGGGGCTCCCCATCCCCCTGCCTGCAAGTCTTATCGCAACGTTTACCCGCGAAAAACACTTCACCCCATCACTCTCAGCCCAAACACAGTTTATGTGACTAAGTTTAGCAATTGTTGTGGGTTTGGGTGGCTTTTCTCTTCCAGGAAGACCAATACCTGCTTATCCCACAAGGCTGGGCTGGCTGCAGAAGCTCCATGTTGTTAAAGACCTCGGTGAGCTGCTCCCAGCAGGGATTTTGCAGGACCACAAACAATATCAGAGACCCATTTTTCCCGGGGTGACTGGCCTGGCAGGGCTCTGTGACATCCCTGTGAGGACACCCAGCGAGGCTGGGAGCAGAAGGACAGGCATCTTTCTCCTGGAGTGTGCTGTGCTGTCACCAACCACCGAGAAACGTTCTCAATTAGCACTGAAACCTAGATATAAATTAGGAAAAGCAGTGTTGAGTGCAGGAACATTTCACTGTCAGCACTGCAATAAGCAGATGCTCACTGCAGAGGTGGATGCTGGCAAGGAGCCGCCAAAAACTTTAGGGATGAGCAGGACAAGCATTCCTCTGCTTGCAAAGTGCTTCCATGGCATATCTGTGACCAGGAAAAAGGCCCTTTAACTGGATTTTCTAGCTGTAACCACATGGAGACCAAACCCACTTTTTGTTTCCTTCTAGCCTTGAAATCTACTGTATTTTCCACAAGCACTAAAGTTATTTCATTTCAAAAAAGGAAGGAAAGTTACTTACTCATTCACAGGAGTAAGTATCCAGGAGCTGACATTTGCTAAAATGTCCCCACATTGATTAGTCTTGACAACAGCAAAGCAGCAAGAGGAGGCAGCAGCTACAGTCCCAGAAGGGGCCCTCAATTCCCCAACCCCACAAGGTCCTGCACCCAGAAACAATTGCTGTACACATAGCCTTTAAAATGACATACACTAATAAAATTATAAAGAAACAGAAATATTTTACCTTCAGTAAGCTCTGGCTTTGCCTGGGAGAGAACTTTTTAAATAAAGCTGGGCCAGGCAGCTGGAAAGAGTGGCAGCCAGTGGCACCCAAAACAGAAACCACTTTTTCATGCTGTTGCTTGCACTGTCACCTGAAGGTAAGGGAAGGAGGCTGTGCCATTTCCCCCCCAGGTCCAGAAGTCCCTGAAAACCATTGCAAAAAATGGTTAACAAGCTCAAAGTGTCAGGGACAAGTGGGGCTGATGGGAAGGATTAGACATTAATGAGAGCCATCTTCCAAAGCATCCATCACTCTGCTTTCATGGGTTTCTTAATGTGGTGGGAACTCTGCCATAGTTGGATTCTTTTTATTTAAAGCAGAGATTAAAAGCTGGAGAGGTATTAATATTAATTAAGAGACAGACATTTGCAGAAACTTTCCTTACCCTGCATCACACCCAGCTCTCAGTCCCACTTCAGGGAACAACCAGATTTTTTCCAGAAAGAACAAAATTGTTCTGCAGAATTTATGAGTCTTCGTCACTTCTGCTGGGACTTTTATCCCACAGGGCGGGATGCGAAGGCTGCACCAGATGAACGCTGCTCACAACCCAATTCTCTGTCCTGGGGTGTCTTGCAAATATTTCCATTTTTCTTGAAATTCCCTGTGGAATTTCTGAAATGGGGGAAAAAAATCTTGTGCTGATGCTGAAATAAGATCTTAATTTTTGAAAAGTGGGTGAAAGAAGTTGGAGGGAAATGCTGTTGTTTCACAGATTTGCTTGGTGAAATGAGGCCAGGGGGCAGCTTCGGGTGTGGGGTGGGTGCTGCTGGATAGAGCCCTGAGCTCTGAAGCTGTGGTGGGGATGCAGTTGGTAGGATCTCCACCTTGGGGTGGGGTGTGGACTATGAGGACACGTACAAGAGGTGCTTGGCCCATGGCAAGTCACCCCATGGTCCTCACTGGCTGTGAGAAGGTAATTCCCAATCCCCACCAGCTTTTAATTGATGGGTGTCAGAGTTTCCCAGCCCTGGTCGAGGACTTTGCTTTTCACTGCAGTTTGTCTCTTTGGGGTTTTTGTCAAACAGAGAGCCACTGAGACTGCAGCACCCCAAGGCCAGCCCTGGGTGAGCCCTGTGGCACAGATGGACAAGTCAGGAATGAGTTGTCCTATAAAAGCTTTCCTATTNAAGAAAAGAAAAAAAGGAAAGCCAGAGAGCTCATTAGGGAAGTGAGCCGAGGGTTTTAGGTGACAAACCTGCTGGGTGCTGTGAGGCAGAGCTGGTCCCTGTATTCATTAAGGGGGTAGGAGTGAGGGTCAGGCTGGGAGAGAAGCAAAGGCAGAACAAGCTCATTTGAAATAGGGAAACCGAGGCACACCGGCTTTCCTCACCCTGGGCTGAGCAGGGCTAGCATCCTACTGCCTCCATGTTTAAGGGATGAGAGGGCAGGAATGTTACAGGACACCAGGCTGGTAAACATGGTGGGTAAATCCTGCCCAAGCACAGCCCCACTCCTGATGCCCCCAGCCAAGGGCCAGCAGGGTCCAAGGGGGTGGGAAACCAGGGCTGGTGGAAGTCCCCTCTCTCATCCCTCAGCCATAGACCAGCACCCCAGGAGCAGGCAGAGGAGCGAGGATGCACCACTGCCTAATTTTACCCTGCTGCCTCTTTGGTTGCCTTGAGCCCAGCTTCAGAAATAAAAATTGGGAGGAAAAAAAATCATAAATAAAGGCTTGTAACCTTCTGGAAAACTTTTGACTACTGAAATAATGCATGCAGAGAAGAGATCAAGTGTGATAAATAAAAATATCCAGCTCAGTTCAGTGGGACTTCATGAATTTGCAGTGGGGGAAAGGTAATTCTATGAATTTGCAGTGGGGGAAAGGTAATTCTATGGTCAGTGATGAATAACACGGCTGTGGGTTGGGGGGCTCCTCCTCTGCCCCGCAGGTAAGGACGTGGCCCCTGGTCCCAGCCCTCCCTCTCCCCAGTCTGTCGTTCGTGGCTCGGCCACGAGATGGAGGCTTCTGCCTGCAGAGAGGAGCAGGGCAGCTCTGCAGAGGCCGCAGAGAGGTCTCCAGCCAGCTGTGGGGTCCCCAGCTGCTGTCCCCAGTGCCTGGGGACATGCTGGGGCTGCCCAGGCACTGTGGTGCTTTGGGGATGGATTGTGACCTGGCCCAAGAGCATTCCCAAAGGTTATCCTGCATCCTCATCCTCCCTTCCTGAAGCCAGGTAACCACCGGTATTTGCTGCAAAATCCCCTGGTTCAATTTGGTGGAAAGCTGGAGTAAACAGGAGGGGGATTCTTCCCCCCTTCCAGACACCACTGCCCCCTTGGGAGCCCAGAAACAGGCTGGGAAGGCAAAGAGGGCTGGAGTGACCCCACAAGATACTCTTGGTTGGGGGAAATTGTCAGGAATTTCAGTCAGACATTCTCAGCAAAAAAATCATGTTTCAGCAAAATTGTGACACTCTTCACTTGGGATTTTTTTTCATCTGGCTAGCAGGGAAATTGGGAAGAAGCAGTCTGGGTGAGTGCTTGAGGTTCTGGTTGGTGAGCTGAATTGGAGCAGCAGCACATGGCTATGCCAGAGCAAACATGAGAACACCCCCAAAGAAAAATAAGCCCTGCTCTCTGTGTAATTTGGAAGGTGCAGATCTTTCCAGGGGGAAGGGAACTCCCCTTTCCTGCCTGTCTGAACCCCTCACGGCTGCGAGCATAGACACTGTGTCTCCCTGTCCCCCGGGGTGCAGGCGAGGTGCCTGGGCCTCAGGGTGCCCGATTTCTCATGGGTGCTCAAGCCATGGTGGTGCCAAGGAATGATCCCATTGATTTAGAGGGTGGCTGTGTCTGTGTCAGAAGGGAGAACAAAGCTTTTCCAACCTCTTTCTTGCAGTAACCAAAACCTGGCTGCATTAAGTCTTGCTGGCAGCGTGACCCATCATCCTGCCGCCCCGTGGATGGGACGGTGTGGCTCAAAGGGGCAGCACGGGGACAAACATCCGCTGCCACCTGGGCAGTGCCACCCTGCACTCCTGGCGGGGCAGGGCGCTGTGGCGGAGGTGATTAATTAGCGGCGTGGCGGCGGTGAACACGTGTCGGCCTCCACATCTGCCCCTCGCCAGCAGGGCACCGTCAGCGAGGTGTCACCGCTTTGCCGCTCACTTCCTTCCCCGACGTGATCGGCTGCGACATCCGCGCCAGCTGCTCCGAGCGGGCAAACGCCGGCCGCTCCCTGCCCGCCAGCCCGGTCACGGGCACCTTCTGCCAAGGCGCTCCGTGCGTGCCTGGGACTGGGTCCCCGTGGTCACTGCGGGGTCAGGGGCACTGAGCTGTGGCACCTGCCTGTCCCTCCCAGCCAGTCCCTTACGCTGAGGCAGGAGGCGAGCAGCAGCCATTCCATATCCTGCCTTGCAAACTTTCGGATGTCAGAGGAGCCTGGTAGCACACTGGTTTCTCATGCTGCATTAGTAATCAATACAATCATTAACAGCGTGCTGGGGGTGATTGGCTCAGTAAAGCCACTTGCAGCTGCCCTTAATTGAGGTGGGACAATGACAAGTGCTTGGAGTCTCTGAACCAGTGCTGTGCAGGCAGAGGGAGAGAGACACAACTGGCACACACCACACTGTCCTGGTAGCTGGCACAAACACAGATGGGCTTTTTATTATTAAGAAATTTTTAAGGAGCTCATGTGCCTTCATTATCCACGTGTGAGTACCTTTTTGGGATGCACTGGGGTCTTGCTGCTCCTGGGCATACTGTGTCAAATCCCATCCAATCCCCTAGCAGACCCAACGTGGGAAAACCGCTGTTAAGCATCATTCCTGATTTCCCAATCCAGGTCCCAGGAAGTGCTTCCCACAAACAAGGCAGCCACTGTTTCCTGGCTCAGCCTTCTGCCTGCAGAAGCCCTCATCACACTCCCTTCATTTGCCTGCCTATTTTCACAAAACTTGTAGGAACTTAATTATCTTTGAGACTTCTCCCCCTGTCAAACCAGGCTGCAACGGCCCAGCAGCCTTCAAGAGATAATAACAGGGACGGGCATGCAGCAAGCACGGGAGTGCTGCATCCTCTGCGAGCAAGGTCAAAACCATCCCTCCCTCCCACCGAAGCCCGGGCCAAACCCAAGTGCGAGGGCAGGGCCATCCCTCCCTCCCTGCCTTGCCGCTCCCGCAGCCACAAGTGGGAATTGGGAGGACGACGAGGCGAGAGATGCTGGTGCCGGCCGTCAAGCAGCGGGCCAGTAATAACCTCATTATGAGGCTGGAGATGCCAGGCAGGGGCGGCAGGTGCCATCCTTCTGCCGCCCATGCTCCACTGGCAGCTTGCGGAGCCAGAGACTTGTCAGGCTGTCTCCTGCCTCTCACCTTGCTTCTCATTAGCTCCCCGTCGTGCTGCCATGCGGGCAGATGGGGCACGGCCCGCGGCCGCCTGCCACCGCCGTGCCGGGCGTGCTGGGGGCACCGGCACCTGCATAGATCCCAATCACATCCCCTCCGTCTCCACTGCAGGGAAGACATGCTCTGCCCAGGGCTGGGTGTGGGCATGGCTGGTCTACATCGTGTTTCCCAGGGCGAGGGTGGGTGGCTGTGGTTGCCAGCTGCCTGGCCGAGGTGATTCCTGAGTATTCCAGCAGGTGATGTCTCCGTCGGGAGGGTGAGCTGGAAGGAGGAAAGCTCTTGTGGCTTTGTGCAACCAGCCTCAGCGGTCCTTGCAGAGCCAAGGTGCTCAAAGCACCCAGCTTCACCCAGGCAGCCAGGCCCATGTCCTAGGACAAGGGGACAGCCTGGTGATGTGCTTGAGATGTCCAGGGGACTGAGCTCAGCAAGTCACCATAGGGACCAAGGGAGATCTTGGGCAGTATCAGGATGCATTCCCTGCCAAAGCAAGGCACACATCTTCCAGCAAGGGCAGCCAGAGCTCTGGGATAGTGCCTGGGCAGCCTCCAAAGCAGGAGAGGGACCAAGAGAAACATAAGTCACCAGCAAGGACCCAGCCAGAAAGGACAAGCACAAGCAGAGGGAAAGGGATGGGACTGGTTGGTCAATTCCTTCTAGATCCCATCTCCAGGGAGTGGGCTCCTACACACTACTCCCATATTTCACACATCTACTATCTTTCCAGGGCAAGAGATAGGTCTGGAAACACAACCCTGTGCTTTTCACAAGAACAAAGCAAAGCACAAGCCCCTGCATTTGTCCAGAATAAGCAACGCTTCCAGGATGGACAGATATTCCCAGCCAGAGATAAGTTATCCAACAGTATGGCAAGAGTTGAGCTCACTATTGGGAGCAACAGCTCCCTGCCATTTTTTACCTTAGTATCAAATTGCTTAAGCATCTCCAGCAGGTCAGATCCGTCAGGAGCATCACCAGGTGTGGGGGAGTCACTGTTTGAGGCCACAGGCTCCCAGCATCACAGCGGGACACACACTGCAGCTGTTCTGCCAAGGTGACTGTGTAAGACCCCCAGACATGCCATGGGAATGAGAACCTCAAGAAAGCATGAATGCCCTCCCAGGCCTAAGCACCCCATGGTGCTTTTTCACCACGTTTGAGGATTGTCTCTGGTCATCTGTGCAGGAGGAAGCTGCAGGAGGGCAATGGTGCTGCAATGCATGTCAGAGTGGGAGGAGATGACCCAGTGTATTCCTCTTATCCAAGAGCCTGAGCAATTTTGTCATGATCAGGAGGATATCCAGCCACCCTGACTCCATCTTTGGTCTTGGCTACCCAGCAACACCTGGATCAGAAGCACCAAAGCATTGAATTAAGGGAGGATGGGGAGGGGACTCTCCACACTCCTGCACTCTGCCAGCCTTCGTACCTTCTGCTGCACCCAGCTTTTTCTGCCAGTCCTCACCAGAAAGGTCGAGCTGTCTTTCTAACCACAATCATTTCCCCCTCTCCCTGGGGGAATTTGTGTGCTGCTCCCACTGCAGCAACCCACAAAGCTCAGAGCAGCTTCTCTGGGCTCCTGGCCTTGCTCTTGCTGCAACCATGGTGATGGTCACACCACTGAGAGTCACAGCCCCAAACAGGCCTCCTCAAGCTAATATTTGCCTAAAGCAGCATTCAAGATCACCATGGATGAACCCTTTCAGTTGTCCTGAAACAAACCAGAACACCTCTGCGCCGAAACCACAGAGGCCCCAGCAGCAGCCATCTGCCAAGCTGTGGCTGTTCACATCAGGGGAGAACCTGGGCATGGAAATGTGATGTTATCCTGCACTTGAATAAAGCCAGGGAGCCTTTTTTTGAGGAGCGGCACAAATGCCCCCTCAGTGCCCTCCAATTCTGCCACATTCAGGCCAAGAAGCTGGCTCAGCCCTGCCAGCCCCTCACCTCCCACAGGCCACCACAGGGATGCCCCAACCACCAGCAGAGCTGAGAAAAGACCTCTGCCCCAGAGCCACCACATTTATGGAGGTCCTCAACCCCCCAGAGGGGACAGGGAATGGGGCTCCTGGTTCAGTCCAAGGGTCACAGCACCAAACAAGCAGCATTTCTGCACTAACTGGGGCAGAATGAGGCCTTTTCCCTCCTTTTGTCCAGGCAGGCTGCAGTGCCAGAGAAGGAGCTTTAAAGGCATGCGGTACCTGTGTGGAGCGGAGGGGGTGGGGGGTGTGTGCAAGCGTACAGAGCTATTAATTAAAATTGCTCAGTCAGATGCTATAGAGAGATTAGTTGTCACATTGTGTTAATGGCAAGCTTGGCAACACCGCGAGAAGGGGCAGGACTGCCCGCCGTCCCCTCAGCTGTTCAAGTGCCACGTTTATACCCAGCCAGAATGACTAATTGGCAGGTTTTGTCGAACAGAAGCCCCCTTGTTATTGGGAAGAGATCAGTGACTTAATGAAGGAGAGGGAGGAAGGGGACATGTGGGTACAGAGAAGCTGCAGCCACCTCTGCGGTGGGGGTCCCACGGGGAGGGAGAGCTGCTGTCCTGTCCTTGTGGCACAGGGAGGCTGGAAAAGCTCAGAGCCATGGAATGGCACAACATTAGGTTCTTCAACAGTGCACCAAACTCACAATCAGCCCCAGAGCTGGGTGCCTATGAAGAGATGGAAATATCTTCCTGGACCCTCCCAACTCAGGGGATGATCATAGGGCAGGACTCCCCAGTTCCGCACTTCATCCTCCTTCGCAGGTAGCAGATTCTCTCTCCTTATTTGTGTTCCTTGCTGCCTTTTTCTTGCTACAGAAAGGGAGAAAGGGAGCACAGAAAAAGGCTTGGGGAAGCACCCAAATGGCAGCTCCAGGACAGCATCACAGCCTTGGCTAGTGGAGGATACTCAGTGCAGGCTGGGTAAGCACAGAGCCCATCCTGCCTTGCATCAGGGCATGGGGTAGGAGGTGCCTGTTCTAGCTGTAATTTCTCCCCTTCTTTCCCACTGAGGTCCCCTTCCAAACTTCTACACCCAAATTAACTCCTTTTTTACATGGAAAGAGCTCCTGATCTGGGACCTCTGTCCCCTTCCCACCGGCTGGGACAGAGATGTGCTGAGCTCCGTGCCTGGGCACGGTTTGTGGAAAAGCTTTTGGTGAACACAGATGTCAGTGGCACAGAAAAGCACTGAGAAGTTTGGTACTAGCCCTGCAACTTTCAAAAGGATCAGTGGCAATGGGCAATGTTTCTGCCCTCTGATGGACAACCATAGCCTGAAGGAGGAGGAATCAGGGAAAAATGCTCTTCTCCCCATTTTACAGAACGAAATCCAGATATGGAGTCACAAAGCTCTACAGGTGTCCAGCGCTCCCAGAGCCTGCATGATTTATGCACCTTGAATCTTGTCCTGGTTGATTTGAGAAAATGTCCCTTGGAAAAGTGATGGGTGTAAAACTGAGGTACAGCATGGTTGTGCCACCCACTCCAGGGACTTGTCACCCATCCAGGTGTTTCCTGAGGTTTTCAAACTGATCAGCCTGTTTAGCCTAAGCAACACAGATCCCACAGGCCTGATTCTGCCTTGAATAACTGGTTCTCCCCCACCCCAAATTCAGCTTTATTTTGTGGATTCTGGTCATGCTGGAGGGCAACAGGGAGCACATGAGGATGCTGATGTAGGGCAGCAAGGCTTTTCTTCTCCCACCAGCACTAGTTTGAGAAACACTTTTGAAATGAGCCTTGTATGAGGGGTATCAGCAAGTTTCCAAGCTGACCTGCTGCCCCAAGCTGTAACCCTCTGATTGCCATGGAGAAGACAGGTGAACCCCCAGTGCTGCTGAACAACACCAACCACATTCAGTTGGGTGTGCAGTGGGAAGGTGGCTTCCTTCCCAAGGAGGGGTGGAGGGGCTGTCATCCCTCTGCCATCTCCAGGTAGCCCCAGGCCAACAGCAACTCACCCCAAGAGACTTGGGGGTGCCAAGAGTTCAGCAGTAACCTTGGGTGGGAAGCAGCTTTTTACTTGGACTAAACGGCATAGCTCTGGGGCAGGATGGAAGCTGTTCAGGCATGTTGTGTGCACAGCAAAGCTGTAATTTCTTCATAGTAGCTAGTCTAAAGCTAAGCTGGACATGAATTGAACTTAAAGCCACAGCCAGTGGAGTAATTTCAGCCCAAATCCAAGCTCTGTGCTTCCATACCTGTTTATGGCTACCCAGCTGGGCTCTCTTGAAGTCAGCTCAATCACATCCCCCCTCCAGCCATCAGGCACCTCAGCTGTTTCACAGCCATGACTGCAACCTGACCGTGTCACCAGCCCCCAAGCTGTCTGTGGATGGAGGTGAGGCAGAGAGGTCACCATCCACACCCTTTGCTCCCCGAGGCCAGATTTGGGGTCGGGTGATGTGACAGCTGGACATGCAATAATTCCCACAGCACTGGTGTCATTCACACCTTCAAACAGCCTGTCCCTGAGCAGTTATTTGGAAGGTCACTGCATAATACCTTTAAGCAGTCCTGCAAGTCTCCCCCTTAGCCCCAGGGTCTACCTGGAGATGACCAATCAACCTGGTGTGTCATTCCTTAGCACTGCTCCAAGATAGTCCAGAACAGAATGCCAGCCTTCTCCGTGTACTTCCCCCTGCTGACAGTTTCCTGCTATTTTACTTTTTTTCTAACTTTACCATTTCACAAGTCCTTACTAAGCAAATTTCTGCAAGCTCCTCATTGCCCATCAGCAGGGACAAGATGGGGATGTGTCCTGAAGACTTTGCTTCCTTTACAACCCAGACTTCTGCGAACTTTATCTTTTTGTAGTTAATCCTTTGTTCCTAAGATGTGACACTGACCAGACCAGACCCAAGCAAGGAAAGCATTGCATTGCACTTAAAAACCCCAAAATCAACACAAACAGTGCTAGACCCAACCTTTTCCTTGGTTCTCTGCTTTTGGCCACTCTAAGCCACTCACTGCCATCCCCCATGCAGCAGTTACCTGTCACAGAAGGTACTTTGTTCGTGTGTTTGAGGCCAAGTTCTAATCACTGAATGTAATAGGGCAAGATGAGTGATAGATTGACACAATTAATTTCCATGTTCCCACTAGTAACATTGATTTTAGGGCATTCAGTCTTTACAAGTCACTGAATGCAAGGGAAAACTTGGCTCTGATCTCTTCAGTAAAGGTCAAAAGGGTGCTCAGATCAACGTATGGGAGCTCAGCTGTTCAAATGCCCTTCAGAGTTTTGACATCTGCCCCAATCATGAATCTGGAATTGTCTCTGGCTGCATTTGCTGAGGAAGCGCCCCCTGAGAAGGTTGTGTGGACACATCTGTGGTACTACTTGGACACTCAAGGCTTCCCTGAGCCTGTCCATCTACAGAGCACAAATAGGGGTTGAGTTCCACTGGCTGTTGATCTTCTAAATTCTGGCTCCACTGCTCAATCCTTTTCCATCTTTCCCAAGCAGGAGCTGATGTTGGCCAGCCCTATGATTTGTTCCTGCTGTAATGGCTCTTGCAGCTCTCACCAGCAGAATATCCACCTACCCTTCCCATCCTAACCCAGCTGGAAGGATACAGGTCCCATAAGAGCAGTCACGAAACAGCAGTTCATGTGGATGCATGGGAAACAGGTTCCCCTGGGCCTTTACACTGCCGGAAGACACTCAGAAGTGAACCAGTCAGGAGTCTATTCTAGCCGTGCTCGTGGCTACGCTGGCTGTGCCCTGGTTTATGGTTTGGGGACTCCAGTGTGGGATCTGGCCTGATTTTTCTCCATGCAGAGAACTCCACAGTACCATGATGTTCAGTGGGAGGGTGTTAAAGTAGCCTGTGGAGCCTGGTTTCACGGCCCATTTTGGGGGAAACCAGCGTTCTTTAGACACATTAGCAGGTTGTAACAAACTGTTCAAATCCAGCCTGGATCCTTTCTTGGAGCATCCAACACAAGATTCTGGGCTCACCAAATCTGCTGGCCTAGGATGCTCCCTGACTCCATATTCCCCCAGACCTTTCCCTGTCCCCAGGCTGCCCAGGGCTGCCCCAGCCACTGCTCTGCACCCCTCCTCCATGCCCTGCCATGGAACAAAGCCTGTCCTAAGCAAGCCGCCCCATGAGCAGGTGAGTGCCACACAAAGCAGCCCTGCTATGTGCGGCATCCCTGCTGCCGAGCCAAGCCAGGAGATTCACCTGTGCGGCCCAGACAGTGAAGAATTGTTTGGAGCAAAACACTGTGCAATCAAGTGGAGATAGCAGAGGCAATGGGGTCAGGCAGGCTGCCTGGGGCATCTTTCATCTCCAGCTTCGGGAGGTGGGGTGTAAAGTGCGCGCTGGCCGGGCCCAAGCCGGGCTCAAAGGCAGCCTTGTTCTGCCAGCTATCTGCCATCTCTCTGATGTCACACGTTTCGTTTGGGCAGCTCACTTCAAAGGCCCCCTTCTTGTGCTCCCTCCCTCCCTTTCTCTCTTCTGGTTTGGATTTTGCTGTTGGAGGGATAATAGCCCAGCTTTCCAAAAACACACATTGCTACACAATTAAAAAAAA
>VWZT01013842.1:773846-811452 GCA_013397055.1 Pachycephala philippinensis | reverse complement strand
GAGGGAGGGAAGGAGGGAGGGTGGGGGCTTCAAAGCAGCCAAGGAGGGGACAGGGAAGAGGCTGGACAAGCTCATCACATGCTGCTGGTGAAGGACATCCAGGAGTGGTGCCAGAGAGGGGACAACCGCTCTGCATCTCCTGGCATGGCAGTGGGGTCTGCGGGTGATACAGCAGGAGGGGGAGAAGCCACCACACACTGAACATCCATGGGGAATGTGTACCTGGGCTGGTCCCTACTGTGTCATTGTCCCCAGTGCCATGCAGCTTCCCAGGACAAACTGTTAGTAGCCACCAAAAGCAGACAGGGATGGTGGTGGGGCCAAGCTGTGGGGTCTGCGGGGACATGGGAACAGCCAGGACCCCCCAGTCAGATGCTGCCAGGCCATGTCAGGGCCTTCAGGTTAGGTTTCCTATCAACCAAGGGGTTGCCTTGCCCTTTTGACTCCCACACTGACCCTTCACATCCCTCAGGTCTCAGCTGGAGTTTCTGCCAAAATAAGTCTTTTCCCCGGAGGTTTTTGCTAAGCTGAAGTTCTTGGTTTGGCCGGAGTCGCTGGCAGTGGGGCTGGACCACAGGCTGATGAGTCGCTGGGGAGGAAAAGCTCCCCAACCTTTCCCCAACTGCCCTTTTCCCCAACTAGGAACAAACCCAAACCATTGTGGCCAATTTGCTCTCTTCTGCATGACATCTCCTCATTGGTTCCTATTTTAACTGAAAGAGTTTGTACATCCCAGAGGAAAAATAGTAATTCTTCAATCAATTAAGGACTTTCCCAGGGCTAAGGCAAGAGCCAGCGCCAGTGTGCCGGATCCTCCTGCACTCCTGCCTCTCCAGCTCCTCCAGTGCTGGACCATCACTCACCAGCTCCCCCCAGCCACCTCCTCCCATGGCCTCACTCTATTTTTTTATACATCACCACCGTTATTTGCAAGGAGGATTTTTTCTCCTGAGCGAGCAAGGTTTCAGAGCTCACACAGAAGCCGCACAGGCAGTGCTGCAGGACGGATGGGCTCTCACTGTAGAGGAGCACAGTATTAAAGAGAAATACAGGCTTTGGGCAATTTTTGCTCTGTATCTATGAAAACCATCCCCATCCCTTCACAAATCTTCTCCCAGCTACATCACTCCAGTGACAGAGAGCACCAAGCTTTGTCGTGTCCTTGCTTCACACCTTAACAACACACTCCTAATCTTGATTTCTACTCTTTTTAAATCCAGTGCTTTGCTCCAGCAGGGAAAAGACAACCCCACTTGGCCTGCCCACAGCTGCTGGAAGCCCTTTCCAGAGCAGAGAATTTCAAAGGTAAATCCTTTCCCTCCACAAAGCACACTTTTCCCCAATGAGGGATTTTAAGGGGAACTGAGAGACCCAGGTGGGGGCTTGCCAGCCTGGTGAGGAGCAGGGCTCTGTGGGGATGGTGTTATCGCGAGGATTTCGGCTAGCAGATCATCAGATCATTTCCACCCTCCCAGTCCCCAGTGCTGGGCTTTCTTACTAAATTTGTCTTCCTGGGAAACATTCAGATTTAATTTGCACTGACTGCAGATACGTATTTTAATGCTGGTCTGATGCTCTGGGCAACCTAACCCTGCTGCGACACCCTGGCTGGAGGAGGATACCAGCCCCCTGCCCACTTCCAGCCACAGTGCCACCTCTTCTGCAGCCCCCCTTGGCTCTGCAGTGTCCCCACAGTGCCCCATGCTGGGTCAGCAGGCTGGTTCTGGCCATCAGCTGCCTCAGGAGCTGCTGGGGACACAAGGTTTGCAGGCTCCCTGCTGCCAGCTCATGTTTCAGCTCTGTGCCTCAGTTTCCCTTGTTATTAAATGGGGTGACTGCAGTAGAAGCAGCTCACTTCTTGTTCTCAGCCTTTCCAGAGTCCCAGGCAGGGACAGGGAAGCACAGGGGAGGGACAAAGGTTTAGCCCAAGGTAGTCAGTGGCCAGCTCTCCCTCCCACACCCAGGGAAGCTGCACACCTCTTGGGATAGGGTGCTGGTGCTCCGCACAGTCCAGGAGCACAAACCCTTATAGAAACGAGCCTTATGAAACGGGACGGTCCACAGAGCATCCTTCAGCCCTGCAGCCCCTCACTGCTGAGCTCCCTGCTCAAGCCCTTACCACTGAGGTGGGAGAGACTGGCTGGAGGATCCAATGGTGCTTACAGAGCTTATCTCCTCAGACCAAAGGGAGCAGCAGTGAGCCCAAACCTCACCTCCAGACCCCTAGGGGCCTAGGAGTGGGACCAGCCAGGGAGACGCCGGGCGCGGGCGGCCCCTTACCAGAATCCGACAGAGCCGGGCTCACCAAGCTCAGCAGCTCCCGCTCCTTCTCGTAGTCGCCCTTACAGAGGAGCTGCCCCTCCTTCAGCACAAACTCGTCACCCTTCTGCAGGCGCCGCTCACAGACGCAGCAGCAGAAGCAGTGCAGGTGGTAGACGCTCTTCTGGGCACGCATCACCAGCTCGCTGGGCGCGATGGCCTCCAGGCACCCCGCGCATTTCACCGCGAACAGCCTGCGGGACAAGCAAGAGGACAGCCTGCTGTGACATCCTGCAGGTTGTGAGACAAGGGATTGCGTACCCATGGCGGGGAGATGGGCATTGGCACAGCATCCCTGTGTCACCCCCTTGGTGTGAGGGTTGTGCTGGGGGCTGGGCACAATGGTGCTGACACCCCACAGTGACAGGGGACGTGCTCTCAGTGCCGCACACTCATCCGGTGCCAATGGGGGGACACTACCTTTGGGTCAACTTTCGCAGTTTTGGTGCTTACTAGGTGCTTACCATGAATGTGGTCAAGTGATGAAGACCCCAACATCCAGATGCTCCAGGTGAAAAATAAAAGGTATCAAACCCAACAGCCCAGGTACCACCACCACAAGACACCACCACATGCACATGTGTTTTATCAAGCCAACTCCACATGTCACCTCCCTCCAGCTCATGCCTAGACCCAAGGAGATGCTGGAGACAGCAATCGGGCCAGGGAGCTCATCTGTGCCTCTCCACAAGCACCTGCAGAAAGCATCTCCACTCTCACTCACCCACAAACCACTCCATCCCTCTGGCCTGGGTCACCCCATTCCCACTTGCAAACACATCAAGAATGTCTAATATATCATAAAAATCTCCAAGACAGCAAATTTGGGGTTAAGGCCAGTGCCAGACTGAAGACTTGACATGTCAAAAGGGAAGGAAAAGCTCAGCTTCTTCCTTGACATTGATGTGACAGTGTTTGAGGCATCCCTAATTAAACCGTTCCTAGGTTTCAACACATTGGCTTTAGACTTAAAAGCCAATAAAAATAACAACAGCAATAACACTTGAGGTTGAAACAGAACTTTTCTTTCTCCAGCTTTAAATGTCCTTACTGAGAACGATCAGTGATTTACAGTTGGGGAAACTGCGGTGAGAAGAGCAGAGGTGGCAGCATCAGTGTTGGCTTGAGAGGACTTGGAGGCACCTGGAATTAACCTTAGGCCAGATATTTTCAGTAAATGGGATGACCAACAGAGATATTTGAAGGTATCAAACCAGAACCTTTTTGCCACACCCAGATATCTGAGTCCTTGACTTGGACATCATACAGAAAAAAAACCCTGTTTACCCAGTCTTGTCTGAAATATCTGTGGGAACTGGACATTTTTATTCCCCTGTCTTGGTAACTTTGGCCCAGAAAGAGAAGTCAAAAGTCAGCACACATCCTGCAGAGGTTATCTCCGAGCACTGCCCGAGTCCCAGCCTGGGGATGCCCCGGGGACCTGCACAGGGAGTGCTGCATTCAGTCTTCCACTGGCCCCAGAGAACTCCCACCTCCATGGTCCCCATCCCATGTGTCATCCCTGGGGGATGCTGGGCGCTGTGGGGCTGGGGAGGGGACAGGCAGCCCTGCAGACACCAGCAGGCTTTCAATCCCATCTCTTTTTTTGGCTGTTATGAAAACCCACACAAGAAATGTGCTGAATCAGCCCCATTCTGCCAAGCAGAGGCCCAGATGTATGCAAAACCCTCATGGGAAAACCATCAGAAAATGGGGATCATTTTAAAAAGTGCCTGCTCCCTTCCAGGTTTTCCCCAAACAGTGTTGGCAAGCGTGAAGGTCTGGTGCAACACTCCTCCCCATGCCAGCCAAATCCTGGGCACAGTCAGCAAAAGGTGGCATTCCCAAAGAAGTAGGAAAGAGGTGTTATAAAGCTTTTATAAAACACTATCGTCACTACAGAAAGTGGGAAATCATCAAATAAAAGGTAGGGGTTAGGGAGTTTATAATTCCACATATTGCCATTAGTAGCTTTTATTTTCCTACATTGAGCTTTAATTTCCCAGGTTTACATACAACTGCCCGTCTCTAAGATCTACGTATTTCCAACACTCCTATGACTTCCCTGGGAAGAGAGAGATGTGTATTCCCTTGAAAGCATCTCTTCTGAAGGGTCATTTTTTCCTTGTTCCAGCTCAAACACACACTGACTTGCGTTAATATTTCTGTAGTCACTTCATCTTTAATTATGTCTCTTTTATGTCAAAGTGGGGGCGATTTGTATTCATCTGGCAACACGTTCTCATCCTGTTTAAATGATGTGTAAGCCTTACCTGTTGGGATTACCAACTGCTCTCAGTAATAAAATACTGATAAGACATTACATTACTGCCATCTAATCTCCATGAATAAATGTGCCCAAAATTTGTTTCCAGGGCACTTTATTAGAGAGCCACAAACCTTTGCCAACCAGGCACAGCAGCACCAACCCAGCAGTGGATGTTTCCAAGCCCAAAGTGTGTTGCACAGCAGGAAGGTGTGAGATTTAGGTAAATGGCTGCCTGATATCAGACACTTAAAGCCATTCCCAGGTGCTGAATAAAGGACTTTTATTTCCAAAGCAGCTCTCACTGAGGGATGCTGGTCAGTCCAGGTGTCTTTCTCTGCCCAATGCAGGACTCCCCCATACCTGGGCAACGTGAGCTGCAGAGAAATCCCCATAAAACCTCTTCCACAGTATGAAACCATAAAGAGCTCCTTATAAACACACAATAAACTGAGACCTCAGGCACTAAAAGGTCACAGGCAGAAAACACACAGTCTGCCACAGGTAGTAATGGAGAGGGAGCAAAGGGTCTTGCTGGTGTCCCAGCTCCCTTGAGACTCAGACTGTACCAGCTACTCTACAGGCACCAGGGAATAACAGCTTGCATGGATAACCCGTCATACAGATAACCTCATGCATGGATAGCCCCACACATGGATAACTCCATGCATGGATGCTCCCCTTTGGGAATAACCCCACATAGGCATAGATAACCCAGCTGGAACTCCCCTGGTCAGCCTGAGATAGGGCCGAAGGAAATTTTTCTTCCAGCACCAGATTTAACAATTAATTTACCATCTTAGCCTGAGCGAGACACATTAGCCTGGATCCAGAGAGGTTTTCCTCCATTTCTGCGACCTTCAGCTCCATGCCCAGCTCTCTCCTGCTGCAAGCAGGCCGCAGAGCAAATGCCATCTTTTCTCCCCTCTGTGCCTCCCTGCTCCTGTGGAGGGGACTCTGAGATTACATTTCCCTACAGGAGACTGCCCAGAGAAGAAGAATGGGCTCTGGGACTTTAACTCTAAACCAAGGACAAATTACCACCCCCTAAACTGCAACGGGAGCAACCTTCACTTATGCCACTACTTAGTTCTCAGTAGGGGTTTTTTTCCTTCCATAACCTGTGGTTCCAAAGCTAAGTTAGGCCTGACTGGGTTTGTTTAGTCAGGTGGGAAGCTGGCCAGGGCACCAGACAGGGAGACCTGTTCAGCACTGGGATGCTTGGTGGAGAACCAGGCTGCCACCAGCAGCTCAGCAAACACCTCATTGAAGCACTGACAGTGACTCTTGGTAAATGAAACCAACCCACTCAACTTACGAAGAATTGGAACAAAAAAACAGTGATGTGAGCAATTTTTATCACAACACATAGCCTTTTGTGTCTGATCATAAAAATATTCCTGTTCTTGTATTGATTAATTTGCCTTTTTCTTTTTTTGAAGTTTAGGTCCCTTTTGAAATGAGAATCTGCAGTTTTGAAGCAGAAAGGGGTCTGGAGGTGGCTTTCAAGGAAACCTTGAAACCTTGGGCATTTCCAAAAGCGCAACGTTTCTGGTGGCATTGGGCATATCCCCCAAGATGCAGTGCCACTTCTCCACAACATTCCTCTTTCCCAAGAAAGCACCCCAGACCTCTCCTTTGGGGTTTCCCATCCACGCAGCATCACTGAAACCTAGAAATGTTGACACACGGCCAAAGCCACCTCTGGGGTGCTGTATCCCGTGTCCCTTCCCAATGGACCGGGTGCAGCACAGGCAGCCCCGGTTTCCCACCGGAGCCACCACCCCCTCTTCCTCCCTTTCTTTGGAGGTGACAGGCTGAAAGGGGCCGTGATTGACGGGCGCTTCCCGGCTGCTGTCTGTCTGCGTGCGCCNAGCCTCCCGGGATGGGGGTGGCGGGGCAGGGACGCCGATATTAAATCGTGACGGACAAATCTCAATCACTGCACGGAGCTCTGGTTTGGGCGGCGGGGAAGGTGAGGCAGCTCTGCTGGGAGAAGGGGTGCTTCCCTCCCTGCCTGCACCAGCCTGCGCCAGGGATGTGGTGAGAGGGGCAGGGGCAGCCCCTGAGTGACCCCACACTGGCACTGGTCCCTAGGAAGCAGCTGCCCTGCCGGGGCTGCCCAGAGCAGACACATCCTCAGGGATGCTGGGCTGTCCAATACACCTGTGCAGAGACCTGACCAACTCATCTCATGCTCTCATGGTGGCCCAGGAGGAGCCTGAGCAGATCCTGACCAACCCATCAGGAGGTGCAGGGAGATCCAGCCTGGCACTCAGAGCCATCTCCAAATGATGAATCCCACCAGGGCCATGACCCCGGCACAGGGATGAGCCAACACATGGCACAAGGGGTGCGGGAGGAGGCTGGCGATGAGCCAGGGAGTGAGGACACCGGATTGAGTTGTCTTGGCACTTGGTCATCTTCTCACTCACTGTCACTCACTGGAAGGAGGTACGTCAGCCCTGGGTCCTCGAGACGCTGGCAGTGGAAAAATGCCAGTTGCTGTCAACCCTGCACCCATGGCTTGGGAATGAGCCACTGCCCGGCTGCTGCCAGGCTCATGTCACCCTGTCCCCACTCCAGCCCTCATCGAGCCGAAGGATGAGGCAGAGGGCATGGACCATGGCCAAGCAGAAAGGGGGATGAATGCACCCTGGTGACAGTGAGGGCATCCCCCAGCTGCAGCCATAGCGCATCACGTGAACCCCTGGCCCTGGCGGGAGCGGTGCTGAGACCATGGGAGCAACTTGGAAAGAGCTGAGTCCATCTCAGTGCTATGGAGAGCAAGCTGGCACATCCTGGGTATGGGGAGCACAACTCAGAGCACAACTTGGCACCAATGATCCTGGGCACCTCCAAACCCACACTGTGTCTCCAGACTCCCCAAGATGATGGAGGAAAGTACCCACAGCTGCCCTCACTTCCCTCCCTGCGCACCCCAAGCCCTCAGAGAGCTCTCCAGTGGGACAGAGGAGGGATGTTTTCCCTGGGGCTCTTCTCCTGACCCTTCCCCGTCTCCCGGCTCCCTCCCCCCTGAGGCGGACAAGTGTTCGCTTTACTGCCTGGCAACGGGGCTGGGGCTAAGCTTGCTAAAATATGAGTGTTTTTTGGCTGGAGTACCAGAAGGCTGCAGTCCTACAGAGAGAAAAAAATTGAGCACTCCATGCCATGGCTCCAGAAAGGGGGAGAATTAGGTTTCACACCGAGCAGGCTGGACCATGGCATTCTTTAGTTAATGCTTAACAAACGCCCAAACAAAAGCAGCCAACTTCGCTGCATGTTTGTAAAATGTATTCTCAGCAGATTCAGGTTTATTGGAGAATTCGCTCGCTTTGCAGTTAAGTGGCATTTTCCTTTTTTTTCCTCCTTTAATTTCCCTTCTCCTCCCTCCCCCCAGTGCAAGCCCTTCTCATTCCTGCTGCCTGAATGCGTCTTCCGACACTTTGAGGGGACATGGCAACCGGGCTGAAACGGGCTTATTTCACCCCAGGGGCTGATGCGAGCTCATCTCCACAGCCCTGGGGTGCAAGTTCTCCCCAGAGTCCAGCTGCAGTGCTGCTGCCAACAGGGAACATGGAGTCCAAAAAGCCAAGATTTGGCCTCTTGCAGATTTACCCAAGCACTTGGCTGGTGGCTGTATGCTCCGAGAGACCAGGAGAGCAAGGAAGGGAGGTGAAGTCTGAGAGTCCTGTTTTTCACCTTTCTCCACCTAACCCAGCTCTCTCAGGGTTCTAACCCAGTGGTTCTACCCCATCCAGCACCCCACAGTGCCATGCGTCTCAGCCCTGCACACCTCCTCGGAGAGCCCATCATGGCAGAGGATGCCAATAAGCACAGCTTGCTCTCAAAGGCAGAGCCAGTACTGGGGATGGCTGAGGTGTGGAGGAGGGGGCAGCTCCATTCAGGGACCCAGAGGCTTTGAAGAGGTTAAATTATGGGGTCCATGCATGGGTGTTCTGCAGGAGCATCCCTGAAAGAGCTCCTGTTCTGATGCAAGTACCTGAGCAGGTCCCATGTCCCCCCCTGGGGCCTGGTCCCATGGCAGAGGACACCGGTGATGAGGGACACACTGGAGAGCTGGTGGCAGAGAGGAAAGGGGGGCAACAGAGGAGATGCTGGACTGTTCAACCCTCCTTCTGCTACATGGGAACCATCCGAGCTTTCCCAGGACAGGGCACCTTCACCCCTGACTCCTCGATGGGATCCAAAATTTATTTAACACCTCCCAGACCCTCCAGAGACCATGGCATGACACACAGGGGCACTGCTACAATGATGGGGTTAAGTAAACAGACAAACGAAGCCTTCCCAGTGAGCAGCCGCTGCCAAAACACACCAGCCACCCTCAAGCCTTCCCTGCATCCAAGTAAAAGGTCGAGCAAGTGCACCTCTTCCAAGGCTGCTTTGAGTTGCTCCATTTCTGATCAAAGACACACTAGTAAGACTTTCACCAACAAAGTCCTATAGCAGCTGATGGCTCTGTGTCCCCTCCACGAGCCTGAGAAAAATCCTCTGCTGATTGCAGGAGTGGCCAGAAAGCGATCTCCTGGGCGAGGCCAGAAGAACAAGACCAAAATGCTGATTTTTCTCCCCCTTTCCCTAAACGCCATTATTTTTGTGTCCCCCCACCCTCAATAATAGTGTGTAACATCAGACAGGGAGTTGGTCCCATCCCAGCACCAATGAAGCACCAGGTTTTAGAGGCAGAAGGGACACAAGTAGGAGGGGGAGAGGCACAGAAAACACCATGTCCAAGCCCTAATGCCATCCCAGTGAAGCCAACCCAAGGATCGATCCCATCCAGCCCACAGCCCAGAAGCTCTGCATCCAAGCAATGCATCTCCTACCAAGCTGAATTTTGAGCAGTGACCCCCCTCATCCCCCCCATGCCCCGAAGAAAACAAGGATAATTGAAAAACCACAATATCACTAGTCAAATTTAATATTGAGAGTGAGTGAGCGGGAGCCAGAGGTCAGAATTAATTACACCCCACCATATTTCAGCACGCTGCGGCAGCTCCGTGTCTTTTCCTTGGGGAGCAGTGCTTCCACAGAGAGGTCGACAGACATTATTAGAAAGGACTGATTTAAACGTACCCCCAGGAGCTTTTCAGCTTGTCTCTTCAGAGCCTTTGTTTGTACTGAGATTAATGGAGAGGCAAATGATGGAAAAGCAAAGTCACCAGGAGCAAGAGGATGTGCCATTGCTGCCGCCACCACCCCGATTTGGCTGCCTTTGTGAGTGAGGCGGGAATAACCAGGAGAGAAGGAAATGCTGTTCGTGTCATTCATTTTGTGGATAAAAATGTGAAGATCTTGAAAACTATTCTTTTTTTGTTTGTTTTCCAAGAAAAAGATATCCTGGCTAAAACCTCCTGCAGGCTGGCTTTCCTACCCCCTTGGGGATTTTACACACATGCTGGTTTTTTGACGTGCTGTACCACCATGGGGGAAGGAGCTATTTTCATTCTGCTCCAGATTAATGTACTCCCTCTTGCAAGTCATTATATTTGTTTCTGATTTTTTTTTAAACCTCCTGTGATGGAAAATTAATATAGACACAAACCAAAATTAAACCTTTCTATTTTCCATTCAGATTTTCAAAAGGAGAGTTACAAAAAAAAACAAAGGAAAGGAATGACAGAGCATTCAGATCAAACAGAGAATTCTCATTCCTTGGGCACAGCCAATGCTTTTCCGGTTCCAGCCCTGAACAACCTGATCCAGCATGCAAGTCAGCCTTGCTCCAAGCAGAAGAAGGACTGGGAAGATTTCCAGTCCTTTCCAGCCCCAACTCCCTTGTGATGCCATAAATTCACCTCCACCTTGCACGAACAGGTTCAAAAAAGGATCAGGCAAATCCAGGGGACTGAGTTCAACACCTGCCTGGACCCACAAGTCCAACCTCACCTTTAGGACCCCCAAAATCCCTGACTGCCCAGAGCAGCCTGGGCTCCCCTGGCCTTGTGAGGCTTTCCTGGAGCATCACCACGGAGGCCAGGGTGGGTGCATTGGGTCCAGCCATGCCCTGGCGCTGGGGCTCCCGGCTGCTCTTGAGTCTCCTAGGCTACAACCAAGGCTTGCCTTTTCCTCTATTGAACAGAAACCCCGTGTTTCCCCAAGGACTCTTGGAGCATCCAGGGATGGGGCTGCAGGAGCTGCTGTTTCCCAGGCGTTTAAAATTCATGGGGTGTTTGTGCCGACGTGCCAACGCGCCAACGCGGCAAATTCTCATTAGGAGGCGGCCAATATCCTGTGGAGCTGCCCGGTGCTCCGGTGGCTATAAAAATCGCTCGGCTGTATAAAAGCTAAACAGAGTAAACTCAGTCGGACACAGGGACCAGCTGCTTCGGAGCAGCTCGGCAAACAGAGATCGGCGGGAGCGCACCGGGCGCTGCCAGCAGGGAGATAGCGCTCTCCCGCCTGGGTTATATCTTGCCTTATCTTTTATTTCCCTATGCCCCAGCTCACCCTCATGCAGGGTTTTGCATAAATATCATCTGCGTGTGTTGTCAAGTTGTTGGGATGGGGTTGAGGATTTTTTTTCCTCAACAGCATTTCCACAATGGGAAGCAGCTGTTGTGGCTAACGGGCTGCTCCAGAACAAAAGCTGCGCTCACATCGAGATATCTCAGAAGAGGCATCCTTCATACATAGCTCCGTGCACTAGAGAGCACTATAACATGTGTTTCCGTGAAGTTTGTTAACTACTCGGCTAAACAAGCATGCTGGAAATGCCAGAGGAATATGCTCTGGAATGAATGGAAATACTCATCTAAAAAGACATTAAATTTAAGCCATCTTTCCCCCCCACCACTCCTCCCACCCCAATCTACTGAGCTCATGTTGCTGCTCTCTCCTAGTGTGTGCTCTCAGGATGGGGTTTCGGAAGAAACAAATGTTTGGGGTATGTTTTCCAGCCTTGTGGTACTTGAGACAGAGATGAGATAACAGATGATGGCACACAGTGGGCGTTTCATGCCATCGGTGGTCTGGGGATGCAGAGGCAAAGCTAGTCCAGCCATGGGCAGCAGCTCATCCTCCATCATCCCTTCAAGAGACCTGTTCCCAAATGACATCTCATGTGTGGAAAACCAGAGCTCTGCCTTTTATGGGCCTGAGCATCAGCTTCTGGGAAGTACTGAGCATCCTAGAGGGGCTCAGTCTTATAATAAACAGGGATAAAACCTCAGAAAAATTTGATTATTAAGAATTCAAAATTTGCTTGAGCTTCTCTACAGCTTTTTCCTCTTCAATCTGAGGAAGTTCACATTTTTAGGCAACGTTCTCTTGAAAATTCAGTACTACACCAGTGCAAATCCAAACCTCTTTTTGATTTCTGTGTAGTGAATGCATTTCAAGGTGATTCCAGTAGCCCCCAGAAAAGGCTCTAACAGATGCCAGTATATGATAAGAAGTCTCAGATCCTGACACCAATCAGAGAGGTCAATATCTATCACAGGGGGAAGATGCTCAAAAGGCTCCAAAGTGGCCTAAAGATGTTCAGCACTGGAGCTGGTTAAGAGCTTCCCCACAGAATTATTTTCCTTTGTTCTACTTGCTCTATTTTATACATATATATGTGCGTGTATATATATACATACACAAATATATGTGTGCATTAGGTATATTCTTCTGAAAAATCTTAGCTTTCCACAGAGACTTTTAAATTCAGCCATGAGCCTAAGTTCAAGTCACATGGGTACTGAAGGGCTGTGCCCAGGGATGCTGAGCCATCTGGCAAAGAGGGACTCGGGTGCTTTGCTCCATCCGGCCAAAGCCCTGGCTGGATGCCATCTCACCACTCCCTACCTAAAATGTTTTTCTGGAGCTTTTTGATCTAAAATCATCTATTTTCTTTTTTTTTCCCTTAATCATTTTGATTTTCACACCAAGGAGTACTGAGGCTGAGTGCTGATGCACTGGAATATCCTTCCAGGCAGGATCTATTGATGCTCTTTCCCACACACCCCTCACACCCCACAGCACCCACAACCCTCCCCAGTGCGTTCTCATCACCAAGGCACCAGAGAAGGCTGAGCAGGGATGTGGCAGCAAAGAGCAGAGACCCCTACAAGAGGAGACAAGGGTGCAAGGACACCCCTTTCCCCTGTGCCACCACTGGGTTTACGGCACAGTCATGGTTGCAGGCGTACGGGGACAGTGCCCAGCTTGCCAGGCTACCTGAGACAGGTCCCAGTGCTGTCAAGGCAGCAGGATGAGCTTTTGATGAATTAGATGGCAAAAGCAAACATGCTTTCTCTAGGAAACGGGTTCCTGCCACTTGTCTGCTCAGGGTTATCGCAGCATCAGGGGCAGCAGCCCTTCCCAGCAGCCTCCCGCGGCCATGAAGGCAGGATATTACTTTGTTGCTTATTCATTTTATTGCTTCTCCTTTCTAAATATTTGCTTGGCAGGGGAAGGATTCCCTTTATACCATATCTGTTTTTACAGGTCAATTGAATTTCTGGCGCTCTCAATCCCTCTTTCCCTCCAATTGCATTTGCAAAACAAATATTGATTGTACCAATTAGCTGTGAACCCCTCGCAGAAGATATCCCAATGCCTTCATTCGGGAGAAGGCTCTCCCAGCAAGTGGATGTGCACATGGGATGGGAGTCCACAGAGTGGCAACGTCACAAATTCCACCCACAGCAACCAGAAATGTGTCCAGGCAGGAGGTTAGATCTGACAGGTTCTTGCTGAATCGCATCCTTTAAATAAAAAAATTAAAAATAAAGGTTTTCCCTCACAATGTCTGTATGGTTTGCCTGTTCAGTGCTCGGCTTTTCTGAGCTGCCCCACCAAGCGCCCCATAAAGTGACAGGCACATCCAACCCAAGCACCTCATCACACTTTGTCACACTGATTTCACTGCTCCGGGTTTTATCTGTAGCTTCCTTCAAAGGTTTTGTAAAATCCACAACTGCCACAGGGAGAAAGGAAAGACACCTAGGTGGATAAAACAGTCAGCGTTAAAAACTTGCCGTGTTTTGCTCTGATGAAGTCTAAACAAACGTAGAAAGAACAAATGAGATGACTGAATTGCATGGCGGTGTGAGGCATGGTGGGGATCCTTCCCCCCCACACGCAGAGCCACCAGTCTTTGGTGACTCTCATCTTCTGCCAGCTGCCACTGGGACAGGGTCCCTGGCACTGGCTGGGATGGCGATGCCAACCCTGGTGTCACTCCAGCAGGAGCTGTGACACAGCCCCATGGCTCACAACCCACCGGTGGCCACTTGCAAAGCGTTCAGAGCACACTGTTAAATGTGTCCTGCCTGTGTCAAAAGTCACAGCCCAAGGCAAAGGCACAGGGGGTGCAGGGGGTGTGGCAAGGGGGAGCTGATGGATTAGCCACAGAGGCAGGCCATGGATTAGCCAGGCTGTCTGCAGCCTGCCAGGGCTGGAGCAAGGATTACCCTGCTGCAGCAGTGCAGGAGAGATGCTGGACACAGCCAGCCGCTGGTCCATCCCAGTGAGGATTCCCAGGCTGCTGAGGATGCCCAGCCTTGAAAAAGCCTCTTTTCCCAGGTCTCACCCTCAAAACAATGCTGCAAATCCCAGAAAGCAGGGAAAGTTCACTTCCCCCTTGACATCCCCTGCAGCCCAGGGAAGGCAGATTGCCCAGCCAGCCCCAGAGTGCAGGACTGGCCCAGCATCAGAGAGAAATGCTTTTTCCCCCCAAAACAGGGATATTTTTTCCCCCACATTGCTCTGAATCACAGCTGGGCGAGTTCAGGTTCCCCCTGCAGTGCTGGGGTAAAATGAGACAAGAACACAGAGCAGTGGCCCTCCCATAACCAGACCAGGGCACAGGGCCTGGTACCCACAGGGGGTCAGGTCATCCCTGCAACCTGGGCTAAGGCCAGGACAGAGCTGTGGATATATAAGAAGCTGCCATACATGTATGAGCCAGTCCCATCTGATGACAGCATGCACACAATCCAGCATCCCAGGGCAGAGGGCGGGAAGCAGATGCCGGGTTAGAGAAAGGAGGGACCAGCCACAAACCACTCGTGCTCCTCTGCAGCTTGGACAAGTATGAGGCTGTTTGGCTCTGTGTTTTGGGCTCAGGCCCATCTCTCCGGTTTAAAGCAGCTGAACTGAGCCCGAAGTCTCACTAAGTCAGCCTGCCTGGAGCTCGTTCTGCCACCAGGATGTTTCATCCCAACATGAAGTCAATGCTCCCCTTTGTGGCTACAAGGAACTTGGGGCAAGTGAGAGGAAGCAGCCCCCATGGGCAGGGCAGTGCTGCCAGCTCCCAGCATTTCACCTGAAATGGGTCACAGTGGGTGCTGGAGATCCTGTGCCCACAGCCTGGAATTGGGCAAGAATCTCACCTTTTCACTTTTTCCCTAAAACCACCTCCCCTTTTAAACTGACCTCCCTGGGCTGCACCAGGAATGGGAGCTCTCAAGCTGGCAAGTCCCATGAGCCTGGAAACAACCAAGCAAAGGCAAAAAGCCTGGTATTTATCCTCAATCAATGTCAAATGACATGATGGGAAAACCAAGGTCAGAAGCAGTAATTTGTTTTGCCAGCCTGTCTCCTGGACGCACAGAGCAGAGGCAGCCTGAATCTCCCTCCCTCGTGTCAAGCAACACATGTGCCCCATTCCCTCCTGGTGGCATCCTTAGGAAGACGTCACCGTGTCACCTCCCAGCCTTGCTGAACCCTCTAAAGGTCAGCACCGAAGGCATGTCCACCACATATGGTTATTAGTTCTCTGTGGGTCCATCCATCCCTCCACTACAGCTGGGTGAACAATTCACAGTGCATAAATTTATCTAGCAGATCTCAGCCCACGTGCTGTTTGCTAACAGTCTGTAGAGAGGCTGTATTTTATCCCTTTGGGTTTCTTGGCCAGCATTCAAGCTCCTGACCCTGATTTATTCGCAATCGGTCAAGAGCCACATTTCATCTCCATAGGCCACGTCTGCACAGAGCTATTCGGAGCACGTGGCTCCATGTCCCACAGCAGAGCCAGGACACCTCGCCACAAGGCAGCCCCAGCTCTCTGCAGCACCTCCAAGAGGTAATCAGGGGGTTTTGTGTTCAAAAATAGGCTCTGCGGGGGCAAACCTTGCCTGCTGAGAACAGCGTGGCCGGAACAAACTGCACCTCTTGTGCGCATGAAGGCGATGAGAGCTCCAGATGCCGGCCCGGGCTGGCTCCCCGCCTGTCCTCATCCCATCTCCCCATCTCTTTGCCTACCTCTCTGCCTATTTATAGGCAAGGAAGACCTTTGGACAGTGCCCGAGCAGCCAGAGCGTTTAGTGTATAGGCGGGATGGCAAATGCCACTCTTCAACTTTCCAAAATCCTTTCCCTTCTGCCTCTCAAGGGGGCCACCATGGAGAGCCAGTCATGACCCTGCCTTTGAGACAAAACCTTGGGACCAGCAAGAAAGTGTCTCTCAGAGCTGCACCCATCACCAGGCTGGCCCTGGGGGGGGGTCTATAAAGCACCCTATGCTGGGTCTCAGCAAGTCTTTCCTAGGGGACCAATCTCACTCACACACGTGAGCATCCCTCCATGAAACCAAATCAGGTACCACAACCAAGACGATGGGAGAGGCACAGAGGAATATGTGGGATTCAGAGAAAAAGAGTGAAGGATCAGGGTTAGTACTGTGCAGGATCAGGGTTAGCATCAGCCCTATCTGACATCTTCATTGGCAATTGCAATTAGGGACTAATTAGCATGTTAATAACATTCATGGAAGATAATAAACTGGAGAGGATGGAAGGGAGCAAAGCAATCTGAAAGGGACCCTGGAGAGATAAAAAAGAAAACAAACGGAATTCAGCTTGGAAAAATGCGGCTTCTGCAGTTCAGGGAAAAAACATCCGGAATAGATGCTGAGGGAGGAGGAGGCAGGCGGGAGCAGGGAAGCAGAAAGAGGCTCAGCATGTTGGGGCCATGCGGGAAGGCAGCCCCCAGCTTCTCTGCGAGCCAGGCCCTGGGGCTGGAGCAGGGCAGCCTCTGCATGGCTTCACCAGGCAGTGGGAGAAGGACCAGCACCTCATGCTGGCATCACATCCTGCTGGAGTGGACTTTTCTTGTAGGAAAAAATAATATCCCAAGTAGAACCACTAAATGAAACTTGACTTCACCTGGAGCTGTTTCCCCTTGCCTAGGCTCGGGAAGCCTCATTTCACAAACATCTCCCCTCCAAGCTGCAGCTCCATCCTGGTTCCCAGGTGGATTGGCCACTCATGGGAAGGTGAGAGGTGGCAGAGCTGTCACCTTCTCCCGGGGTCGGCAAGGCAGGGGGACAGCAGTCAGTGTGCAGAGCTAATGGCTGTGTTCATGCTACTAAAGGAGACCCCCACACTCCAGCTTAGAAGGAATTACATAGAAGCAATTCCTCTCCTCCTCTGCAGAGCCTCACAGCGCCACCAGCGCTCACTGCACACCCTGTCTGGACCAGCATGATGTGCCAGATGCCCTGTCCTCTGTCATGCTGAAGCCCCCCTTGTCTCCTCCATCACATAAGCCCCCAGACCACCTGGTGAAAACTGCCCCATGACTGTCTTATGGGACATGGGACACAGGCTGGACCCTGAGGGTGGGACACCTTGGTGATTCCAGTCCTGGTATCACTGCCAGTCTGCACTGAATAGTAAAACGGATAGAACTGTTTTCTTGTAAGAAAATTCTATAATTACTCCAATGACCAAAATGAGGTAACAAGAGTGCCTTTGTTACAGTGATCCTCATGGACCTGCACCTCCTGGTGCAAACCACGTGGATGCAAAACCAGGCAGGACACAAGCACTCACAGTGGGGAGGATGGTGGGGTGGCAGCCTCTCACACTGCTCCGGGAGTCCCATGAGAGACAGAGAAAACTGCATGAAGCACCCCTCCAGCAGCAATCCTAACCTTGGCATAAAGCACCCCTCCAGTAGCAGTCCTTATTTCTCCATTCCCATGGCAGGAGGGACTTTGCCCATTCCCAAGATGCAGAGGATGAAGAGGAGGGCTCAGACAGGCTCGCCTGATCTTTGCAGCTCTGCTGCACCAACAGCTTCTTCTGCCAAACAAAAAACAGCAGCCAGCAGCACTGCAAGAAAGGGCTCGGCGCATTAAAACGCCGTTCGTCCTGAGACATCTGCTCCTTTGCCTCTCAGCTGGAGCCCTACACCCCCAAACCCTGGTGCTCCCCAGACGGGCATCCTTGGGAGTCCCCGTCTCCTCTCCCAGTGCCTGATAAGCCAGGCAGACCAAGCAGGACCTGAGTCACTGCCACTTGTCCCCACCACCTGGGACAATGAAAGTCACACCAGCCATGTCACAGTGTCTCCTCCAAACAGCTGCTGTCCACCCCAGATGTCTGAGCACTCCAGCCTTTCCCTGGAGCATTTTTTTGTTTAAAAGTACAACCAGTTCAAAGGAAACCCCAAATTCTAATCCACCAGGACCAGTGCTTCAGCATGCAGGAGCTCTGGGCTGTGCAGCTGCCCCACACTGAGACGGGGCAAGAGTTTTATTGCCCGAAGGGGAACTGAAGTGGTTCCTGATGCTTGAGTATTTGGAGGCAGGCAGGGAGGAGGGGAGAAGCTTTCCCATGATTTGTGGGCTGTTCTCAGGCTGTCCCTTGCTGCCAGGTCTTGGGCAATTTGATGACTTTTGTTGCAAACTGGAAGAACAGGAGACATATGTGAAGGAGGAAACTTGCATTCCTCTCGCCTAAGAAATCTCTTCTCACTTTCCCCCAAATCACACATACACCCAATCCCAGCCTCTCTGGGCTGGCTTGGACACCAGCTCCCCTCCCACACCCAGATGACCTACTCATCCAGAAATGGCCAGGGCCCGCGGCTGGGGCGTTATCCTCTTCTCCTTCCCGTCCCATGTCCTGCCTGCATAACCCTGCTGACAGCCAGGGCAGGCAGGGGAACCCTTCACCTTCCACTGCTGAGCCAAAGAATGGAAAACACCAGATAAAAACAGCCTCTCCCAGCAGCATCCCTGCAAAGGGGACCCCACTCCCCAGAAACTCACCCCAGCCCCTCCACAAGCTGCATGCCAAGCACCTCCACACCTCCTCCAGATATGTCTCCACTGGCTTGCAAACATGGATGTTGTATTTCTCTGTCCCTATTCTCCAAAAACAATCCACACCTGGCACTCTCTGCCTCTCGGACTGGTGATCACCAAAGCCAGGCAGGGATGTGACTCACTGGGTGGTTGGACATAGTGATGGACATGGCACACCAGGCCACCATGCCTTGATTTCTACAGCATCTCCCCTCCTCAGGTGACTCCTCTGTGCCTGGAAGTCCTCTGTGGGATGCAGAGGTGGGAAAGGACTCACACAAAGCTGAAACACAGCGGTGGCATCTCCGCCTCACGCTACAAAGGCTGTGTATGTGCAGGCAGAAAGCCAAAGCCAGCCTCAGTCCCTGTGAAAGCCTGTGGGGCAGGAATGTACCAGGAAGAAAACCACCTGAGCACAGAAAGAGTCCAAATCAAAGCAACACAGAGCCCTTGGGTAGGGAACCAACTGCTGACACATTCTCCCTTGCTTATTTCCACAGTGTTACCACTGAAGCCTAATGATGTCACCTGTTGAACACCTTGTGAGCTGATGTCTCCTGGGGTAGTGAATGTCAAGAGTGACCTCTGTGTTGCCAGCATGGAAAGGTCCCTCCAAACCACCTCCTGAGAGGAATAAAGGAAGGCACTGCTTTCAAAACAGACTTGTGACCATCACAAGGTAATTCCCACCTCTAACTTCATATCACAGAAAGCATCTATAGGGCTGATTAAAATCTGCCTCCCAAAGAAAACCCAGTCCCCCAGGGCCAGTCGTGCTACCCTGGGGAGTTTCTCACTGGTGAAAAGGTGAAGCTGGGACCTCACAGGAAAACTGTGGGGAGAAGCCCAGCAGCACTGGGTTAAGCAAGACCCTGCAATCTGGCCACGGGGTGTTTGCCTCTGCAATCTTGGCTTTGCAAGGGGTTCACAGGTCCATTTAACAAAGTGAGACAGAAAATTGGACGCCAATGCCTGCTCAGTGGAGGGAGAGCCACACTGCTCCAAGCCCATCTTGCTGGGGCCTCTTGAATTTCTTTTCCCCCTTTTAAATGGAGAATAAAGACAAACCCCAAGCTCAGACCCAGATCAAACACAACCTCACACGTGCTCAAGAGGAAAGACCAGCAGCAGAAGTGGAACACAGCCCTCACATAGACTTTTCCATCCCCATTTCCACACCCATCTGAACACATGGCTTCCTGGCTGGGGTGGGACCCTTCTGGGTAAGAGGAGAACAGGCTCCAGGGTGGATCCTGCCATTTCCTATTCCAGGAAGGCCAGAACCCCTTTGAACTCTGTCCTTCTGCTGGAGAGAGTGAAATGCAAAAACACACACCCCAATGCTAATTTAGACTTACACCTTCCCCGGTGTCAAGCACTGGCATCCTGAAAACATCACCGACCTGTGCATGTGCCAGGCAATTCCACAACAGACGGACAAGTGGGATGGGATCTGCTGCAGTAACATTAACAGGCAGACGAATATCAGCCACTAGATTTGATCTTTCAAGCCCTGGTGCCTTGCCCCAGGCAGCCAGCAAGACTATTATTAGGACTCGAGGCAGCCTGGCCTCTGACTGCTTTCCCTGCAAGCACTGCCCCATGGAAGGATGTGTAATTCCCACCACAGTACCCTCATTGCATAGATATTGGATTTGGGAAATACTTTTTTGCTGCAGGCAAAACAGCTCCTTTCCCACACCTGCCCTTTCAAATAAGAGCAGTTTAACACGGTTTGCAGAGCAAAAAAAAAAAGCCATCGGCATCCCTAAAGCTGGCCTGGCCCCATCCCTCCGGTGTGGGGGGAGCTCAGGAAGAGCAAAGCAGCAGAGGTAGCAAGCAAATGAAAGGCGTTGCTGGAGGGGGGAGGCAGCAAACCGCCCCACGCGCCAGCATCTCCCTGTGAAATAGCTCAGCAGCCCCATCCCTGATCTAGGGAGTTGGCAAGGAGGGGCTGGGGCCCCCCAGGAACCTGCAAACAGCTTCAGGACAGCTCATGGCAGGAGTGGAGAGATGGATTACACACCAGGGCAGATTGTGCAAGCAAGACAGACACCGCCTCCCTTGCTCTAACAGTTAGATATCTTTGTGAAGCATCTCCCTGAGCTCGGGTGAGCTCAGCAGAGGCACAGGACCACCCAAGACACCCCCACAAAAGGCTGCAAGGCACCCCAGTGCTGCTGCAATGGGTGCTGGATGCAATAGGCATCCTTGACCCAGCATGAATAGCCCCATCCTGGGCTGCTCCTCCAGGAACCCCTGCAGCTTTAAAATGCACCCTTGGACATAACAGGACCCCATTTTTCTCCCCAGCATCACATGTGAAACAAACCCTCCGATAATCTCTTTTTCCAAGTTGTAAACTCACTCATCGGTCGCTGGGATAAGGACACGTGGGGGCCTCCCCTCACCACACTGCTCTGATGATCTCAAGGCCCTCGATGGGGAATCATGCCCTGTTTCTGCAAACTATGATCTAACCTAATTCCCTCCATCCCATTACTTCAGGATTTACAACACACAACCTCCCCTGAAATGGTTTCTGGTAAATTCTTTGAAAGCTCTTCTGGTCCTCACATCATCGTCAGGGTCAGCCAGGCATTAATGGCAAAGCATTTATGCACCAGCAAGGGAGTTTGCTTATGCTTTCTATATTCAGGAAGCAATTAATAGTTGCCACAAAAGCAACCAATGCTTGTCTTGGGCGAGGGCCACAGAGCCCTGACTTGCCCTGGGGAATTCCGATGCCTCCATCTCAGCAGGCACCTTCCATGAGCGTGGTGGTTGCAAAGGTAAATCCTTAATGGTGGATACCTGATGCTGGGAAATCTTCATGCTCCCTCTAACCTGAAGAGCTGTGACTCCAGCTTCCAGAGCCAGCTAGAAGTGACGATATCAGGGAACAGCACTGCCAGCATCGAAGTCAAACAGACACAAGACCTGAGCATCTTCTGGCATTTTCCTCTCTGGCTGTAAAGGACTTCATTGAATTCCCTGACTTTGGGACTTGCAGCTTCAAAAGCCAAAAAGCCAAAGATAACACTGTGGATGAAGCCAGGATCCCAGCAGAATCCATAGATCTGATAGAAAGGTGGAAAACCTTGGTCCATGGAGCTCAGTATCCTCTGCTCACACCAAAAACCCAGTCCCTGGAGTCTAACAAAGTCTATTCACACCAAAAAAACCTGCTCTCCAGAGCCCAAAATTCTCTGATCACGCCGAAAACCCAGTCCCCGGAGCCCAGTATCTTCCACTTATACCAAAAACCCTGCTTCCCAGATCCCAGCAAGCTCCATTCGTACACAAAAAATCCCCAAACTCTGCTCCCCAGAGCAGAGTTCCCAGCATGTTCCACTCACACCAAAAAAACAATCCCTTGAGCTCAGCATCCTCCACTCCTTCTGAAAAACTACAACACCTGGAAAGCAGAGGCAGAAGTATCCACCCCATGGTGCTTCCTCCTTCCTGACCAGCAGAGATGTCTCTCAGGGAGTTAGGATCCACTTGCTGCCTCCCACTAAAAGCATCAGCCGGCTGTGGAGCTCCCCAGGCTTTAGGAGACATCCCTTTCCATGCTGGCCCCCTCACAGCCATCAGAAAGCAATGATTTCCAGGCTCACCCCTCTGCACTAGACTTCAACCAGCTGCAGACAGGCCCATGCATATCCTCTTCCTAATCCTTCATGCACAATCCCTAGACAGTCCCTGGCTTTTATTATTTTCTGGCAGGAGAGAGCACCACGTTAACCCCGGTGTGCAGGCTGTAGCCTGAGCATCTCTCAGCACTTCCCAGCTTGGGTCCAAATTATAAATGAAACGTTCATGTAACAAGAGAACTGGCAAGGGCCAATTGCCCATTAATATTTTAAACCTTTAATTCTTACTTAACAGCCTGTCCGAACAGTCCCTTCTACTTCCTTGATACAGTGATGGGCCTAAAACATTTATTTATTGATAAAGACCACGGGAGACTCTTCCCATAGGGATGGATGTGCTTTCTTGTGGGGGGCTGAAAGCCAAGGGACAGAGCAGGCAGCCGCATCACTGGTTATCCATCACGACACAGACCCTGCACTCCTCACCTCTGCCAGGCCTCCTCTACTCAGGAGTTCCCTCAGCTTCAGGGATACAAGATAAATTCCTTATTGGAACATATTTTGAGGCAGGGAGAGCAAGGGAATATTGACTGTATGTATACTGGCAAGTCCTGTCTTTGGCATGATGCTGCCAAACTCTCAGGGGATGAGTTGCACCTGCCCAGGTTCTGGCTAAGGGCAGTGGTTTGCAGATGTGGAGACAGCGTGTTGGGGACACACAAGACACAGGCACGGTTTGCATCCCTGGAGCACACCGTGCAAGGAGACATCCTGAGATACGGACTGCGGCCTCTCCAAACGGGAGAAAACAGCCTCCAGCTCCAAGCCTGAGTCCCTGAGGCACTGGAGGCTTTGCCCCAGAAGAGAGCAGAGCCTGGTGAGAGGCTCAGAAGCCAGGAAGGGCTGCAGCCAGGAGCTGCCCCTGTGGCCCCAAGCTCAGCACTGACCTTGAAGCGCAGGGCAGGCGGCTGCCATCGCTGGCATCATATGACCCGTTACAAAACACGGCGGGCTCTGCTTAGAGGTTACACACTGCAGGACAAATTTAACACCCGAGAGCGTTCCCGATCCCACTGAAAGAATTCCTGGCAGGGGCTCAGTAATCACCCACTACTGTAAGTGGCCAAGTGCCATCACATTGGTTTGGCTCCAGACACACAAGGAGGACCTTGTTCCTTACTTCTGGTGGGAGAGACGCTTCAGCTGATGGATGCCACCAGGCAAGATGATAAATCCCCCAGAAGCAGGTGGGCCTTGAGCCAGAGAGCAAAGGGAATGTGGAAAAAATGCTGCTCCCAAATGCTTTCACTTGTTTGAGAAAGGTATTTAAGGGCTGCAATTAAAATTTTGCATTGAAGCCAGCCTGATGATGCAACTCTCCCCATGAAGAGATCCTTGGGGTGAATGATGAGAGCATCATCACTCAGAAGAACAAGCAGATGGAATGAAGGCACCCTCAAAGGATGCCCAGTCCATAGAGTCCAACACCAGGGGACTTCCTGGCCCAGCCCTGAGGAAGAGAGGCTCAACAGGAGGAGAAATTGTCCCTGCTGCCATCCTACCAGCCATCCATGAGCTCTTCCAGAGCCACACAAGCTCTTTTCAGAGATGGAGCGGGCGGATGCGGCTCCAAAGCAGAGCTGGGGAATGGTGCAGGGCAGGCAGGGCGGGAGAGCCTCTCCCAGCAGCAGATCTGGTCACAGCTAAGCAGCAAGTCAGACCCTTCCACTCCCTCCTCCTCCTCCTCTCCTTCCCTTTCCTTTCGCCCGGCCCCAGCCCTGCATTTCTGGAGCAGCAAGAGTCAGCTCTGCCGATGCTGCTGAAGGGCCCTGAGCCAACTCCGGCTATAACCTCAGGATAAAAACATCAGCTTGGAAACACAGCAACGGGAAAAACAGACAGGCGGCCACGTGTGCGCACATGAGGACTCCTTAACCAGGAGAGCTCCCACTCTAGCAGTGAGGTTTACAGTAGTGGGCAATTTAGACTCTTGATTTCAGGGGCAGAGGGATCCTGGGTTTGGTGTTTCCTTCCAGCCCCTGGGAACACAAACCCAGGACCTGATGCTCCTATCCAAGTTTGGCCTCAAGCTGACGCCCAGTGTCCACCCCCGTCCTGGCCACAGGGAATGCTGCTGGTGAGGCAGGTGAGGATGCTCAGAGCGGGAGCAGGTCGGGTGGGGCTTTGGGTGCCCCCAGCACCTGATGATGAGAAAAGCCCAGGCTGGGAGCACCAGTGTGGAGGCGATAGAGCAGTGACAAGATGAGAGAAAACATCGTCAGGCCAGCGGCTATTTTTATCTGCAAGGACCAACACTTAATACTCTCCTATCTCCCACAAAATGTCACTTGAGCTCCGGCAGAAAGTTTACACCACTTGCAGACAAGGGCTGAAACACGAGCATGTAATCCCTGCTCCAGTCAAAAGTTTTAGTGGGATTCGCAGTGTCTGGACTGAGGAAAAAAATCTCTTCTCCTGAGAAATGACGGCTGAGGCAGCAGAGAGACAGGACAGGCAGGTCCCCACTTCTGGCACCATATATTCCCCTGCAGAGTCACCCACGACATCTGTGAGGCACAAGAGACTTTGTGAGCCCTGGAGCTACTTTGTGGCCTCCTCACATGCTCAACCAGAATTTAAGTACCCTAAAAGGGTCTTCAGCAGAGGGGGACTGAAAGCATTCACCACCCCACTCGCTAAATGCCATAGCCCCGAGGGAGATGAAGGGCTGGGAGGAGTGGGGTGTCTCGGGCAGAGCCCACAGGGGGGTTTTGCAGAGGGTCCTCATCAAGATACCATCTTGGCAATTCCCCCCTCTCCACCAAGCATCACTAATGACTTCAAACACTCCCCGCTCTCTGCTCCCACCTCCTTCCCTCTCACCCTAAAGCCCAGACCCAGACATGCCTGGAGTGTAAGGAAAGGAGGCTTCCCTCACTTAATAAAGCCAAGGTAGCGTAATGCTGTTATTAACAGCAGCCTGGCCCCCCTCTCTGCCCACGGCAGGAATATTGCACTGGCAATCCCAGGGGAGCACCCCGGCAGTGCCCTGACAGCAGATGCAATAATGCAGCCCCAGCACTGCCCTGTGATACTGCAGTGAGTGCAAATGCCAGTGGGTCCTCCCAGGTCTCCCCGTACATTACAAGCAGTGCCTAGTATTAGGAATGAATAGATATCTCCCTCCCTGGTCAGGTATGGAATAGCTGAGATTTGGGACAGCACCCTCCAGAGGGCTGTTCCCAGAGGGACAAAAGAGCAGGGGTAAAAAGAGCTCCGGGCTGGGACAGAGACATTATAAAACATGGTACAGCACAGAGCTGCTCAGAAAATTAGGGTACCATGCTAAGGGCTTCCATGGAAACTTACAGGAGGTGAATTTTTCCAGGGATAAAAGGCACAAGCTCATGTGTGTCTTGGAGCTGCCCTCAGCTGCCCCCAGGAGGTTTTTTTCACATCACACTGTCTGTTTTTTAAATTAAAAAGACTGGACAAAGCATTCACGATGGAGGCACAGGCAAGGAGAGGACCCAGCAGAGGATAGGGCTGGGTGAGCCCCGCTGGGCTCTGCAGCCCCTGGAAATGCTGCAGGATGCGCAGGAAAGGGGGGATGGCCATGGGTTCCCAGAGGGACACACAGCAACTTGGAGGAATCAAATAATAGACATTGACAAGGAAAATCCACTCCACTAGCCCCAGAAATCTTCTCTTACAGCAAGGAGTGGGGTAAAAACCCTGGGGAATATACTGGAGAGGCAAAGCTCGCATTCCTGAGATGGCCAAGAAGTGATCACATCTATCTCCCTCCATCTCCCATTCCTAAGATCCATTTCTGAAGCATCACCAGCCAAGAAACTTTGGTTGATTGGACGTGGTTAAAGCGAAAAACACACACAAAAAACCTTATAGCTGAAACTTAAATGGTATCCACAAACATCTTGCATATTTTCAAGGACACTAAGGAAAATCACATTTTTTTCCCCCATATTTTAGACTTAAAAAATGCCTCAAGGAAAAAAGTTATTTAGAACTACTTAGGAAATACAAAGGATAAAAAAAGCCTGTAATTATTTCTCTGCCAAGGGCTTGTCAGTTTGAAAATCCCCGCTCTTGAACCACTAATCCTCATGGAAAAAAAAAAAATGCAGCTTCGGGAAGATGCATCATTGGTTGACTTTTGCTGCACTTTTCCAGCGCAAGAAACTGAAGGGAAGTGCGTAGATTTGGGTGTCATTTCATCAGCACCCTTCACCCACAATGTGCCTGATACACGTCCTTGGCTGACGAAGGAGACCTGCAAAGCATCACCCCAAGGTGAGGCTGCTCTGTCTGAGAATGGTGCTCTGCAGGCATCAGGCCAGGGAGGGAAGGATCACAGCTGATGCTTGCAGACAGAAGTGCCAAAACAAGCAAAAATAAATCAGTTCAAGGTGGGGGTATACTTACTTTAAAAGCCAAGGATTCGGGGAGTTCCTGGGATGTTTTGTTATGTGGTTGGAAATAGCATAAAGACATTATTGGCAGGGAAGCTCACTTTCTCTGGAGAATGGGGATGGGCCATCCCAGCAGAGCTGGGATTTGGGAGTGGATTTGGGCCTCTGGTTTAGCAACCAGATTCATCACTTCATGTCTTCCTGCCAGCATAAGGATGGGTGGCATCAGTGCCTCTGAACCTGGTTGGCCACAGAGAAACAAAACACTGCCATGGAGCTTGTTGTGTGCCACACACCAGCATCCCAACAACCTCCCCAGCCCAGAGTATCTTCCACAGGAGCTGCGAGAAGGGAGTGACACCAGACAGGGCAGGTGAACCACCCAGGTCCTGCTGCATCCCAGCACTCACCCACCTGCACTGCCTGCGTTTGGGGCTGCACAGGGCATCTGGCACAGCAGGGGCCAGAAAACTTTGTCCCTGTCATGGGCAGCTGTCCCACTGCCAAGGATAAACATCTTGCCTGGAACTACATTCACCACACAGGGCCTTTCACCCATCTTCACCCATCTCTGATGTCTTCTTTCATTACTTTCTCCTAATCCATGTCCATAACAGCTCCTCCCATCAACACAGGGTTTAATGTCCTTGAGGTAATGCATGCAGGAAGCCTCTCCTCCTTTCTGGTTAACCCTCCTTCCTAGATTCAGAGCTGAAACAAGCTCAGATTCAAGAGCCCAACCTACAAGACTTTAAGCTTCATTAAACTTTTACGCCAGTCCATTGAGGTTGCTCTCTCAGCCTCTCATAATTACGGGTGCAGAGGGAAGGAGCAGCATGCACATGAGCAGGCATCAAGAAGATTTAAACACTTAATGACTCCCTAACCAAGCTCCCACATCCACAGTGCTGTTTAAAAGGATCTGCTCGATACCACTCCTGAGAGCTTCCAGGCAGCAGAGATGCCAAGATAGAAATAATTCAGGATTTCAGTTCCCCAACACCAACCCAGCTGGTCACCCCTTCGGCACAGATGAGACTCCAGAAACAAGAGCCTGAGCCATCCCACCACTCCACAGTCCACGAGCACCCAAGCCAGGAGGATGGCTGGGTTCAAGGACACCATTTAGGTGAGCAATGCCTTTCTCTCCCTGCAGCCAAGATCTAGAGTTCAGCATCTCCACAGGGCAATTCAGGCCTTGGCTTGGCTGAATCCCATGTCAGCCTCTTCCTCCCCTTCAGCCTTTGCAGGAGCCTACAGAAAGTGGTCTGTAAGGGGAAAGGAGATTGTCATCCCCTTCCCCAGCACACAGCACAGGGCTGGAGTCCTGCACACTCGATACACAGAGCATAGCTGACATTCTAACTCCTCTCCTGCTGACTATCCAAGACCAGAAATGGAAAAGATGCCCAGAAAAATGCCCAGAAGCATGTTGTAGGGCAGTTCCAATCCAGGGTCAACAAAGAAATCATCAGGCAGGAGTTCTGAGGTTGTTCTTCAACAAATGCCCACTTCCACTAGCAGCACCCATGAATTTATTCATCTAAATCACCCCGTGGAGGCCTCTGCAAACATGTGACATTTCCCTCCTCCTATTTAGATAAATCACTGCAGGGGTTAATCACCCTTTTCATAGCTAAGATGCAGTTTTCCAGAATTAAAGACTTAGCAGGGCCAGCGAATTCCAAGCAGAAATTTTGCCAACAAAAGCATCCCTATGATTTTACGATGGCAGGGGTTGGAGGCAAGAAATGACAACACTGACTCTTTCAAATAAAAAAAGCTGCTGCAGCTGAAAACTGCCTTCAGGTCCCTTAACCTGTTTTTCGCTCCTTTCCAAATTTTTCCAGCCAAAAGCCTCCCTGAGCTTTCAATAGCGAAAATTCCCACCTTCCTCTTCCTGCTTAGCCACCTTGGGTGATGCTATGCAGTGAAAAATCACATGGCCCCACTGGCCTCAGGCAGGAAGGAAGGAGTCCTTGGACACACAGGCTCCAGGTTCATCCAAGGAGCTCTGAAGCACAACATCAGAGGAGAGGATGCACCTCCCAAAGAGATCAATTGCATCCAAACAATGGATTCTCCAGGAATTGCCCTTGCCTCTTATGCTTTTAAGACCCCACTTTGCTCCCTTACAGGGCAGGAAACCTTGCCTGGAGAGATTTCAGGGGCTCTCCACCCCACTGAGATGGTGGTTGTCATTCCAGAGGAACAGACATACCGGGGAGAGGGATTTTGCACGGTGGCGGCGGGGGCGGAGGACAACGGGCTGAGAAGCGATGGTCCCGTGAAAAGGGATTTGTTCCGCTGTCAAGGACAGCGTTAGGAAATGAAGCCCACGAGGGAAGAAGAGGGGTAGGGAGAAGCGAGAGACAATGCACGGACAGTGGTGATGGGGAGACAGCTGGGAAGGATCAATTCTGAGCCCTGATGGGCTCGCAAAGCATAAGGGCTGGCCAAGGAAGCGTACTCCAGCATCCTCTGCCCTCCCAGGTGTTTGCCCTGAGAAGAGCAGGATGTCTCCATGCAGGGAGAGCCACTCACCTGCAGCCACGGAGCCACAGGTACTCTCGACAAGGATAAGCATTGCTGCCTGCTGGTATGTGCTGGGATACAGAGGAGAGGGGTTCTCCTACTGATTTGTGCCTTCTCCTATCAATCTGTACCTTAATCATGCCAATTTGTGCCTGGGAGGAGCTGGTATCCCCGCAACACAAACTCTGGCTCACCTTTGGTCAAAGGTAGCCCAAGGTGAAAAACACAAAGGCAAGCATGACAAAAATTAGGCAGATCTGGAGAGACACAGAGAATTCATATCCAGCATTCGATCTCGCCCAGCAAGATGCTCTAAGCACTTACGATGACAAAAGAAGCATTTTTTAGCTAGATTCGTATTTCCAGCTCCATATCATGGGTGACAGAGCCAAGTCTCAGTTCTTTCTCTTGTGTGCAACCATGGTCCATCCTACCCAGACCAGGCACTAGTGCAGAGGACCTGACCCCAAGAAGCAGGATCATATTCATTGGCACATGAAACACTCTGCTGAAAACAGGTAGGTGCATGCAAGTAGTGTGCAACAGGACAAAATAAATTATTTGAACACGATATGATTTCACCCCTGTACTCAGAAACTCACACATCACCCTCCTGAAAGCTCCAACTTTTGTGGGAGAAACTCCCATTTTCAGACAGCCAGCCTACAAAATGTGGAGCACCTGAAGGATCCCTGACAAGCTGAAAAAAGTGGTCTTTTGTTAGTAAGACCCCAGAAAAAGAGATAAGCAAGAAGACAGAGCCACCAGACAGAAAACCCCCCAAATAAGCAGAACTGGGTGCCATCAGCCCAACACTGTGCCCCTGCTGCCCGCACAGCTCCGGAACGGCACAGCTCAGCCTGCCCCACGCCTTTTGCAAAAGCTTTGGCATCTGGCTGTCCGTAAATATTTGAGGTGGGAAGCCAGGAATTACAGAACCCCTCTCCTGGGCAACCAAGGTTTGACCATCTTAAAAAAAAAACCCTACAAAAACAAACACCAAACCTCAAACAGAGCTGCAAAGAGATGCCTGCCAGTTTCGCAGAGACACGCAAGACAACCCGGGTGCATCCTTTCCCCCTGAGGGCCAACAACCCCAGGAGAAGATAACCAGGGACCAGCTGGATTCTTTCTGCCAGGAGGCAGGATTCCATCCAGGATAAAAGTATTGAGGAACAAAACTATGGGTTGTCATAGGGTTTGCCATGACAGAGAGCACTGCTAGTCCCCCTCACCTTTTCCCCTTCTGAAGTCTCAAACCAATATACAGAAATTCTAATTTCTCACAAAAACACATTTATGTAAAAAAAAAAATTAAGCTGGGTTAACCCCCGTATTTTCCCCTAGTAAAATCCAAATATTTTTTCCCTGCTTTAAATATCTTACTCCTGCTAGGGAGGAAGTGCTTGATAGAATTGCAGGTAAAGGCACACTCTTCCAGCCCAGGCCCCATCCCTGCTTCGTGTTTGCATCTGCAGAGGGCACGAGCCAGAGACAAGAGAGCACAAAGAGACAAAGAACATCTTGAGAAAAAAACCACCCAGGCAACTCTCATCCCCACCTCCCTCCACCTTGGCTGCACACCACAGGGTTCACCAGAAGTGGGGAACTGTGAATCCAGACTCAAACCACTGGCTTTTCCCCCACCTCAGCCAGAAGGAGGACCTGCACCCTTGTGAGCAGGAGACCAGCCCTAGACCCTGGAAGTCCCCTTTCTCCTGCTCCAAGGCAGAGGGGGCTTTGGGGTCCCCCCTGCCACACCCTGGGGTGAGAATGCAGCATCAGAATCAGAAACTGCTGTGGGTTTGGAAACGTTGAGGCCATCCCACTGCTGCCAGTGGGAATGGGGGCAGCCAGCAGGGATCAGTTTCCCCAGTAGCACACGCAGCCACCATCAAATCCTGCCTGCACACTGGGTAGCCGTCAGCACAGCTCTGACCCAGGACCACCATCCGCTCCAAAATCAGCTGGGGGTGGCCACACCATCAGGTTCAGATCCTGCTGGAAGGCTCCCCGAGGAAGCACCGAGCAAGAAACTGAACTGTGGGCTCTCTGAAATCCTCAGCTCGGCAAATCCCTCCCTGTGCCTGGCGGCTGTGAGCAGGTGAAGAACTGGCAAGGCGAGGGCTGGCGAGCCGGGGCAGGAGAGGACCCCAGCTGTCTCTCCAGCTGGTGGAGACAAAATTCTCATCAAAATGAAACAAACCCGTCTTTCTTCCCCAGTCAGTTTCTTTTTGGTGCCTTCATCAGGACTGCAAAAATCTGAAGCAATTCCCACAGCTTTAAGAGCCCCATTAGGGGCTGATCAGGGAGCACCAGCTCATAGGGTGGGGGAAAAAAGAAAAAAAAATCACAGTATGTCCAAAAAAAGATGTCAGAAACCATGAAGAGTCCCAAGGATGCTCAAGCCGTGGCTCTGATGGCACCAATGTGCAGTCTCCAGGATCCCACTGCAAATGGGGAAGAGAAAGGGTGAGCCCAAAGCCACCCCTGTCCCCACCATGAAGGGAGAAATGACAAGTCTATTCGACTGCCTCGCTCCCTATCTGCCAAACGTCACTCGCTTCCAGGCCTTTCTATGAAACATTAATTGTAAGACAAATCTAATTAAGCGCAGAGAGAAGGGGCAAGATGCCAAATCTCTCCTTCATCCTTTTGGAAAGGGGGAGCCCCACGAGTGAGAGGACAGGGCTTGGTGGAGATGGAGGCAAGGCCTCCTTTTCTTGCCTGACATTTCCAGCACAGATCCCACAGTGGCCTCCGTAACGCCCCTCTCGCTGCATCCTGCTGCTTCCCTGCCTTCCCACCCCCTGCTGGCACAAAAAGTTGACTTAATAACAAAAAACAAAGGAGCGGTGCCTGGTCCCAGCCCAGTGGTACCAACCATGGCATCCCTGGTGGGGATGAGGCCAGATTCAGCTGCCCCCCAGCCACACTCATCCCAGCCCACAAGGAGTCACCACTATTCCTCCAGTAGCTGTGGGTGAGGATGGAGAGGGGCTTGTTACAGGAGATGAGGTGCTAGGTAGGGATGGAGAGCAGGTAAAAAGCATGGGAAGCACTAGAGGGAAAGATTGAGGGATGGGAAAAGAGAGACCACCAGAGGGACATTGTGCTCTGCTACCCCATCCAGGCCAGCCTGACTGCTCCCAGTGCCTGGTCAACCAGAGAAACCCAAGTTAGCAATGTCCTCTCCACAGGATGCCCTACAAGAAGGGAAACAGGCCTCCACAGGACCTGTTGGACTGCAGCTGGGCTGACCCATGGCTCTCTGGAGGGACAATTCTCTCCCACCAGCCACAAAAACCACAAAAAGTCTCACTTCTCCAAGCAAGAGAAGGCAAAGGATGGCAAATCACCAGGACAAACCCACCAGACCACGGGAACTCTCCAGCTCGTGGGACAAGGCTGTGATAAAGTGTCCAGTATCACCTTCATTTGATCCATTTGGGATTACTCCCATCCCAGCTCTTCCAAGCTGGGGAAGCAGTGCCAGGGCTCGCAGCTAATTGCGCAATTACATTCATTACCCACGTTCATTATCCACGTTAAGCAAGATAACCAGCCACCATGCTCCAAACCTCTTCCCCCTCTCTCTACGGCAGCAGCTGCCAGAGGAGCCTCCAGCAGGCAAGAGGAGGCTGCGCTGCCCCAAGCCCGCAGATCCATCCGTGGCCTGGCAGGACCACGCTGCCAGGAATTCAGGCTCATCCCCCATGCGAAGATGCTGGGTGTGATTTTAAAATCCAACACCGATGAGTTCCTTTGCAGGCGTGTTCTTCTGTGTGCACACTAGGAGGGTGGAAGGATTTTTATTTTTTCCTTTGCAACCAGATGCGACTTCACATTTGAACTCACAAAGGAGGAGGTGGAAGCACCCACACAAGCCCATGACTCCGGCAGCACGGGATTTCGGAGGCAAGGAGAGCTCTGCGATGACGGTGCGGAAGCTGGCAACAGCACAGAGCCATCAAGCCGTGCGAAGACAGGGCGAGCATCACACAACTGCCTGCCTCGGCCGGGGAGCCCGGCACGGCGGTGGCGGCTCGGGGGCTGCAGCCGCCCCTCCACTGCCAGCGCCCACATGCCAGGCCTGCTCTGAGATGTGCTGGCCATCTGCTCCTGCCAGCCGGGGCTGGGGCCGGGGCTCTGTGCCGTGGCTGGGGACGTGCCAAGCTGTCCCGCCGTCGCCACGCTCCCCAGCTGCGCCCCCCCATCATGACCACACCACTGTCAGCACTCCTGCCCCCCAGAACCTGCAGTGGGGAGCTTCCTGTGCCTCCAGGTCCTCCCTGTGGCCCCGGCTCTACTTGGCCCATGCGAACCTACTGTGAAACACCACTAGGCAAGAGGGGGCTCAACAATTCCCGTCCTCATGCAGATTTTAAGGCTCCAGAGCAGCCCTAGTCTTCCCATTGCTTCCAGCACTACTCCCCATTTATGGCCAGGTTTGGTGTTGCTCCCCCAAAGGTGCCACCATAAAAGCCCATCCCCCTGACCACCACCACAGGGGCCCCACAGGCAGGCCAGGGCCATTTTGCAGTCGGGAAGCTGGCCAGGGCAAAGACTGAACCTTGTCATAGTTGAGACTTATCAGGTTTGGACAAGCGCCGGGGGCTGCCGCGGGATTCGGGATGTTCTGTAACGAACGTCCTCTGCTCCAAATAGACGCCATCCCAGGGGCATGGGCTTGAGCTGTCCCTCTCCAGGAGTCCTCCCCGTCAGCACTGGGGAAACTGCTCCAAGAGTGACCCCCAACTCCCCGAGTTCCCAGACAGTGTCACTATCCTGAGCCACAGCAGCCCAAAGAGATGCCGAGACCTGACCTGGCATCCTCGGTCTTTAATCCATCCCTTTCCAAGTCCTCTCCCAAGTTCTTCCTCTTTATGAAAGACAAAGAAATGTAAAACATGTGTTTTTACAAATTATTCCTCGATTTCTGGAGTCCAACGAGTCAGATGCTCGCTTAAATCTGTCCGTAACACTTTCCATGGGTGTATTTATAACTGAAGGCATAACTGCCATCTCACGCTCCGTCATTAACCCTCTGTGGCCTTGTTACAAACGGAGCTCAAACAGAGAGCACAGAGACGTGTCGGAAAATTCTGCACCTACTCATCCCTGGGAAAACACCCCAACCGCTCACCATCTGGGAGAAAAATCCCTTCTTTCAATTTAAAAAAAGAACAAAACCAAACACAACCCCAGAACACCAATGCTGTGACAGCGGCAGGCTGGATCCACCACTTCCCTGACACCCCCAGCATTCCACATGCAGACACCCCAGCCATCCCACCCGGCGAGCTCCATGCTGCCGACAGAGAGGCCTCTGGAGCCCGGTTACGCCGCTGCCGCCGGGAGGATTGGTGGCTGCTTTCCACCGCAAGGAGTGTCAGTCACTTGTGATAATTAACCAGCTCAAGATAATGAGCTCAGTCTGAGAGCAGCGGCTCTTCCTCCGCGTGTTTCACTCTCAAATCCCTGCTATCGGCATCGGCACCACGGCCAAGGCAGACACAGTGCTCCTGCACCCAGGAAAATGCTCAGTCCAAAGACAGGATGAGCATTTGGGAAAACAAAGAAGGATTTTTGTTAAAGAAAGAGTATTATATAAAGCTTGGCAGAGCCCAAAGGGAACAGTTCTTTGGGACTCTGCTCTGCATCCTTGCCATCACCAAGTAAGGAGTCACACCACTGGCACAGCAGAGATTCCTGCCGGGGGGGATGAAAGGAGAAGGGACACACACCTGCAGCCCCGTGCTAAAATAATTAATATTAAATGCAAGTGGACAATAACATGATGGCAAGAGGCAGGCGGGTGCAGGAGGGGAAGATGCCAGCAGCGACTCAGGGCTAAAACCATCACACCTCAGGGAAACTGCCCGTCGCAGAGCCTGCTTCCCGGCTCAGGCAAAAGTCACCAACCCAAACACAACCGGGAAATAACCAGGATAAATGGTGCTATCACTGGACCCTAGGAAAAATTTGTGACTTTTTTTTTCCGCAATCATCCTTGTCCATCCCAACAGTGACATAGATGGGCACAGCAAGAAGACAACTGCAGCACCGATTTCTTTCACAGCCAACAGACATCAGAGGAGGGTTTCAGGTTGGAGCCACTTCAAGAGCTCGCAAGCTGCACTCAAGAGTAAAATCCACATGTGCTGCAAGCTGGAAAGGCATTTCCGAGTAATATTCACCCCAAATTCCCCTTGACGGTCCACACAAAAATACCGATAAAGCCAAAAATGAGAATTAAATTGTGCTGGAAATGTATGGGAACCAGTAGCCAAATTTCTACAGACAAACAAGCAACGCACCCAGTCTCGACAAATTTTTGTCTATAAAAACCCACCCCGTAGCGCAGCTCTCTCCTTTCCACTCTCACGGCAGCTAATTCTTCCGCTCTTTCGCAAACATTTGAAAACAAGGTCACGCGCACAAATTCTGCTTTCAATTTGCCTTGTATCCATAGTGATTAAACTCAGACCCACAATACAGGATTTAATGGAGGAAAAAAAACCCAAAAAACCAGAAAATCCCAAAACCCCAACTTTAAAAAGGCCTGGAGCTGAGCTAGCCCCCGGCACACTTGCCAGCTTGCCGAAGGCCAGGGACGAGCGCATCAACGATCACTGTTTTCTCCTATAACAGTGACAGGGGAATTAAATTGCAGGGTTCCAACAGCCGTGCTATCGCCATAGCGAGGGATCCGGCGCCCCACCTACGCCATCCTCAAGAAACAACCAGCCCAGAGGCAACAAAAATTTAACGGCTCCGAAATTCAGCTAGGCAGTAGGGTCCAGAAAGGACAGCAAGAGCAGGATGAGCAGGAAAAAACGAAAGCAGCTGCAGGAGAGGAAAGACTCAGCAGACTTCTCCCCATTCCCACTGGAATGCTTTTTCTTTTAAAAGAGAAAAATAATATTCTCATTGTCTTTCCCCCCTGCCCCACACTTGCCAAAGGGAAAGCATGAGGGCTGGGAGCTTTAAACACCTACATCCAAATTTCCTCACCATCACAGACCCAGATGCAGGCAAAGCCTCTGTGTGACAGTCAACACTCTGAATTCAGCAGGGCTTTCCCTGGTTCCTGCTGAGTGCCTCAGTTTCCCCACCAACCAGGGGGGAGAGCAATAGCGTTTCCCTGCCTGTGAGGATATCAGGAAAATAGCCTTGTCCAGGATCAGGTCAAGGAGGGTATAACTTTCCTCCTGCAGATGCTCCGTAGGAAAATAAAGCCAGAGGAGACGGGAAAATGCTTGGCCCCGTCCCTGCGCAGACCTCGGGTTACCATGGGTCTCCCAGGCTCCCAACAAAACATCCTCAATTCCCAAGGCCCAACCTGAGCACAACAAAATACCTCTAAAGAGGGGAGAACTGGGGTGCAATGAGACTGTGGGGGAGAAGCATAACTTGCCGTGCAGCACAGTAAGGGCTAACACGTCTTGGGACATACAGGGCAGGGGAAGTGGGGAGCAGCAGCAGGACACCAGTCCCCACAAGCTTTTGCAGGGCACTGGGGCTTTGTGGGCAGTGAGAACCGAGCGAGGGGGGCTCCCCGAGGGGCAAAGCCACACTTACTTCTCATAGTCCAGCTTGCAGTAGAGCTTCTTGTCCCGGTAGAAGCAGGTGGTCTGCAGGGGCTCCTTGCAGGACGCACACTGGACGCACTGCTCATGCCACAGGCTGTCGTTCAGGCGCAGCAAAAACCGGTCCAAAATCACTCGCTGACACCCTTCGCACACCGACTTGCGGGTCGCGGCTCTGCCTGCGGGGAAGGAGCCGGGGGCCGGGGTGGGCGGAGGGAAATGCGGCCGGGGAGACGGGCCGGGCGAGGGGCGGACGGAGGGTCCCGCGGTTCTCGCCTCCCCCGCCTAGGTTCGTGGGTCGCGGGGGTACGGGGGTGTGCAAGGAGCTGCTGTGGAATCCAGGAGGGACCTGTGCCTTAGGGCAGCTCCGGGGGGGACACATCGCCCCCAATTTCGTTTCTCTTGAAAAGGCGGCAGCGGAGCTGCAGCTCAGAGAAAGGGCGACTGTTTGAAACCGGTATTAAAACGAAGATAAAACGAAAAAGTGAATTATTTATTGTTCGATACGAAGGAAAACCCTTCGTTACAAGGCAGGTTAGGGGGACACACAATTTAATGCAGACGCGGAACGAACCGGGAGCAGGGAAGGCGGGCGCCGGGGGCACACCCAGGGTGAAGGCAACGGCGCGGCGCCGGGCAGGGCTGCGGGGAGGAACGACCTGGGTAAAGTTGCCCCTGGGCCTCCCGAACCCCCCGTGCCCATCCATCGCTCGGGCCCGCTCGGCCGTGCCCCGCCCTATGGGGTCCCCAGGAGGGCAAGCAGGGTGCCCCGACTTACCCAGCAAGGAGGAGAAGGGGGGCGCGGGGTCCAAGGCG
>VWZT01013842.1:578109-773123 GCA_013397055.1 Pachycephala philippinensis | reverse complement strand
AAAGGAAAGGGGGGGGAAAAAAAAGGTAGAGGGTGGTGCCCCACCACAGCGTCTCTCCCCGTAATGAAACCGGCTGGAAATCAAGTCCCCCTTCCAGGAGAAGCCCAGGCCGGGAGGTTTTGGGGAAAGCCGGTCCCCTGCCCGGGGCGGGTCCCGGCGGGGATGCGCTCCCCCGCGCTGCGCATCGCCCCGGGCGCCTCGCTCCCGCTGCTCCGGAGTGTTTAAGGAAAATGAGTGCTGGGAGGAGGAAAACAAAAAAGACATAACAACAAAAAAAATCCCAAAACCAAAGCCGGAGAGCTGCCCCGGGGAGCTCGTAGCCAGTGATCCGTGGCACCGAGCGGGGCTCGGTCCGCTCCGGGTGCCGGTTCCGCGGGTCCGCAGGGGGAGGCGGCCCCGGGGAAGCGGAGCTCCGGCTCCGCCAAACCGCATCGGTTTCGGGGAGGGGAAACCAGCGGAGGAACAATCCCGACCGGCCGGGGAAGATGAAACTTGGAGCCTTCCCCCAGCCCCGGCGCCTTCCCGTCCTGCCCAGCTCTCCCTTCCCTCCTGCTTGGGGGTTTCGCTGTTTTTCGGGGAGTTTCACGGCCCCGCAGGTCGGCGCGGTCCGCAGCGGGGCTGGGGCCGCGTACCTGCCGCTGCCGGAGCAGCCTGGACAGCGGGCTGCGGCTTCCCCGGCACGGGAGAGGGCTGCGTCCCCCGTCTCCAGCCGGCGAGCAGGGAAACGGCCGCAGAGCTGCGAGGGACCCGTACGGGTTCGTGGAGGATGGGAGGCTTTTAGGGGCCTCACCTCCTGTATTCACCGCTGACCTTAGCACCAGGGGCAGATGCGCTCCCAGCCTCTCTGTGGGGCATCCTCGCCACCAAGTGCTCCCCACACCCAGATGACGTGGGTGATGCAGGGACCGAGGTCGTGTCATCTGGGAATTCGTAGGAAGGAGAGAGGCCACAGGTTAGCACAGGCAGCTCACCGCCCTGCCAGAATCCCATGGGAGGGGGAAACAAGGTCCTCGGACAGCCCTATTGTATCCCAGTATAACTACACTGGGAGCTCGGGCATGGAAGCCTTGGTACCATCACACGGGTCAGTGTGAAACAGCTCTGACCACGCACATCCAGGAAGGCTGGGCTGCAGCAGGGAGGCACTGGGCTCTGACACCTTTGTCTTTAGCTCTCCTGAAGATCTCTGAGCAGCTCCAGCCAAGTGTCTGAGCAGCCAGATCCACTGGAGCCACCTTGCCAAGACACCAGCCCAGCAACAACTGCAGCATGACAAGGGCCTCCAAGCACTGCATGCCGCTCTTTCTGCCTGTGCAAACCAGCCCAGCTTCGCCACCCTGTCCATCCTACCCAAAGAGCTGGGCAGGGCAGATTTTCCTTGCACAGCCAGGGCGTGGCAGCCCCATGGGGTGGGAATACCATCCACTAGCACTGCTAAAAACTGTGTCCCTATGCAGGGCACTTGGCTTACAGACTCAGACCACCCACCCAATTTGCTCTGCTCAGAGGTGCAGGAGCAGCTGGGAGGGAAATCATTCCTTCCTGGATGTTGCCACCCCATGGTGTTCTTCCTCCTCCTCTTCTCCATACGAGAAGGGTCTGGAGAATGTCTTAACTTGTAGCTCTCGTGCACAATTTCCAGCTTGGTCTATGATGATCAGGTTTGGGGGCTGAGTCAAGTGTGGAACACCCGGGAGGCTGTAGCAGGGTGTTGCTACTCGTGGTTTATACATCCAACAGCTCCCACAGAGGTCAGAGGTACTGGAGCCCACCTGTCCTCGTGCAAAGGATGGTCATCAGGTGAACCAGTAAAATATGAAAGAAATACACTCCAAACCCCCTCACTCCCAAAGCACACCTTCACCATGGGCAGCAGCCCTACAAAACATGGGGGAGTATTTCAGGCAGCTCGCTACAGCCTCTGAGGACTAGCTTCCATTATTAGTTCATCCAGAGCCGAACTAGGTGCAGAAGCCCACAGCATCAGCAGCTGAAGAGAATTAAACCAGAAGAAAAGCAGGTCTAGGCTTTCTCCTTCTCCCTCTAGCTGTAGGGTCTGCAGGCAGCCAGGTGTTGCAAAAACTGGGTGGTGTTGGAGAACTGCATTAAACAGAAGCTGCCAAATTAACAAGGCCACAACATTGGCAGAGGGGCTGCACATCTTCCCCAGCTGTCTCCCTGCTGGGGCTGCCCAGCTGTCATGTTTTATGCAGTTCCCCACTGCTCACTGCTGGAAGGGGATCAGCAGCACTCAGCTCCCAGGTAGCCACAGCCACAGCAACTGCCACGGCTCCAGACAGCAGCAGCCAGATCCCTCCTCCAGCATCACTTTAACTCTGCCCAGCCAAGCAGATGCAGAACCACACCGGAGCAGGCAGGGCTGGCCCCAGAAGCAGGCACAGGAGACCAAGGAAGAAGACGGCTATGAGCCACCTCCTTTGGGACAGGAGTCACTGGGCCAGCATCATCCAGGTGCCTCTAATGCCCGAAGTCAACTTAACCCAGAAGACAAAGCCTTGCCCAGCACCAGAGACATCCCTCGACACCACTCACCCCTGAAAGGACCACACCTCCCTCTCCTTCTGCCACCCTCGTAGCTCTTCAGAGGCATCAGCTGCTGCACAGCCAGCTGGGCTGGCCAGCCTGGCAGAGAGGCAAGCCAGAGACCAGCCCACAGCCACAATGCTGTCAGATAGCCCTGGGATGATAAAATCCTCTCCTTTTACCCCTGAAATCCCCCCGACCAAGCCTGTCTCAGGTGGAGTAAATTGCACAGAGAGCACAGGAAGAGAGGAGAGAGAAATGGAGTGGCAGCCACTGCCCTTGCTTAGATAGAGGTTGGTCTTTGTCCACTCATGCTGATAAATGCCTGGGGATTTATCAGGGCTTCTCTGTCACGCTTTCCACCAGAATGTACCTTGCCATCGTCCCCTGAAAGAGGATACACACACTGCTTCCCACTGCCATAATCAGCTCTGGGGAGCCCCATGTGCCTCCTCTTCTTCCCCCTCCCCCCTGTGCCCTCTGGTGCTCCCAGAGGTACCAATCGAGCACAGCCTCCACAGCCTCCCAGCTGGGTCTTTGATGGGACAGCAGAGAGCTGGGAGGGACATAGAGGGGATGAGCAGAGCAATCAGGCATCAAAGGGAACATGTCAGAGGAGCTCAGGTGAGATGGTGAATGCAGTCCAGGGGCCCAGTCCAGACAAGAGGTCCTCGAGGAAAGGCCAGTGTTGGTGGCACTCAGTTCGAGTCACATTGTCTGAAAGTCACAATCAGGTTTACAGGATGTGCCCCTGAATCACTCAATCCAGGGAGCCCAGAGTCAAACTGAACATAAACCACCTCAAACTTTTATAGTTTGAGATTTATTTTTTCAATTCTCATTCCAGAAGTGCTGGTGTTAGACTCAGTAGAAACTGAAGCAGCTGCTACAGAACCCAAAACTCCACTATTTTTTGAAGTCCCCTTGACAGAGCACTGCAGAGTGAGCAGCTCAGCATTAATACATGCTTAGACACATTTGGCCTGTACACCAGAATGAAGCTTGTCTATGGTGAGGGGCACCTGCTGCTAACTCGGAAAGCTCATGAGATGTGATGCATGGTGGGAAAGAAAATGGCCTTGCACCAGTCATTCCCAGAGCCTAGATTATTTATTAATCCCAGAGCAAAGAAAAAATTGTTTGAGCTTAATCTGAGACTATGAGGAGCTTCATAGGGTAACCAGTGACTGGACGAAGTTTTCTTCGGCTTATCAGTGATTGTGATTTCTACTATTTTATGAAAATTAGGTTTTTCCAGGACTGAAGACTGGGGAAGCTCCAGCCATGCCAAGCTGCTGTTCTTCTGCAACAACTCACAGAAGGATAACCACACCAGTGAGTTATTACCAACTGCTATGGGATTTGGGTGTCCAGAAACTCACTCCTATGCTTTGCAGGGCTTGGGGAAGCACAGCTCTTGGATAACACCACTGTACAGAGGTCTACAACATGAATGAGGAATCCAAGGGTTAGGACCAAATCCATCTTCAAGTCCCCAGTGACAGTGATAGAGTTGGGTTGCTCCATGATTTGTTTCCTCTGCACAGAACATTTGTCTGCTAGCGGCACTTTCAAATGAGCAAGTGGTGTCTTATTCACAGAAGCCACCCTGAGTCTCATGGTCTCTCTGCCCTGCCAGACACAGGGTGGAGAGTTTGTGGTGGGGTGTATGTTGAGCATACAAATTTTTCCAAAAAACGAGTAGTCATCTGGAGAAATGGGACAAAGCCCTCCTCAAACTGCAGCCTGGAGACCTTGTGGCCCAGAACCCAGAGACCACCCTTCCAGACTGCTAAGAGTGAGGGTGTCCAGCAGCCACAAATGGCCACCTTGAGACTTCCTGCCCTGTCTCGGTTATCATATCCCATCACTTCCAATATCAAAGTATCAGGCAGTGGTCTGGATTTGTTTACAAACAGTGGACCGAGATCAGCATCATTCAGAAAAGAAACCCAACCCAGCCACCTGGGGACCAGTTCTTAGAAGTTTATATCTCTTAGAGGGGAAGCCTGAGCAGCCCAGGCTGGAGGTGCCCTCTTGCTCCATCTAACCAGCAGCAGGGTGTACCATCCCATCACAGCCTGCATGCAGCATCTCAAATTCCAGCAACAGTTTTATAATGAGCAGGTTGTGTATTTTCTGTATTTAAACACTTCTCTTTAATGGAAAATTACCTTTTCAATTAAAAATAGCTTCTTGGTCAGTGCTTTTCACCTCTTTTGAAATTCTCCCTGGATTTTTCTTACGAGACAAAGAAAAAATTAAAGTGTTTTCATAAGGTTGGGGTTTTCCCTCCTTTTCTCCACTCTTTTAAATTTGCCTTTTCCTTCTCACAGTGAAATACTGGAAAATGAATCATGTCCCCGTGTGGGAGCTTTAACAAAATGTTTCATTTTTATCCTTCTTCCTTTCCTGTTGTCAGTCCTCCTCTCCCTCGAACTTCCCTGAGCCAGCAGCGTTGCAATCTGTCACGCGGACAGACAAAGCGCGGCTGCATCTCACCCCACTGTCTGCTGTGAGGGTCAGGAGGGGCAGATCACTTAACACTACACCTGTTTTATGAATAATAATACAGACAGTTTCGCTGGGTTCCTGGGAGGACATTTTCCCACCAGGATAAGCGCCGCATATTGAACAAATTAATGTCTTTAACTCGTTTGACTCTGGTTAGCTCAGTTGCAATGGGAAGCTCCAGCGGTGCCATTGGAGCAGGGGAAAGACCAGGCAGGCCTTTGAGGATGGTTTGTTAGAGAGTGTTGTTTTTTCCTTCCCTGCAAGTTTCTCTCATGAAAGTGTGAGATTATAAATTTGGGGTTCATGAACCTGTTTCCAGAGCAAAAATATAGAGGGGAAAAAAAAGAACAGGACCCATGAAGCTTCAGAAAAATGGAAGTTATCGATCAACACACAAGGTCTGGGTCACCCCAAAATACTCTTCCTGGACCAAAATGAAACACTTTGGCTCTTTTCTCAGTGGCTGGACTAGCTCAGAAAAAAACCCAAAAAACCAAACTACACAACCAACCAACCAACCAACCAAAACCAAACAACCACCCCCTCCCCACACACATTAAAAACTTACTTTTAATATTAATTTAAAACTTCAAAGAATTCAAAGAGTCCAAGAGTTTCTTTTTAAGATGGTGGAATGAAATGTTTTGATTCAAAGCAGCAAGTTTCTCTAGGTCTTTCCTTAGCAGGAACAAGAAGAAGCAATACCTGTCCTCTCTTGGCCAGAGGACTGTGTCCATCAGCACAAGCAGCGATATCCCAGGTGACATTCCTGCCCTGATTTGGGCTGCCCAAGAGTCTCAGAAGGGACCCTCAGCCCCATCCCAAGCTGGACCTGTGACCACAGCAAAAGAGGACACTGCTCTGCCAGCTCCAATCAGTGCCTCACTCATATTATTTTATTTGTTTTGTTGACTTTTATTGAGAATGAAAAAATAATTTAAAGCAATTATCTGTACAGGGGGGCAGGGGGATGGTTAGCTGGGTAGGGGATCTGTGACCCCCCCCCAGACAGGCCAGGGAGGGTTAGAGGGGGTGATTTACAGCTGTACAAAACCACGACAATCCCACCAAGGAGGAGCAGAGGGCGAAGGACATCTCTGTAGCTCTCACAGGCTCAGAGGAGAGGGGCGCGAGGCTGTGCAGGGGCACGGGGGGGAACAGGGGCTGGCCAGACAGGGGCCAGATCCTCAAGTGACCTGCAGGGGCGTCTCCAGCATCTCCATGAGAAAGGTGTCGATGGGGGTGTCTCCAATCAGCTTGAAGAAGAAGAGGTGCTCCAGGCACTTCAGCCCGATGGACCGCAGCGCCGGCAGACGCAGGAGGAGTTTGGCAAACCTGTGAGAGACCAGAGTCAGAGGCATGAGAGAGGCACTGGCTGCCCTCTCCCACCTCTTTCCAAGCCTGCACCAGCCCAAATTGTCCCAAAAAATGCTTTGGGGCATTCTCAGACTTAGATTCCCCCAAGCTTTCAAGATAAACATTTGTTGCCTTGTGTGGAAGGAATATGGCATTTTTAAAACTTAAAAGAAAAAAAAAAGAAAAAAAAAGAAGATACATCCAGATTCTCCCTCCAAGATTTGAACATCTTAACATCTTACAAGACTTACATCTCCATGGTGTCATCTAAATCTGTCTTCAAAAGTCCCCAGGCTCTGAGAGGGTGTGCAGCCCCTCAGCTGCCAGTCACTGCCTCCCGTTTGGAGGCGCAGCTGGAAGTGGGTGCAGCCGGCAGCCTGTTCCCTCTTCCCCCTGCCCACAGCCCGCTCGCAGCGTCTGCGGTAACAGCGAGAGCCAAAAAATAGCAGAAGATGCTGCGGCTGCTGCTTGGCTGGCGGCGGCGGCGACCGACGCAGCTGCCGGCGCTTCAACAGCTCGGCCAGCAGAGGGTAGGATTGGATTGGAAAGCAAGAAAATTCCATCTCGCCAGCCCCCCAAAGGCTCGGGATTTGGGCACTGTGGCTCAGGCAGAGCCAGCACGGACAGCCCGCTCCAGTCTCCTCTTTCCAGGGTGAGTATGGTGCTGACTTGCCGGGGACACTCACCGCCCTGGCTGCTCGGGGTACTTCTGCTTTGTGTAGGCTTCCAGCGTGGCATAGACCTTCTCCCTCAGCGATTCCACTTCTGAGGGGCTGGACAAACCCTTGGCATCTGGTCAAGGGAGAAAATACAGGTGGGGAAGAAACCTCTGCAGAGGGGGTCTTTCCAGTGCCAGCAGAGTGGCTGTGTGCATGGGCAGGAGAAGAATCACGCTGTCTTTAATCATGTATCCAGGGGCTGGGACAAATCTTGGTCTACTGCCCATTGCAAGGGGGTTGGAATGAGATGATCCTCAGGGTCCTTTCCAACCCAAAGCATGAAATCCGTCTGCAGCCCTGATGCTCACAGTGATCTGCTGCAGCCCAGAGGGAGTACTTGTCACCTGGCACTGTCCCCAGCCTCAGACTTACCTGGGTTAAACAAGACAATGGCTCGCAGGCACCCCAGCTCCGACTTATCCATCTGCATGTCTTTCATTTTGGACACCAGCTCTGTCAAAACCCTGTGTGTGGGGGACATGGGTGAGCAGACAGAGACCAGTTGTTCCACTGAAAAGCATCTGAGACAGGCACTGGGAATACCTGCAATTCTTCTCTGCAGGAAGAGGCATCTTTGAGGCACAGCCATGCCTCACACCACTGTTTTACATGTGCATCAGCAGCATCCAGGGACCCTAGTATCAAATTCGCTCCTGTTCTCACTTTGCTCAGCATGCAGCACTCACAATTTGCACTCACTTGAGGAAAACCACATGGGTTTTCTCCACCTTTTACTGTGTAGTGCAAAACATGGGCACTGTCCTTACACGTGCCCATTGTGTAAAGATTGGTGAGGCAGTGTCCTGCCAGGCAGGGAGCAGGCATGGCAGGGACAATATGTGTGCAGTTGTTACACAAGCAAGTTGAGGTTTAAGGCTTTGCCATCTAAAGCTCTTGGTGATCAATATTAGGCCTAGATACAGCTACAGCAAATGCTTGAGAGAGGAGCATTCCTCCCCCTGCACACCCAACCAAAGATCTGCTTCTGCAGCTGCAAATCCCTTTCCACTGTGCTTTTACCCCATTTTTGTTTTTTAATCAGTCAAACATCCCTTGCTCATTCTGAGCTACTTCTGCCCCAAATCACAAAGGGGGTGATTCCCATTCAGAGGGGAAGGCAGAGCCAGCCTGGCCACCACTGCTGGAGGATGGCAGCAGCAGGCCACGTACCTGTCAAAGATGGAGCCCACACCAGCACTGTGGGCACTGCTGCGGTGCACATGCAGGCCTGTGGCTAGCAGGATCCCGTCCTGAACCGACACGGAGCGATGGGAGAAAGAGGCAATGAGCAGCTCATTCCAGCCTGCAAGCAGAGGAGTGCAGGACACGTGAGGCAGTTCAGCCAAAAATCAGTCCCACATGGAGCAGGAGAACTGGTTCTCCCTGCTGGCTTTAGACTAAGGTCATGGGAGAGTTGGTACCCCAGGTACCAACTGCACCCCTTGCCAACACTGCAAGGGGTGGTCTATCCCTTGGAAGTATCTGGAAAATGCTCTCAGGCACATGGTGTGATTCTTGGGGTTGTTCTAGGCAGGGCTAGGAGTTGGACTTTGATGATCCTTGCGGGTTCCTTCCACCTCAGGATATTCTATGATTCTATGACCCTGACCAGCAGCAAGCAAGGAGCAGAAATTGGCTCAAAGGGAAAAAAAAAATTTCAAAAAAAAGGGGGACAATATTCTGGGGTTTCTTCCTTAAAAACATATTCCTAGCACCTACAATCCCTTTACATCATTTTGCATGCTGATGTGCCCCACATATAGTAGGATCTGCATCAACCAGACATGTTTATTCACTCTCCCCCAGCCCTCCCTGTCTGCATGAAGAGGAGGACAAACAACAGATTCTACTGCCCCATCCACAACCTCTGCCAACCTCTCATCATGTCTCAGAAAGGGTCACTCACCCTGCAACAGCAGGAATGGATTGGCTCAGGATTGCACATTCACTATCCAGCCTGGCTGGCATGGCACACAGCCCAGAGAAGGGACAGGGGTACCAGGAGCAGCCACAGGTGGGGGACACTACCTGCCCGGAGGAGAATTACTTGGTCTTCCAGCGTCAGCTCGGAGAAGTGGGGGATGCGCTTGGCCCATTCAACGAGCGTGAAGAGCTGCTTGTCAGCCGCATGGCAGATGTTTGTGACAGGGTCATTTGTCTAATTAAGAGCGATGTCAAAAGGAAAAGAGAAGAGGAAAAGAGCAGAATTTGTCAATGAAAAAACTTTGATAATCACAATCTGCACTGCATGTGGTATCAAGTTAATACTCAACGCCACAAGTACAATGCTCAAACTGCCAATAATCTCAGCTGTGTGCTGTTGGGAAGACCAGATATTTGTTACCACTATCCCCTCTACAGCCAGCCAAGTTAGCTGATTGCTAGACTTTTCTGTTTGCTTGCTGTCCTTTGCAAAGCAAGTCCCTGGTGGCTGGCTGCAGTCCTGCTCCCCAGGGCACATCTAAAAGCCAGGAAGCAGCCCCTGAACGGGTATGAGCAGCAGTTTTATTCAAACCAATAAAACCACAGCAGTAAACCTGCTGTGTTCAGCTCCACCCCAGTCTTGGTCACAGGGGCAGACAAGAAGTGTCCAGGGCTATGCACATATGGAAGCCAGGACAGGGCTCAGACTCTCCAGCATCTATTTCCCTATCTACTCATTGAAACTAAAGGAGACTTGGAAAAAATGCTTGGAAAATAATGTATAGGCTGTTTTCTAGTTGTCATTCAGAGTAGCTCCAAACAAAAAACTGTTGGTGAGTTTTAGGTCGTGTGAAGCAAAATCCCCTCGTAAAATGCTCATTGTTCATATGGCATTTGTCTGTTCAAATCCCAGCTCAAAGCCTCTCATCTCTGGCTGCAGGTGATGTCAGTGGCTCTTACCGAGCTCTCTGTGCTCACATCACTGTACGCTTCCGTTTTGGGTTCGACTGCCAGCTCAGCTTCCAGGATCCTCTCCACAGGCATGTCCTCGCTGCCATTGCTTGTGGACTCGGCCTCGTTCTCACTGCGCTCCCTGCTCCTCTGCCTCTCTTCCTGCACAGCTGTGGGACAGAAACACGGCTCTCTACGTCCACGGCAACAGTCACCTACTCACAGTGGGACCCCTTGCCTCTGGGACAAGGGATGAGAAACCACCTCAGGAGGGGGAGAACAGAAAATAAATGGGTATTTCAGATGTACACCCATTAAAATGGCTGCTCCCATACCAAGAACTCTGAGGCTGCTGCAGACCAGTAGCCTCCAAATTTGACAAAAGATTGTGATTTCCAAAGTATGAAGCTCCAGGACAGAGGGAAGAGGAGTTGATACCTCCAGGTGGCAGCCTGGACTCAGCTGTCACTAGGTGCTGGAGGAGGCAGGAGGGACCCAGCACTCACATACACGTTCGTTGTGCTCTCAGCGTGCTTCCAACAGTCCCAGTGTGGTTTCAGCAATCCCACAGCAGTCAGAGCATGCAGCAGCAGGGCTAGACAGTCCCAAACCCCCAGCTGGATTCACACACGCTGCTTATCTCATTCCTGAGCAAAATCCTACCAAGTCTGGCCCAGCCCTGGCATCACCTCTTCCTCTACCACCTCTCTTCCTAATCCTCCCCACTAGAAAGTTCCTAGTACATCACTGCCCCAACACCTTCACTCCCTTCTCCCATCTCTGTATGTTTTCCAACACAGCTACTGACAGAAGGTACAGAATCATGAAATTCTCTCCAAAGCTCAGTTGTTAACTCACAGGGCTCCTGTGTGTAAGACAGGTTGGTGTAGGACACACGTATCTTGTATGCCAGCCCTTGTGTGCAATACAAGTCCTGGGTGCACTTTTTTTTGGAGAAATCCCAAAGGGAAATACAACAATCCTGTTTAAAAATAGAAGTGACCAGCAGGCATTATATTTGTTTAGTTCATTGCTGGGGAGAAATGTCCCAAAACTAATCCCCCCTAGCATCACTCCCCTGTGTGAGTAGGAGCCCAAAGTGCCTTGCATTAGCCTTGCTAATTAGCCCCTGACTAATCTTAGGGTGCTTTAAGGGAAGGGCCAAATCAGGGGAGGTTCCTCAGCACTAAGACTCACGACCACTTTGCAATGCTCAGCGTTTCCCTGTGTTTCTCCCAGCTGGAAGAATGTACTTCCCAGCACTGCCCAGCTGCTGGGCAACTGGCAGCGCCCAAGCAGATGGATCAGTGGGGTTTCCAGGCTGGTCCTTGAGAGGGAGGGCAGCACAGGACACAAGTATATGTCAGCCAGCTGGAGGAAACATTTGTGCTCTTTAGAGTAATGGACAGGAAAAGCCACGCAAGTGTTTCTCAAGTCACCAAAATCTTAGTGGAAGAAAGTATATGGCAAGGAAATACCAGTCCCATCACTCAGCTCCTGAACTCAAGCTGCAATCTGTCCCCAGTTTCTGCAGCTCCCAAAAAGCCCCTGTGATTGGTGCAGCCAAACTCCCACAGGATCCACCAGGATCCTGGGGTTTAAATTTTCACTCTCTGCAAAGGGAAGCTGCATTAACACCCTGGTCCTCTGAACCACTTTGCACCTGGCTGGAAGGGAAAGCTATGCCTGGGATTAAGTTTTTGGTTCCAGCATGGCATCTCACAGTCCCCTGCTGCCCTAAGAGCTTGAGGCAGCACAGCTTTGATGATGCTACAGGGAACAGGACGAGGCTCAGCTCATGCCCAGTGCTACAGCTGCTTCCCCAGGCTCTGCCCTGCACGGTCTGAGCTCCAGCACAGGGAGCAGTTTGCATGTTCCACAGGGGAACAGCGTGGCCTCCAAAAGGGACAGCTACGCTGCCTGCTAGCATTCAACCCTGAAGGCAGCTCAGTTACTTTATCTTAGAAAAAATGAGCTTAAATGCTGTGCTGGTTGTCACTTCCTGACCTTACATCTGTTAGTATAATCTGAGAGACAATCCAGCTCAGCAGTCCTCGCTCCACCAAGGAGGGAGAACCAGCTGCAGGGGACAGGGGTGGACAGATAAACACCCAAGCTGCTGGGCTTGCCCTTCCCTGCAGCAGAGGCTCAGTGGCTTTTACAAAGATCTTCACACTCTCCAGAGTTGGGTGGGAGAGAGACAGGGCTGCAGGACCCACCACAGACCCTCAGCAGCTCTTGGAGGCTTCCCTCAAGACAGTGCAAAACCCCTTTAGGTCCAATTGCCACGGGTTTGATCCTTGCTCCACAGTAAATCCTTTATGGGGTTTGGGCCAGAAACACAGTTCTTTGGGAGTTGCAGTGGGTGTGTGGAATAGTGAAAAGGCTCTATGAAGAGCCATACTCTTCCATACTGCTCTCTCCCAGAGCACAAAACCCTCGCAGGATGTGGGCTGTACCAGAGCTCATCTCCAAAGGTGAAATGACAGAGAACTATAAAATAAGAGATAGAAATAAACCATTCACCCTTATCTTCCAGTACAGGAATTAGGTGGTGACAAATGAACTCAGCAAATCAAAAACAAAGAAAGGAAGCTGCTCTTCACACTGGAGACAAGAAGGCTGCAGAACTCCTCACTGCTGGGTGCTGTCCACAGGAGAGGTTTACAGGGGCCCAAGGGGTCCAAGCCATTAAGGGTCACTAACTAGAGGCAAGGTTGGCTCAAAATCAGTTAATAGGTTCAATACTCACCAGTGTGTGTGTTTAAGTGAGAGGAAAAAAACATTGTAATAGCTTCCCCATCAGTCTCTTCCCTTATTAGTCCCTCTTCTTATTACGAAAAAATTCGTCACAGAAGGGGTTGTCAAATACTGCAACAGGCTGCTCAGGGAAGTGGCTGAGTCACCACCCCTGGAGGTATTTAAAGGACAGGTAGATGTGGCACTTAGGGACAGGGTTTAGAGGTGGAAACTGCATCACTGGGCTAACTGTTGGACTTGATCTCGAAAGTCTTTTCCAACCTAAACTATGATTCTCATTTCCTTTATGTAACAAGGTCCAAAATGCCCTGAAGCTGTCAGTGTGGGTTTTTGGAATGCACCAGCCTTGGAGGGTCACCAAAAACCTGATTTATCCTAATGAATGAAGAAAAATTTCTCCAATCCCATTCCTCCCACCAGCCCAGTCCTACCTTCCCTCTTCATCCCCATGGCGAGGCACTTCTGATAGCGGCAGTACTGGCAGCGGTTGCGTTGGCGCTTGTCTATGAGGCAATCCTTGTTGTCCCGGCAGGTGTAGATCAGATCCTTCCGGATCGTCCTCTTGAAGAAGCCTTTGCAGCCCTCACAGCTGTACACCCCATAGTGCTTCCCTGGGGAGGCAAGGGAATCAATGGACAAGCAGGTATTTGCCCTTCCTTCCAGTGTGGAAGAGCTCAAACCAAATCCAGAGGTGAAAAACCTGGCTGCAGGGTATCACCTTAGCAGGACTGAAATGGCTTCAGGGGGTCTTAGCAGGAATAGTGACCAGCAGCAGTCAAACTATAGGACCACTGTTTTCCTGTAATAAGGAAGGATTGCATCCCAGTGGAATGATGTGGAGCATCTTAGCTGCAGTGCAAGTGCAGAACAGCCACAGGCAGCAATAGGGTGCACTGATATGGAGGGGGTCTGCAAGGCACACTGGGGTACGAGAGAAAACCCAGACACAGCCAGAACAGCCAGAACACAAAGCACAGGTAAATGAAAACACAGAGATTTTTACAGATTTACCTTTGGTAAACAGGGACAAAAGGTAAAATGAGATTATACACACAAGGGAGAAGAGCATGGGGTTTAGATTTGCTCGCTTTTGGGCACAGTGCAACTAATCTGCAATACAGACAGCCAGACCCAGCCATGAATCCTGCAATGCCAGTATGGCCCCAGCGATGCCCCACACTGTTCAGTGCTGCACAAGCCTTGCTTCAGGGCACCAGGGGAGTTCTCACTGCACAAAGGCCTCCCCAAGAAATAAAACCTCCTACCTGAGGACCTGTCCCCACAGATGGCACAGATGTGTTTCGCTAGGGATCCTGGGCTTGTAGATGGATAATTCATGTTCCCAATCCCCGGGAGACCCGGCAAGGGCTTGACATCCTCCGAGCTGCTGACATTGTTCAGGACATTGAGCTGCAGAAGCAGAAGCCACAAGACAGCTTAGAGGGGAGACTCATATCGCAATGACACCATCCCCAAATGGAGCTGACCCTTCCCTTGCTCCTCCTGCTGGGTTTGTCCCACAAGCTTTTTCTCAGCAAGTCCATGGGGCTGCCATGGGCAGACAGACATCCTCTGGTGAATCCAGCTGGAGGGGTTTAAACAGGCACTAAAGCAGATATTACCTGATGTTGTAACCAAACCCAGAGCTGGAAAAGGGCAGGCAGCAACCTCAGCTGCTCAGTTACAGCCTCCAAATGATGAGGCTGGTGGGATCCTGCCTGCTTCATTAGAGGATGCTGATCGCTGGCTGCTGGCAGCCTCAAGCACTAACAGCTTAGTAAAGAAGAGCTTTGCAGCCAGGTGATTTGTTGCAATTGAACCTGGACTGCTGAATGGCTGTAAGAGTGTTTAAAAAATAAATAAAATTAGGTGGGTTAGCTTGTCATATGCAAATCTTCATAGACACATGAAAATGTGACCATTTGGTCACTCTCTGGGACTTAGGTTCCCAAGCACTATCACAGGTGGCAGATTTGGGGTTACCAGATTAAAAAAAAAACAAACAAAAGGGATCAGGCTGAGCATCTGAAAATCAGCAGCCGCAAGATGCAGGCAAACGACGCAGAGCCCCCAGCCGAGAGCCCCAGGAGCTGCTTGTGGCTGCTGAAGTTAAAGGTTACAAACCCACATCGATTAGAGACCAAAGCCTGATGTTGCCCAGGGCTTAGTTTTATTGCTGTTTGCTTTGGAGCCAGTCGGCAGGGCAGGAAGGATTAAGGGCCATTGAGCACGTCTTGTCAAAAGCTGTCTGGGCAGAGCAGTGTCTCTCTAAAGTCACCATCAAATCACCTTCCCCACTGTCATGGGTTGAGGGCTGGGAATGGTTGTTTTATCGCTGAGTTTGTCTGGAACACTCATGCCAATTTATCAGCTCAAATTCTTCCCAGCAAGAAGGCAGAAGCAGGGATAGAAAACAAGGGTTTGGATGAAGACCCAGCTAGAGCTTTTGTTCCAATCTCCGTAACATTTAAAACAGTCGATTTCATGCATGTTGCTGCAAGTTGTCCATTTGCTCCAAGAAACTGCCCGTTTCCCGCAAAAAAGTATGATAATTTCCACAGTAAATTTCAGTAAAGAACAAGAGGTCACCTCATTGGAACTATTGGACCTGTCATTAGAAAAATAAAAAGGTGAAGCTTGTTCTCATCTTCCCTCACCACAGTCCCTTCATTTTCAAAGCTTCAAAGGTATACTAACATGGAAAATTAAAATTATCCATCCAAAATCAGGAGCCAGGTTGTTTTGCTCCACTAGAAAATGTAAGTGTATTGGTAAAAATTGCCAATTGAGAGGTTCGATCTCCCTGGCAGAGACTCAAACCAGGCACCGGCAACTGTAAATCCTTATGCTTCAAAACCCAGGCCAAGGAAAGGAGAAATAAACTCCTTCCTCCCTGGAAATGTCCATCATCTTGGCAAAATGCTGAGCCAGGAGGAACTTTTTATGGTTTAAAATGTTACTCAGAACTCAGGTACCACCTTTTCTTTCTCCCTGTCTGCACTTTGAAACAGTAAAAGGGAGAGAGGGTATATGGGAGGGGGACACACAGGGCAGTTCTAGCCATCAGTGTCCTCAGAGCTTGACTCCTGCAGGTTAAGTGCAATCATGTATGATATCTGGGACAACTGCTTGAACCCAAATCCATTAGCTGCCTCCCTGCTGAATCCCCAGGGTCCATCTGTCTCCTTGCATTAGAGGCAACACAAATGGAACCCTCTCCATGGATCTGGGAACTTGGCACAGTGCCCAGACTGGGGAAACCACTTCCCAGAGCATCCCCAACCCTAAAGGAAAGGCTTCCAACTGCCACAAGTTCCTGTCCTTGATGTCATGGGCACAAATACTGTCAGATCCGCGGGGAACAGTTGGGTGGTGCAAGGGGAAGAGGGGTCCTCCAGCATTCCCACTGCTGACAGCTAGAGCCCACAAAGGAGTTGAGGATGCTGGGGAAAGGTAAGCCAAACCTTATCCTCTTTCAGAGCTCTTCAGGGTCCTCCCTATACCATCCTCTCCCAGCCTTCCAGGTGCTAAGAAAAGCTCCAGGCACTCCAAGGAGTAGCAGTGGGGTATGGGGCAGAGAGGGCTTGGGGATGATCTCCTTGTTGCTTCTTCAGCAGGAACCTTCTTCAGAGGCTTCTGAGCACTTCCTACCTTCAGATCCCACCAATAAAACACAAAATCTTGCTCATAAGAGGCAAAATTTTCACTTAGATATGGACTGCCAGAACATTTCAGCTCTCTGTCAAAATTCCACACTGCCACCAGACGTGCAGGAGGTGGTGCCAGGCTTTTAGAGCAGCATGTCTCTGTCACACAGAGCCACCCTGGGGGGGCTCCCAGCCCATCCATGGCTCTGGGGAGGCACCAGCCCTAACACCTGCATCCCCCCCTTGTTTGGACGGGAAACCTCAGCACCCACGTGAGCACAGGCAGTAAGGATGGGAGTGCTTCATTTTGCCACAGGCCAAGTTTCTATGCAACACAGTAGGTGGCTGGCATTTAGCATCAACATTTGTCTCTCCCTAGAAAGTCTGTCTCCTTTCCAGATAACGAAATGAAGCAGATATGCTTTTTCAGGAAGAAGGGCAATGTTTCACGTGCTGCAGCCCTTGGCTACCCTGCCTGTTTCCATGTACAGTAATTATACACTGCAATAGATGCAGTGGAGGGGAGCTCGACTGCACCCACAGTGAGAACAAATCGGGAAATTAGTTCTCTTCCCTTATCGTGTACTGTATTTTGAAACAGGTACTGGTGTGGTCTCTGTGTCTGTGCAAGGGTGATTTATGCAGATTCACGTGCTAGAAAATGTTCTTTACAGCTGAACTCCCTGAGTGGCCAAACTCCCCAGCAGCCAACTCTCTCTCAAGTTTTGGGACTTTACCATCCTGAACACTGAATTGTAGAGAAGAAAGTGTGCACATCCCCACCTGTGGACTGGCATGTGTCACGAAATTCATGCCCGGGGCTGAGGAGAGAGCGATGGGATGTGAGCCGAGGGAGGAGGCGATGACCCTGTAGGGCGAGCCCAGGGCGTTCACCGGGGAGCTGATGGCGTTCATGGGTGACGGCAGCGCCCGCGAGGCGTTCGTGGGGGCCTCGAGGTAGCTGTGGGGCCCCTCCACTGGACTCCCCGTGGAAAGGCCTGAGGACAGGCTCACGGACGTGGAGCTGGCGTGCACAGGGGAATCTGCAGGGAGAAGCAGAGATGAAGTACACAGTGAGTATGCCTGAGTGCACAGCAATCAGCTGCCCAGCCTCGGTTGTGTCAGCTTAGATGCCGGCCAAGCCTCAAAACCAGACAACAAACAGGCCTCATGCTATAAAGGGAAAAGAATAAAATGTTGGTTATAGTACAGGAAACTGAGTTATATACAGCAACAAAACTTATTGTGAAAATAATGCTTAATAACAAAATATTCCTTCGGTGCCTCAGCAGACTTGGAACAAGGCACCACTGCCTGCCTGCCTCAGGCTGGTTTTCTCTGAACTCTTCCCTGAGGTCCCATTTCTTCTGTCCAAGCCAGCTCTAGAGACAGCACACTTCTCAAACCACAAAATCCCCACCAACCAGGCTGGAAACTCTGAATGTTCCCCATGTCTTATGAAGCACCTTCGCTCCTTGAGATGGCTCTGGCCCTGTGCTCCCATGGCTTAGTTTTCCCCCTGCCCACCCACATGTGTCTCCACTGAGCCATTTCACATGTTCACTCTCAAAGCTGGATGGCAGCATCTTCCATAGGAGCTGGCGCAATACAGGAACTGCCCATGACACACTAGCAATGCAAGTTTCAGGACAAGGCAGCCACAAAATAATTTTTCCTTTATTTTTCCTCATTTGTACAAATCAGAGCAGAGACTTTGGCCACACAGATGTGCCCGGGCAGTCTCACAGCTACAAGGACAGACAGTTCCCATGCTCCACACTAAAGAGCTGCAGTGCACATCGCCAAGCTGAGCCTCACAGTAGCCCTGTGAGATCAGTCTGCCCCTGAACCCTGATGAGAAAGAGGTAGTGTAGAAAAACAAAATAACCTTAATCATTGCCACTTCAGGGCAGACTCTGAGGCTGAATGGTTCAACCAAGGCCTAAATACTGTCTTCTGTAAGACCAGTCTCAAATATTCAGAGGGTATCTAGGCATCAAATGCCCACTAGTCCCAATGGGTCATGTATCTAGGTACATTTTAAGGATTTACATGACCTTTTCTCCCTCCCTTAGAATTTACCAGCCCTAGTTAGCATTAGCTGTCATTAACATTTCTGTGAACCATTATTTCTCTGTTGGCTTTTCAACACAGGAGATCATTCCCTGGAGTAGCAAGGCAAAGATGTGTGGGAAGGTCACACAGTTGGTTTTTCATGGCTGGCACAGAGGATACATTCTCCCATTGCATTTTCAAGTAAGGCAGTGCTTTGGTGTTTTGTTTGTTTGTGGTTTTCCCTCCTTTTAACATTATTGCAAAGTTATTTACGTGACAGTGTTTGTTATTCTACCTGAAGTAACAATCAAATCTGATTCAAAGGGAAGATGAACAATAAAGACGGGAAAAGGTCAGCTTGCTGAATAACATTAAAGACATTTGTCAGAGTCAAGGAGGACTCGATCCGCCGTTATCAACCCACTTCAGACTTAATTCTGCAGAGGGAGGAGGAGAAAAGGTCTTTGTCAATTCTTGCTTTGGCTTTTTGGATCAATTCTCCCAGTGGGAAAGCAATGTGCAGCAAGAGGAAGCCGGCTCAATGTCAACAGCAGAAGCCTCAGAGGCAGCAAGGCAGTCTGGAGGCAGGGCCAGGGCTCCTGCCTACTGCCACAGAGCCACCCCACATTCCCCTGCCACCATCATGGAGACAAACAGCCTGTTTTCTGTTAGCAGACAGCAAAATCCCTACCTTGGAATGGCTGCCAAGCACTAAAGTCCTTCATCCCAGAGACAGAGTGCCTTTCGCAGTGGGCAGAAGATGTGCTGTTTGCCTGGAGCCTCCCTTACCTAAGCAAGCACTCAGCTCACACAGGCACCTCAGATGTTTCTTGGGGCTTAAAAGGACCATCCTGACTCAAGCCATTATTGGCTTCAGAGAAAAGCAAATGCATTTTTCATCACCCGTGGTACCGTAACACACAGTCCTCCCCAGCATGCGTAGCACAGACCTAGAAAGAATTTGCTTTTACGCCTCTTTAAACAACTAGGTAAACAACATTGCCTTTGAGGATTCCTCAGCTTGGAAAATAAGTCATTGCAGGGGATATTGGGCAGAGATCTATCACACTATGACAGCTGAGCAGAAGAATGATTCTTCATTCTTTTCCATTAACACAGAAAAGGGCATATTTTGAAAGTATCATGCAGAAGATTTAAACCAATAAGAAAAGACACCCAGGAGAGTTATTTAACTGTTTGCTTTTATGCCAGACCTTACAGAAACACTGTCACTGCTAAGTTGCTCTGTTAGAGAGGCTCCAAGTTTCACAAGGGCCCAGAGCAAGGCTTTCACCCAAGGAGGCTGCTGGCCAGGGCAAGCCCCACAGTGTGCTTGTGTGCCTGCCAAGGGGCAAATGTTTCAGGGCTGTGCCCAGGGGAACCCCCTAGACCCCAGGATGGGATCAAAGGTCAAAGCCAGGAAACCTAGAGGGCTTGTACCTCTGTTACCCCAGCAATGAGACACCAAAGAGGAAGCATGAATGCACAAAGGAGTGTTTGCTGGTGGAGACGGATGAATAAATGAAAATACCCACTGGAGAGCACAGAGGTGTAAAGTCAGGCTTTCCCAGGGCCTGATGACACAAACCAGAGTCAACATGCTTGTTTTTTACAGTGCCAGACCACAGTGTCCCGCCAAGGCTCTGACAAACCCCTTGGTCAAACCCAGCAGTGTAAACTTTCCACTTACCAAACGACAACTTTATCCATCTGTTACAAATTGTAATAAAGCCGCCATTTAGAAAAGCACAACAGCAATGACAAAAAGCCCACAAACAACAAAAAACTTTGACTTCCAGTCCCTTTCTGGGATAAGTCTGCTAAGCCAGTCCCCAGGGGAGAGGAAATGCATTCTCCAGCACCTGGGGAAAATCCTCCTCTCAGCTTCTCATTTTCAGGTTGGAGTGCTCTGAGAGGGATATAAGAAATGACTGTCAGCAGACTATCAGCTTGTGAGAGGAACAATTTTCATGGCTGAAAGGTGTGCAGGAAAAGCCATGCCAAAGCATCCTTGACACTGGGGTTAATTATTCGCTCAGCTGAGTAGACTCAAACTTGTTTTAGTTCAAAGAAGCCAGGGAGGTTTGGACTGTGCAAACAGCCAAGATTGCAAGTTTTGAAAGAAAATAATTAAATTAAATGACTTGCAAGAAAATACCAATGGTCTGGGTCCCACGGCTCCCAGCAGAACCCAGAGAGGTCTTGGGTTCACCGGGATGGAATGGCTTTACTGGAGGTATTTTCTCCCATCATTTGGGGCACAGACAAACAGCAGCGGAGCAGGGCCAGCGAGGAGCTGCTCTGTAGCAGGGAAGCAGCTCTGGGACAGAGCAGGGCGGGCTGGGAGACAGGACTCAGTCCTGCACGCCAGCCACGGCCGGCCGCCCCCGCCTGTGCAGCGGCACTCGGCACAGGTGACATTTAGCCGGGCCGAGGCGGGCCTGCAGTGTGTCCATCAGGTAATGCGAGGTGACAGCGGGGCCGGGGAGGCGGCCAGCGCGGCCCCCGAGCACAGCGCGGCCCCGCTCGGCACCAGGCCTCTGCGCGGCCCCTGCCCGCCAGCACCAAACAGCTCCACGCCGGCCACGGCCCCACGCCAGCTGGGGAAGGCCAGCTGCGACCTGCATCGAGCACCGGGGCTTGCTGCTGCTTTTCACCACCCACTCCACATTCATCACTGGCTTATTTCTGACCCACAAGTGGGGCTGTTTGTCTTTCTTCCCTGTTTCACTTCTCCACATTAATGTGTGGACAGGTAGCTTCCCGTCCAAGTTCAGGGAAGCTCGATATTGTATTTATTTCTCTCCTGGAGGAGCGGGTAAAGAAAGGACAGGAGGATTATGTGGATTTTCCAGTATCTCCACTGCACACATGCAGTTCCCAGAGAACCCAGTGCCTCCACTAATTCACCACAAGCTCCCTTGAACAGAAACACAAACTCCAGCCTTCTCTTGGAAGGAAGCAAAGCTTAAGAACTTGCTTCTGAGTGCTTCATTGTTTCAAAGTGCCTCTGCAAATTACAGCATTGTTTGTGGCAGGGAGCAGCTGGAAGTGTGCACACACAGACACAGCATCCATCCTGTTGCTTCAGCATTCAGAATTAGGATCATATCCAATGTCAGCTTAGATATCTCTGCTGACATTAGAAAAAATAATGAAGGAAGACCCCAAGAAACACTCAGTTCTCTGCATTTTGAAAATACTGCCCTTGAGGACATAAGCAACAGCATTACATTCACCCACTGGCTACTGAAGCTGAGCAAGGACACGAAGCTTTGATACTCAACCTCCAACTGTGATTCATCTTCACTTTAGCAAAACACTAGTCCAGGGATAGAAAACTTGCATGAATAGCCTCATGAATCAGGAGTAGAAGAACATCATCTACAGCACAGCAGATGTGTAGGTGTCCAACAGATGCACCTGCAGAGCGCAAAAGCTCCAGGTCGACCACACTGAGGCTAAACAGCCAGGTCTGGGCTAACACAGCTAAACTGAACCAATGAGAGCTCCATAAAGGCACCTTGGATGCACCTCTGCGCTCCAAGCACTTCACAGGTAAAGCTGGGGAAGGCAAGAAACAAAGATTCCTCTTTTGCAAGAGTGCACAAGTGACCCCAAATACCTTGGTGAAGGCAGTAGGAAGAGAAGCATCCAGGCTGCAACCAATAAAACTGTTTTGATTTTCACACAAATAATGGCAGCACACATCAGTGTCAGCAGTTACATGTGAGTAGAAAGAAGAATGAGAATGCAGAGACCAGAAACGTCCAAGCACTACACACACTGTCTAACCACCACAGGTTGCAAATTTGTTTGCAGCACCCAGCAAACACCCAGCAAAGCCTTGAGAGAAATAGCCATGTTCAACACTGGGGTCCGACCTCAACTAAGGCCTAAAGCAATCCTTGAAGATCCCTGGCAAGCCTAGAGACGATGATATTTTCAACATTCACAGTTTCCTTTTTAATATCAGAGAGAATCAAAAGCTGGAAGTCATCAAATAATGAAAAACACACTTGTGCTCCTGAGGCTTCAGAGAAAAGGTTCATTTCACTGGCACAAACATTTAACGGTATGAGTTGCCTTGCCTGACACATGACTTTGCAGATACTTCATCCTCTGCAGATCAGAAAGCACTGAGAAGTGGGAAGAGACAGAGAAGGGCTGATTTCAGGAGAGGAGCACGAGTGTGCGTGGGAGGTACAGCCTGGCAAACAGCTTGTCCTTGGGGACAACCTTGAAGGGGAAATACCTGTGAGAAACACTCCTGAAACTGGCTGCAGTTATGTATCAGGGCAGCCACGTTAACTGGAATCCAGCAAAGTTTTGCTGCTATGACTGCAGAAGTAATTTTTGTTTAATACACGGAAGATAAACCACAAAACTGTTCCCTTTCTGGTGATATTTTTAACTGTCCAAGCAGATTCCCACAGACAGTACAGATTGCCATGCTAATATCCTACAGAAAGGTTAGTGGGCTTGCCTTGCTTTTAAGGTCCAGTAATCCCTGTGTTTCTATATTACTGCTCAACTCCAAGTCAATAAATAATGCAGCCTTCCCTGACTGCTAAAAACAAGGAGCAAAACTTTCCAGAGGTGTACTGGCACATGTGTGAGCAGGGGCTTCTCCAACAGGGACCTACACAGGGCAGCAGAAAGTTTCCCTCGGCTCTCCAAGTGGTGGGAAGAGCTGTTCCCTCTCCTCTTTGGTAATGCTCCTCTGCCTCCCTTGCAAACAGGGGCCATCCAAAACCTGGCCACAAGAAGCTGTGTGTTGTGTCCAAATTTCCTTGGACATACTAAGCTATTGACCCACTGTCCAATTTCAGTCAAATCAAGCCAAGACCTCAAAATAGCATCTGCTGCTGAGCCTGCACCAAGGAAAGACTCCTTTAGTAACTACACATCAAGTAATTAAAAATGAACTGCAAGCCAAATTTACTCACCCTAACAAGGTATCACATCCCCCTGGTGACCACAGTAACACACAAGAGCTGGATAAAGTTCCTCATCTCAAAAAAAAAAAAAAAAAAAAAAAAAAAGAAAGNAAAAAAAAAAAAAAAAGGTTGTTGAATTTGAGGCCTGAAGGGTTTTTCATGACTGATTGATCAGATTTCCCACTTGGCCAGCAGCCACCAGGAAAAAACATGCACAAATTCCTACAGTTGTCTTTGAATTCATGGAGAGGCTACAGGTCCCCAGGAGAATGGATCCCACTGACTGCAGGGTCTGTGGTTGCCCCAGGCAATTGAAGGCGTCTCCTGCTTCAAAAGAAAAATTTAAAAAAACCTTAAAATTGCATTTTCCTCGATGCAGGAGTTGCCCAATCACTGGATTTTCTCACACCTTTGCTGGGTTCAAGGGTTCTTGTCCATCTTCACATCCACAGTTACAGGAATGGACACAGCAAGCTATGACATCCAGGGAAAAAAGCATCCTGCAGGTCACAAAACCTGGGACCATCACATGTGAAAAAGGTGCCAGCCAGCCACTCAGCCAGGCAGCAGAGCCACTCCAGGCACAATCTGGGTTTTCCTCTCCCTATTCCCCAAACGACCTGGCCTAACCCCACTTTGCTTGGGAGAGCTGACAAGATTGCAGCCGGAGGTGGTGTGGCCACAGGCCAAGTTACATGAGTACTAATAAAAGAGACTTTGTGGAGGAGCCAAGTTAGTTCTTGTCCCCAACCAACTGTGCCAGAGAGTGCTCAAAGAGAGAGGACAGCCAGCACAGCATCTTTCCTTGTCCTGGGAGCTGGGCTTTGGGTGAAATGCATCCTTCTGGAGAATAAAAACACATTTTTAAGGCCTTTCTTTGCTCCTATACCCCAGCCTTAGCGCACATCTCCTGCTTTAGATGTCTACGGGTGACTCACCTGAACATTTTCCCTGCTACTCTACAAACTCATCTGTGACACCTTGGAGTCTGATTGTCCTTTTCTCTTCACAAATCATGTGCTTATGACCAAGTTGTGTATGTACTTTCTCAGACAAATTTGGTGGTGCTATTCAGATGTTTAAGATCAAAGTGAGTGTTATACACACCATCGAAAACATGTACTTTATTTCTAACCTGAATGCAGGTAAAATTAAGGTAAAGCAGATGTAACAGTTACCTGAAAGCAAAGAGAAAGACAGCAAGTACACGTTTGGTATTTTTTTGATATTATGCTCCAAATGAAGCCCAGAATTTCAGAGTTAAAGGAAATCTGAATGCAATAAGATCTAGACACGCTGAAGAGCAGAAGCCGCATCACCTTAACTTTGCCCTCCAGCAACACAGTGCAATGAATGCTACAAGCTGACAGCTTACTGGGGACATTGCCCCTGCATTCCGATGTTCCTCCTAATGCACGTCCAGGAACAGTTTCACAGCTATTGCAAAGGATGAGGGAGCAGCAAAACCATTAACACATTGCAGGCCTGATGGAGATGCAGGCTGCCTGCATAGGCTTCGTGGTGAGGACCCAAGGCAGTAGAAGCTCCCTTCCATCTGTGGTCGCCACGATCTCTCCTGCTCCAAAGCCTGACTGCCCTCTCCCACAGCCCATGGGCCCTAAAGCTGTCTGGCCAGAGCAGCTATTGCTTTCTCAACCAGCCAGAAATCCCCCTCCACAGACCCAACCACCCAAGGAGGGGGAGCTGCCACATCACCAAGCTGCCTCGGGGACACGGAAGCCCTCTGGCTTTGAGTGGAGTGTGGGTGTCAGTGGTAACCTGCATCCAGGGAGCACAGGACTGTACAGAGTGGCTGTTCTAAAGCATCGCAAACAAAACTTGGCAATGTATATGTGTCAGGCATTCACATACAGAAAACACCTCTGTTTCTAATACCAAGTTAGAAGCAGGTTAAAACACCAGTTTAATACTTTAAATGGAGGTTAAACTACCAATATACTGAACTGTTGGAGAACAGCCCCTTCGCCTTTATTGGTGGAACAGAAATCCCTCTGCTCCTATTACCAGTTTCCTCTCCTAGAAATCTCCCAAAGGCTCTGCTGAGTGCTGTGACCCTTGTCCCTACAGGGATCTCTGCCTGGTTCCTATGAAGATCAGCTTGAATGTCACTTTTCTTTTGGTTCATTGCAAATTTGTAATAGTAATAAATTAAACACAAATAGCACTTTCATTGTTTCGCTCTTATTGCAGCAATAGGAGAGAGTTCAGCTGGTCTTTGCTTGGTCCTTAAAAACACCAGTGAGCAATAGATTCTCCCAAGGAGTCATCTCTTTTCTGCAGAAACAGCCTAAAAAGGTATTTTGGAAAATCAAGCGCTTGTGAAACTCGAGGATTACTTGATGCAATACCAATGACTTTTCTGGAGTTGGAGAATTACCAGAGGTGAGCATCTGGTGCAAGAGGGAGGGGAAAAGAAACACACACATGGCGGGAACATCCCATGTGCAATTCGATGTCTGCATGAACTGCTTCTCCAGCAGAGAAAGAACAGGCTGATGTACACAGCCTGGGGGCCTCCAGAGAAAATCCTGGAGTCATTTACTCACCTTGAAGGGCTGGGAACAACTTGAGGAGTTTTCCAGAGATACTAAAATTTTGCACATCCATGCACTTTAAGTTCCCTGGAGCAGCATCAGTACTTTTATCAGCAGTCAATACGTGGGTGCTCCCAGCCCCTCGCAGCCAAGCACTCCAACCTACAGCTCCTCAACCTATTCCCCTCACACATTCTGCATGTCAGGGCAAGAGGAATAACTTCAGATAAAAATAATGAGCGAGTAATTGCAAAGTCCATTTCCCAAGAGCAGCTGTGGTTTCTGCAGCCAGGGGTCACTCACGGTGGTGTGCACAGGGGTATCGCAGCCCTCTGCCGTCTCCCTGGGCAGCCTCACTTGGCTAATCTGACACAGCTTCACACGATTACGGTGGTATCTGTGTCACAAGGGCAGGAGACAGCAGCAAGGCAAGGAAATAGCCCTCTTAAGATTTTCTCGGGGGGTGTTTTATGTTTGAAAAGTAATTTTTCCCCTGACAACTTAATAAAAATTAAATTGGAAAGATGCTTACCTGGTTCGATCCTGTTCTTTCAATGAAGAGATTCAAGCCACCTCACACAGACACATACATGCATCTCCCAAATTATATACTAAACTTCAAAGCGGAGTGCACTGGTTTGACTCAAGCCTGCAAAATTTCAGGCAGCCTGATTTGGCTGTGCAGAAGTTCACAACACATACAACCACAGGACAGCTTCAATCACAAGCACACGGGCACTGTAGGTTACAGCCACATCCGAGCTAGGTTAAACACGTTTTTAAATTCCCTTTACACCCCCCCAACATCTCCCCCCCGCCCAACAGTCCTACTGTGGGATCAGTTCCTCCACCTAACCCAGAAGGCACAGATTGCAAACGCAAGTAAAATACTTACTGCCAAAGCCTGCAGGAAACTTAATGAAGTGAGGATAATTCCCATACATGTTTAATCTTCAGTTCATCGCTTGCCTTTCTAAACACAACTGCCTCCTCTAACTTCAAAGCTGCTCGGAGCGCAGCGCAGCCCGCCGGGGTCGGGACATGGCTCTGCAGGAGCAGGGGCTCTCGGAGGGTGCCAGGGCAGCTGCCTCCTCCCGCGGCCTCATCCTCGCTTCACGCCGGCAGCAGCTGCTGGCCGGGCTGAGACATGCTCTTGTTCTCCGCCGCTCAGCGCCGGCTCCCGTGCTCAGCTGGCTCGGCTCCCTGCGAATTCACGGCGGACCTGCCAGCCAGCATAATCGCCCGGCTAAGACGCCAATCAATGTACAACGGCTCCGGTATAGTTCAGAAATCGGGAGGAGGGGGAGAGGTTAAGTTGTTTAGGGGAGGAGCATCGTGGGGAAGGAGGGGGGTGCTTTGCTTTTCCACCAGTGAAGGCGCGATGCGGTGTATTAGTTACACCAGCCCCGGCTTGTGTAACTTAGTTACACCGGAGGGCTTCTCTGGCCCGGCAAAGGACCGGTCCTGGCCCAGAGGAGTTCCACATCCACACTCCCATCCCACAGCAAATCGTGCCTCATCTGTGCTCCCGACATCAAGTCACGGCCCTACAGTGCTGGGCTGCAGTCATCCCTAGGAACTGCAGCCAAGGCTGAGGAGGACAGGGATCTTCCTGGGGTTAGGAGAGCTGGAAGCTCAACTCTCATCCCCAACCCCACCCAAAGGAGTACAAAAGACACGCTAACCACACCAAAAAACATCACGTCATTAACCAGTTGCTAAAGCTGTATGGTGTGAGAAGAGGTGGGACACAGGACAGAGCCCGGGGGGGCTCAGTCCATGCTGCATACAGTCAGCAAAGTTCACAGCCAGGGCAGCAGAGTGCATTAGGCTTCAGAAAGCCCCAGATGTACATCCACAACTTCAATCTAATGCCCAGCCACCCTGACAATGAACTTCTGCAGGAAATGTGCAGAAATAAGCACAAACAAGCAGCCAGTTGCCAGGCTGGGGCAGAGCCCCTTGCAGTCCCCAGCACTGCCTCCTCCAGTGACTGGCACTCCAAATCAGGAACAGCCCCAGTTCCCTGCCTGGCAAGCCCCCAGCCAAACTCATGCAATTCTGAGGAGAGGCAAGGATACAGGCAACAGCACAGCCCACTGTTTCTGGTTTCTGATCTGGGAAGCCTCAAGTGAAGCCACCTCGAAGGAATGGAGGAGGGAATTTTGCCAGAGACCGGAGACTGAGGTCTGCACTTACGTGTGTGCTGGAGGAGAAGATGGGTTGCAGACCTGTCATTGGCTCCGGCCACATGGCAGAGAAAGGGGGCTTAGGGCTAGCAAGGGGCTTTGCCTTCCCAGGGAGACCATGAACCATGGGAACCATGGCATGCAAGTGGCAAGACAAAAAGAGGGAAAAGCAGATTAGGATGTTTGGCACCCTTCAAGGGCCTTCTGGCACTTGGCTCCCTCCAGGTCACCCCACGGCCCGTTTTGCCCTTTGGCACTAAACGTGCTGGAAGGGGAAGGCATGGAATATGCCAGCCCAGAGCTGTTCAGAGCACCCAGCAGCCTCTCAGACAGATGCTGACTGAGGTGCAGTCAACCCAGAGCTATCGCTTGTGCAGGAGAAGGAAAGGTTACCCCTGTTAGCTCTGTTTCTTCCTTTGCTCTCAGACATTGCCATATCCATTTACCTCTAGCTAGAGTTTAAACAAGGGAAAGGGTCTTTCCTCTCCCTTATATTGACTACATTTAAATTATTTCTAAAAGGTGATTTTGTTTCCCCCAATTTCTGCACTCCATCTGCGTGTGAGGACTTGGTAATGTGCAGTACCAGGAGGACTCCATGACAGCTCTTAATGGGCAGCAGGTACATCAGGTCAGCTCCAGGACGTAGAGTTTACCTGAGAATGGGAAACTAACATTTGGGGGTGCATCTCCGTGTAGCAGAACAAATGGATAACCTGCCTGCTGTCAGGGGCAAGGAGGTTTGCAGGCAGTACTATCAGCATTCTGTATAGCCCATTAGTTGTGGTCCACGTTTATACACACTGTTTTTCTCACAGTTAAAAAAAAAAGAAAACAAGAGATCAGTATTCAGAGTAGCTTCTACTCAGGCAAAAAAACCACCAAGCAACTGCAGTCTTGCAGGGGGAATACAAATAGCAGAGATCACTCTTGTATTTTCTATCTGGCCACCTTTCCCATCTCATTTGTTTTATTGCACAAACATTAATGGCACTGCAGAACTGCTTTTAGAGGAGGAGAGGCAGCTGAGCACCAATGCTTACACATCCCACTCACTGGCCATAAGTTTTGAGCTCTGGGGAAGGGAGACCAAGGGGTTTGATAACCAGCACGAGAACACAACACAGCAGCATCTGAATGTGTGGTGCTATGTCCTGTCCCTCTCCCTGTTCAGCTGAGCTTGTGTCCTGTCCTGCCACCACTCCAAGATACAAAAAGAACATCCCCAGTGAATGTCCTTTCTCAGCTCAGGCCCGTCCTGCAAGTGTTCACAGCTACATCCAGGTGCAGGAGATGTAGGCACAGCTCCTGTTTCAGTGGAGGCTGCCCCACACTCCCTCCTGTCTAATCCAAGTGGCATCAATCCCAGCAACCACAAGGATTTCTAACCTGTAGGCAAAGTTTGCTATTTCAGGATAACACTGGCCTTGCCTCCAGTGCTGTCCGTTAACAGCCACGCTGGGGATCCTTGTTAGGGGCAGGAAGCAAAAGCCAGGCACAAGGCAGGGATACCTCAATGCCCTGCAGGCAGAAACCGAGGGCACTGCTCAGGAACAGGCTGCAAGGTGGCTTGTTTCAATCTCCTGATAGAAAATTGGATTTCTCAGCAGGGCAAGATTTTTTCCTCTGTGACAAGACTGAAAGAAACATTTTTCAATCAAAAAGCCTAGCAAACAATCTGCTTCCAAAAGAAGTGATTTTTCACACACACGCACTCAATAAGATCCAAAACTTCCACATGAGAGAAGGACTTTGTGCAGCCACACACACAACCTGCCAGAGGGATGTTTCTCTGATCTGGTGTCATGGGAAAGCACTGGCCTGATGGGAAGCCTGCCTGTCCAGCATCCATGCAGAGACGCAGTGGGTCCATGTACCCCTGGTCCCCAGCAGCCCACCCTTGAGCCCACCAGCACTCAAAACTGAGACGCTGTTTTGAGACAAATCCACTCTTGCACAGCAGTTTTGCTTCCACCTGCTTGAGTCATACCTCCCTGCCATCTGAGCCTGGCTTGTCTCTTGCCCTCAGGCTGAACAAGAGGGTTTGTGCCCTTGCTGAGCAGCCGTGGGACAGAGCAGGGGCAGAGCCAGCTGCATGCTCAGTTCAGCCCCAGCAGCTCTGGGAACAGGGAGGTGTGAGCAGCGAAGCGGCTTTGCGTCCTAAGCACCAACCATGCCGAGATTTAGTAGTACCATTAATTCTTACCCACCACGCGGGATCTCAGCAGCTTTAATTCCATGCTAATGAAGTTTTAGTAGGGAATTATTTTTATTGATCTGCTCAGAGCAAAGAGCCTGATTTTAGACCAGCTCTGCCAGCACCCCCTTCTCCACAGCTCTTTTCTTTCTTTGGGAGAGGAAAGAAGACAAAACAGCTCTGATCCCCTTAAAAAGGTTGGCAGTCCCAAGCAGTAAGTGGATTACTTTATTGATTTTTAGCAGATCTGGGTTAGTGAGTGCTTAGCACTGCAGAACACATGCACACACAGAGCAACTTCAAGGAAACCCCTCCAGGCCCTTTCCTCAGGCAAATCAAGCGGCAGGCAATTAATTTAGGAGACCACCATGGATTTTGGAGTGTGGAGAAGTTCCAGTCCCTGCACCCAAATCAGTCTGTGACAGACAGACTCCAGGAACCAGCCCAGCCTCTTAAGCAATACTGCAGGACCTTACAGAGGCAGCCCCTCAGTTTCTTCTAGAATAGCACAATTCACAGTTTCAAATATTAAATGCTTTTTATTCCCCTGCCCATCCTCATTGTTGTGTAAAAGGAGAAGACATTATGACTGCCACTGTTAATTTAGGAAAGGAAGCCATTGCCATGCTGCACCCAGATGGGATTCTGTCCTACCAGTGGGCATCCAGCAGCCACAGCTGGGGGCATCAGTCAGAGCAGGACTCCTGACAATGCAGAACTGTTCAAGCCAACCAAGATGCCAACATTGTGTTGGGATCCCCAGCTCACTCACTCACCTCCCAGTTAGCTTTCCAAGGCCACTGTACTGCAGAGAGTATTTCTGCAGTGTGTTGGAATAGCATATCAAAGAACTCCTCCACAGTACTACTCCACCAAGCCTTTCAGGATGGTGGTCTCTGGAGACAAACCCTGACTCTGTAAAGGTCTATGGGGGAATAATTTTATCCCACTCCGCACCAGAACCAGGAAAGCTGGAAATTAAATATGGTCCCTTTTCCTTGAACCAGGAAAACCCCAAATATGTTCAAGAATTCCATCAAGCCCCACCTCATCTTTGTTTAAAGGCAGAGGCAGTCTATGTAGATACTGATGCCATAGCTATGACCAAATGAAAAGGTTGCAGCTCTTATAATCCCACAGCTGCATATGCATCTTCCTCCTGCCACACTCCTCCAGAGCGACAGAATCCCAGGGAAAACCTGCTGCCCATGGGGTGCTGGTGTTAGAACTGGGCCTCCCTTCACATGGCTAATGAGGTGCAATAGGGGCTACCAGGCTGAGTGCCCCAGGAGCCAAAAATGCCCATTCTCCTTCCTGCTGGCCTCTGAGGGTGGACACACAGGCACCAGGTGACCTGCTCAGGGCCAAACAGGAAGTCAATGCCAGAGCAGGAACTTGAAACCAGATTTCTCCAGGCTAACAAGTGGATTGAGCCAACCTCATCCACCTGTTGCACTGGTTGGCATTGGCCTGGGACAGGCAAAAGTCACCAAAAGCAAGGTGCTTCCCTGGAGATGGAGAGGAGGGAAGTTGCTGTATCACCCCTTCTCCACGCAGCCCTGCCCTTTCTCATGTCCAGCAATAACCACAGACACCAAGCTAATGAAATTAGGCCCAGAGCCCCACCGGGCTAATGCAATTACCAACAGCAGCACATTCAAACAGCAGCACCACAAACACACCCGCAGGAACACAGCTTGCCCTCTCCTTCTCCCCAGGCCTTCCCTCTCTCTCCCTGAGCCCCACAGCTGCCACCCAGTGTGAGTCCCATCCCCAAGGTCTCAGGGCCAGGGCCACCATCCCCAGTGCCAGGCTGCTCCAGGGAGGGCACTGCCTACCTTGCAGAAAGCACTGTCCCATGCAGCCAAGCGCAGCCTCTGAGGGCAGATGATTCCCAGCCTGTTTAAACCTTGGGAGACCTTCAATTACCAGCACCGTAATGAGGCCCTCGACACTAATCAGCGGTGTCACCAAATCCTCTTACGCCTGCCTAAGCACCTCCAGCAGCTTTGCTGGTTGCAGAGCCCAGCTGCCCAATCCTGCAGGGAATTACCTCCTCAGACAGGCACCAGTGGTGGCACTTACATATTTTGACACAGATGATGGTAAAGCACTCACAGGCATTTGTGCAAGGTGACAGAGATACCTGACAAGGCCTCTGCCCAGCTCAGAAGGCACCTGGACCAAGACCACACTGGAGATGCACTGGAGTGGACAAACATTGCTAAACTAGCAGAGATATTTTCATGCTAATGCTCCCTGAGATGCAAAGGGCAGATTTACGCCTGTCAGCTGTACCCATCAAGCCAAGCTCACGCTCCGGGATGCTCCAAGAGAGTTTTGAGGCCCTGAGTGCGGCTAGCAGGTGACCCCGTCGTGCTCCTGTGTGCTGGCAGTGGCTCACGGGGTGACAGGCAGCTCCCTCCGCACATCCGCTCTGACTCACGCTTTCTGCTCCAACAATGCACTTTTGAATATCATGCGGGCAGCAAAAACAACAGGTCCACTATAACGCCGAGATATCCTGAGGCAGAAAATCCATTTGGAGCCCAGCTAGAGAGGGTCAAGTCAATTAGACACTTTCTGGGGCGTCAAGCTGCCAACAATCCCGGCCTTTGTAACAGTGAAGAATCACTGCCTATGTGCTTCCCAGAGACTTCCCCTTGCCAGAGCAGAAAGGTCAGCAGCGGTAGCGTCACGGAAAAGCATGCAGCAAAGTGTTCCTGGGAAGGTGGATCCAAAAAAGTAGCATTTGGATCCTCTGGAAAATATTCCTTTGTCAAAAGCATCGATTGCTTTGGGTTGGGCTTGCACGGGAATAAGCAAGCCCGTAATGAAGGAGACTTGTGCTGCACCACAAAGAGGTTTGGGCATGCATTGCATCTAGAAGCAATGGTTGGGTCAAGAGTGGAAGCTCAGAGTTTGGGAGTTCATGGCTCCCTGCCTGCTTTCAGACAGGTCACTCCACCTTTTTACCTTTTCTGGAATAAAGATCAGAGAGACAAAAAAGGAACCCCAGTATTCCAACTGGGAGAGTCACCCATCCCTCATACTTCAAGCTAAGCACCTTATTTCTCTTGTCCATTGTACAAGACAGCAAACTGTGCTGTAAAACCAGGATTCCAGGTTGGATGAGCACTGAATGAAGTGAGGATTTTTATGTGCAAGTGCTGAAGTCACTCAGATCCAAAAGCAGGTCTCTGACAAAAGGGCCTTGTGTCCAGAGGACATTTTGTTGGGAAAAGAACACTCAACTCTTAAAGTTCACCTTGACAGGTCATTTGGTTTTCAGCAAGGGATATTCAAAGGACAGGTGAAGAAAGGTTCACTTGGTACCTCCTTGATAGCACCCTGCAAACAAACTTTCCAATCAGAGCACCAGAGAACATACAGGTTGTCATTTAAACACAAGCCCATCTTTAACCCTGCTGTTCACATGATGTGAAGCTGGGATTTCTGCAAAATGCCTGAAAGCAGCTAGGTTATCTTCCTTCAAAGTAAACTACCACTGACCAGGATTTCCTCATCTTCTGGAAAAAAAAAAAAAAAAAACCAACCAAAAAGAGTTCTCAGAGAAATCTTGAAAGACACAGTCCATGCAATTTTCCAGTTTTCCCACAACAACCATTTATCAGACAAAACATTTCAACAGAATATGTTCCTTGTCCAGGTTAACCCTACATTACTGCTTGTAGGGACAAGGACTTTAAAAAAATTAAAAAGGCAACCCTCAGTCACAAAATTACTGATTTAGAGGTTTCTCTGACTACCTAGAAACAAACTACCTAAGTGAAACTTGGTGCCCATACCTATCTCTACAGAACTTCNCTTCATTCTCTTTTTGCTGGGAAACCTGGATTTCTGTGAGCAGACTGTTCCCCTCCTTGCAAGAGCCTGAGCTGGGTGATACACAAGTCATCTGCTGGACCTTGCACGGCCACCGGAGCTCAGCACAGGCTGGGGAAGGTCTTGTCACAGCAGTGCTCCACACAGGGCCACAAAGGGCCCCCACCTGCATCCCCTCCGGCAGGTGCCACAGCCTGCTGTGCAGCTGGGGGGCTTTGCTTGCTGCTTTCATGCTGTGCATCCCCACATTCATGCTTTTACATTTCCTCCTGCTTCAGCAAGTGCAAAACTCCAGAGACAACCTGTCAATCTTCATCACATCCAGCTGCCTCAGATGGTCTATTTATACCAGACAGGCAAACGTGGCTATCCTAGAGTTCAAGGTAACAGGGATTATTTCTGCTTGGAGTAGCTCCTTTCTCAGGGGAGGAAGGCTGGAGGCATCCAAGAGGAACAGCTTCACATCAAGGGCTAGCCACCAGTACCTTCATGTCTGAGGGCACAGCCATGGGTCCCCAAGGTCCCAGCCACAGCAGCCAGGCCCCAAAAGCCCAGAAGGTTGATATCTATCATAAGACATCTAATCCGAGGCCCCTCTGTGTCCTGCCATGGGAGAGGGGAGCTCAGCATGTACTTTTGGATTTCTAATCCATCTTTTTTCCAAGGCAGAAAGGCCACAGCTTCAAGCTTGTTCACACTGGGTTTCTGCACTGAGCACTGTCTGGATCAGGTGTGAGCACCTGACTGCACACTGTCACGTTAATGCCACAGTGAGGGCTCCAGCTTTCTCTGAATCACTCCTATCTCTCCTTTTATGTCTCCAATAGAGTCTGCTCTCTGGCAGCCAGCATATCTGATCCAGGATAAAGTCTGCCTTATCAAATTGGACCATTGCAATAATTAGAAAAGATCTGAGGAAGGAGAGAGCATTTATGCCAGATTAGCACTATGAGTCACATGGCCACAGAGCTTCTGATCTGGACCAAGGGCCCAAAAGTCACATCCACCAAATCACCAAGGCACAGCTGCAGTCAGCACTTCTCAGCCAGCTGTCTTTGGAGTTTAGTCCTTGCTCCAGTCAATGAGGCATTTTCTATAAGCCACAGTGGGATGCTGCCCCTCTCACAGGATGCTTGGAGCTCCTCAGAACCAGACAGCTCACCTGGATCCCACCTCCACTTCACTTCTGCAAGTGCCATTGGCACACTAACCCCTTTTACAGTAGATTTCTTCCTGTCCATTGGGTCCCCTGAGAGTAGGGAAGGAAATCAAATACCACTAAAACACAAGTGTGTCCTCAAGAAGGAGGGAGAGGCAGGTTTCTCAAGGCTTTGCTGTCTCCTCTCATGCACAAAAATCTCCTCTTTCTGTAAGGACACAGTATTCCTGGGGATGGGTCTCCTGAACTCCACTCAGGAATTTCAAGCAAGCCTTGGAACAAGTTTCCAGTGCTCCAAATACTCTGATCCAGCAACCCTGCACATGCAAGCCCCCAGCTCACACCTATGATGCCTCTGAGTCATCAGGGGAAAAAAAACCCCACACCACACCCCCCCCAGCCAGTAAACCAGACCTCGTCTTTGCCCAGAGATACACCCCTGTCCATGCTCTGCTGCAGATATGCCTACGCAGCCTCTCCACAAACTGGGTCCGGAGACACAGGCCAAGGATGGCAACTGGAAGAAACTAAGCACAACCCAAGTCTTGCTGCCCAAGGACATGAAGCATAAAATGTCTTTAAGATGAGCAAAGCCCAAAGAATCCCTTCATTAACTGGCAGTAAAAAAAGGAGAAAGGGGATATAAAGACCTCACCTTAGCCCTCACTGTCTCTGCCTCCTCTAGTGGCTCAAACCACTCCACTCTCAGTAGTTTGTGTCTGTCACCGAAGCTATGCAGACATTTCCACTTCACAGAAGACCAACAGGTTCATTCTGAGATCATCTCTTTATGGATACAACCAATTTCAGTTAAGATTCTGCCAGCCCAGTCTGTTTGACGTGCAGAGGACCAAGCCACCTCTGTGCCTTGCCTGCACAGACACACAACCTTCTCATCTGTCCTAGCAGCTGCCCCTCCCCTGGGACTTACCTTCCAGTGGCAGCCAAAGGCAGATAAACACGACATGAAACTCAGCCAAAATGTTCTCCCACAAGATAGGTTTTTCTCAGTGTTTCCCTGCAGAAGATGTTTAAATCCCTTTGCCTCCCTGTGCAGCCGAGGGGTGGGTACGGAGCCAGCTACAGTGAGCACCCCTTTCCTCATCAATGCCCTCCATTGCTTTCATATTCTCCTCTCAAAAGCCACATGTTCCCCTCCGCCAAATGGAAAATCCACTGGTATTTAAAGCCATTGGAGAATGACAAAATTTCCTATGCCCCAAAGAAAGGAACAGCCTGGATCAAGACAGGGACAGACCACACCACACAAGACAGCCCAGCAGCAAGGAGCAAGCATGTGAAGAATTTGCAGGGATGTGGAATGACATTTGCTGTCAAATATCTGCTCTTTGCCCCTCAACCCCTTCCCAGCAGAAAGAGAGGGAGAGAGAAGAGCACCAGCCACACACTTTGGCCCTGTCCTTTCAAGCCTTTGAGCAGAAGGAGCAGCCTCTACATAGCAGAAGCAGAGAAATGACCTGGGATGATGGGGGCATACTCAAGTACCATCACTGCACTGCACTGATGTGCACTGACTTCAGTCAGCTCACTAAAGCAAGCCCTGAAGATCAGCTTCTCCACAGAGCTGTCTCCTCTGCCAGCAAGACGTATCCCAGCTGAAAAATCTGGAGCCCAGTCCCTTTTCAGGCCTTAAGTTTTCCTGACCAGCAGCACACCTCCAAAGGTTGATAAATTCACCAGTCCTAGGGCACAGTCCCAGGGTCTGTCTTGATTGTTGCAGACTGGCACTTCCCATCTCCCAGATAATTCCCAAGCACAGTCTGGGAGTCAGCACAGGCCAAGGGATGTTCCCACTGGAACATTTGAGAGCCAAGCCATATCCACACAAATTAGTCTCCACGGCTCATTTAATTAATGAGGCTTTTAAATCACACCTATCTACTAAATCTTGCAGCCCTGGCACCTAAAATCCAGGGCAGCAAGGACCCAACACTTGAAGCACGCCATAAACTGTGCCAGATACATCCCTCAGTGCCCCAGGTATTTCCCTGAATCCCCCTGGGCATCTGTGCCCAGTGGGAAGCTTTCTAGAAAGGCTGCTCCCTGAAGACATGGCTACCTCAGGATCCCACAAGCAGAGCACACCCAGGAAACATGTTTACATGCCATGCTTTGGCACACATAACCTCCCACCTAGGATGATCCAGTAGCAAGGGAAGAGGAGTATTGATGAACTTGTGGTTTGGTGAAATGGAAGAGCTAAAAGAATCAAGGGCCTCAGTTGACTCCAACAGACACACCTCTCTCTGACAAACAAAACAATCCCATTTGGAATACCCAAGAGCAGCCCTGGTGTCTTTTCCTGGATGGAAACCAAGCTATCTGTGTGGCCTGGCTCCCAGAACCCCAAGCAAGGAGACCCAAAAGCAGAATCTCAGTCACTGTTCTCCACCTCTCCCGATCCTCTAGGAATTTGCACCTTTCTGTGCATTCCCATCACCTCCAGGAAAGAATCTCCCAGAACCTCCCCCATCATCTGTAACCCTCCTTGGAGAAGAACCTTGCTTGTGTCTCTGATGGACACCTTGCATAGCCACTCCCTTGGAGCAGCCACATTCCTGGCCTTTGCAACAAGTCAGCAGTAAGAAAAAGGTCATTTACATCCGTCACCACGTGTGTGGCAGCGAGTGGGGCCAGGGCTGCCAGAGAACAGTCAGGCAAGGGCCAGATGTGCTCTGCAGGGATATCTGTGCAGATATCATCACAGATTTGGGGCACCCAGTCCTGGACCCACAGGGTTATCAGTGATGGAAGATGCTGAGCAGTTCAGGGAGAGGCTGCTTGTAGGTACCTGCTGGAGAAAGGACACTCAAACACACTCTGCTCTTATCTTCCCTGGAAGCATCCACCATTTTCAAGATGGTTGGACCTTTGACTTTGGCTCTGTCTGACTGCTTTTTACATCCAGGACAAGCTCTCACCTGGCCTACACAGCTCTGACCTATCCCAAGTCCAAGTCCCACTCTACACACAGAGACCAAACAAACAAAAAAATAAATACATTCACAGACCCAGGTTCAAACTCCAGCATCCTTTTTTCAGCCTGGAGAGGAAGGCAGGGAGGATGCTTGACGCGAGACGTGATGTGACCACTCCTTGCCATCCCACGGAAGGGCTCCCTGGCCACCTGCCCCAGCCCCTGCTGAGCAGGCACAGCCACCCCGGGGCAGTGCGGCCCTGTGCGTGCGGCCGGTGACAGATGGCTCCCCGGCCAGCACATCAGCCCTCCCCACGGGCTGAGTCTCGGCACGAGATTCCTGTCAGGGGCAGGGAGCATCGCCCAGCACAGACACAGGGCTGAGCTCTCCCAGCTCCCTCTCGGCGTGGGTCAGCAGCACTCAGACGCGTGTGATATGGAGTTAAGTCTAACCAGGGTGGGACAAGCCACTTTGCATCTCAAATGCCCAAGGTGCTGGTGCAGCTGTGCAGCCCAGGTGGTGATTTTCCAGGGGACAGGTCTGCAAATGCACCCCCTGCTCCCTCACGAGGACTCAGTGCCCTGTTTCACCACCCAGAGCATTAGGAGACGGAAATATTCATAGGCTCCAGGGTCACTCTTGCCTTCTGTGGTCACATATCCCTAAGAAAACCCACCCTAGATGTGTCAGGCCCAGCCTGCCTGCAAGCTGCCATCCCCCAAATGCAACCCCATATCCTGGCCTGAAAACCTGCCCCAAGTGCCCTGCTGTCCCCTCCTCGCCTCGTGTATGCCTTTAACAGTTTGCTGGATTACCCATTGCAACTAAAATAACAAAGCTACAAAAGAAGAGGGCAAACAGACGCGATATTCTGCAGCAATTAGGGCTAAACAGGGGAACAGGGAGCAGGGAATGAATGGACAATGGGAAGGGCAGGGACATGGCAGCCCGGGCCCCGACAGGCTGGGCACGAACTGTCCTCAAGAGGCCGGGTCCAAGCCAGGGAGTAGCGAGCTGTACGTAAGGAAAGCAGAGAGATGAAAAGGGTTATTTAAACAAGCACGGGGCAGTCCCCACAGGGCCTCCCTGTCCGCTTGGCTTCATCACAGAGTGTCCAGGGAAGAGCGGCTCCTGCTCTCCCCCCTCTCCAAACCCTTTCAGGTGGCGGGGGGACGCTGGCAAGCTGCGGTGGGGTCCACTGAGAAAGGAAGGAATCCATTAATCTCTCTTGTAATTACTGCCACATACGGATTTGCACAATTACACTTCGTTAATTGGTTATTACAGGCAAGCCAGACTGATTGGGCAGAATGGCTGAGCTTTAACCCCTTCATTGCCTCCAGGGCCAGCCAGCCATCGAGGCAGCCTTCCTACCAAAACAGTGGTGTATCCTCCTGTAACCCTGCTGGGTCCTATGCAAAGGACCAGGAAGCACAGCTCTCAGCACCCAGACAAGACATCTTTTCTCTTATGCCTTCCTTTCCACTGGGGATCCCAAAGAAATGCACCCAAGGGGAAAGGAGTGAGCCTGCACCTCAAACCGCCAAACTCCCCATGCAACTTCATCTGCTCTGGGTTTGCAGCAGACACACCATGTACCCCCCAGGGTGTTGAGGGATGGCAGACCAGATTTTGTTTGTTTTTAGAAGGAGGCTGAGATTCCTTGTGCACTTTGTCTTTGTGCCCTCAAGCCCAGCAGGGCTGGTGCCAACGACAGAAGAATCCACCCCTGAGTCTGCCTCAGTATCTGAACTCAGCTTCTCCTACAGGATTTGCAGTGTAATGCTTTTCTTCTGCCAAACACTGAAAACAGAGGCTTTACTCTAGTAATAAATACATATGTAACCAGAGTAATATAAGCTATAACAAAATATACGGATAAAGCCCTTGTAAAACTCCTGACAGCATAGGGCTTCTGCCAGTTGGAAGTGGAGGCAGCCTGGCCTCCTCACAATGAAGCCGTTGTGTCCACCACCCCTTACAGGTAGATAATGGACCATCCAAAACCTGGCCCCAAAATGTCTTGTTCAGGATCCAGCAATGTTTCTGGAGAAAACTCAGAAGAGGCACGCTGAGGTGAGAGCAATTTCTGCCTGAACTGTATCAAAGGCTTCTCACTAAAAAACTGTAACAAGAAAGGAAATAAGAGCTTTGCAAAAACCCCACAGGGCAGAAGGGCTCATCTGACAAGAGCTGTACTCAGCAACCACCGACATCAAAGACAGAACAGGCATTGGTATCCTGGTCCTTCAGAGCTGCTGCACTGCGCCTTGGCCACAGGAGAGGGCACAGAGGAACCTACTCCAGAGAGCTTCTGTCTCTCCCTTTCCCAAGGGCAGCCCAGCGAGGCAGTGCCTTCTGGGCAGCAGGATGTTGCTTAGCCCAGGCGAGGGACTTACAGAGCCAGGCATCACACCAGGCACGTGGTGAAGGCTTTCAGCTCAGCTTCTGAATCACCCCAGCAAGCTACTGCAGCAGGAGCAACGAAAGAAACAAGATCACAGCAAGATAAGAGAAATCTAATTCCAAACCACCCTCTAGCCTCATCCTGTGGGTAAAAAAGCCCTTGGGACTTCAGTTGAAGCAGAAAGTATCTGCAACAAACACATTCCCACCCTTTCCTCTACTGCTGTCACTGCAGTGATGCCTTCTACAACACTCTAGGTCTAGTCCAGGAGTAACCTCCTTCTTATTAGCTAATTAAAGTTCTTTTACTGTTCCCTCTCCAGTGCAAGGAGTAGCTGAGCAATAGAAGTCTTCTTCCTCGGAGGTCACTGGTGTTACATGAAAGTTGCGGTAGGAGTTGTTCCTGTTGTTCCAGTCACTTGTGATTTCCCAGCTCCCTGACTTCACAGAGACATTTCTTTCTCATGCAAAAGCCAGCTCCAAGCTCGCTGTCTGAAGGGGACCATGGTAAAGGCAGCATCTCCCAGCTCCCCGCGAGTGTTTTCGGGTGTGCGTGAGCTTGTCTCTGAGGAAGGGAAAGGCAGGCCAGCCCAGGAAAGGTTGCAGACCTCTCCCCTAAACAAACTGCCTCTGCAACATTCAGAATGAATCTTCAGAGCTGTCAGAGGGAAGATCGGGCAGAACCTGCAACTGGGCTTAAAAAGGTCACCTTGGAAAAGTCAGGATGGGAAGGATGCTCACTTTATTGACAGATGCAGAGTGGAATGGGCCAGCCTGTGAGTACCTGCAATTGGTTTGGGCAGCACATGCTAGACTTCATCTCTGGGCTCTGTTGGCTGCAGCTGGTGACAAATCCTCTGTGGATCACATCCAGACAACAGAGTCTGGGGTCGAAGCCTGAAACTGAGACTGGGGCTGAGCACCAAACAGGGATCTTGTGCAGCCTTCCTTCATCCTGAGGGGTGAAAGTAGGCTGGGGGAGATGAGAGCCTTTGTGTCTCTCATGATACTTATTTAGAGCTCAGAGACAAGAACATAATTTTCTCTCTGTCCTTTACTTACACATCTGCCCAACACAGGTTGGTTTTGATTCCCAGAGTTCAGAACTGGTGCAAAGGTTACTTTGCATCTGACTGGATCAATTCCAGCGTTGTGCCACTGATATACAGGAATCAGGCAAATAGTGTACCTGCTGATGCTAATTAAACTTGATATTGATATGGATATGTGACATATTTACTAATAAAGCAGCAAGAGAGGTAGCTGGTTTATATTTTATGTGACTTGGAAATATATAAAGGCAAGTAAATATATTCCTTTTGGTCAGAATACTGATACACATATATTGCAAAAAGCTCATATGCAGCAGAGGTGGTGAAACACATTGAATCAGGTCAAAACCCAAACCAGGTTCAAAGGGATCTGAAATTAATTAGGCCATTAAGACAGTTTCTCAGTGGAAGTCTCTCTCTCTGTACATACACACACATATTTAATATATTTGACAAAATCAATATTTATCTAGGAAGAGGTTCAGTTTTTAGTGAACCATCATTTTGTTAAAAGTATTATTCTGATGGAAAACCCTTGACTCGCTCTATGGGTAACTTCCATCTGTTCTTTTTTAACCTTTCTGAGCTGATCCCCAGAACTCCTTTAGTATAAGCCATCAATAAATATAGTATCCCCTTACACACCCCAAACACTTTTCTTTCCCTCCATTGTGGGAAGAAAGCACAGACTCACAGGTCTAGAAGAAGCACAGAGGAACATAAGCTCAACTTGCCCATCTTCCTGCCCCAAATCAGACCAAAGACTTTCAAGAACAGAGCTGCCACTTCCTTCCCCAGCCCATCTGTCCCATCACACCTCCACCATTCCTGTTAAATAGCTTTTCCCAGTGTCTAAACTCTCCTGCAGTGGAGAGTGCAGCACAGTGTTACGAGGGTTTCTTTCCAAAACCTGTACCCAAATTAAAGTCCCATAAAGGTGCTGTTCAGTCAGCACTGGTGGCTAAAGGAGCACCATGCCCAGGAGGCTGGGCACACCCCACAGCTCTTGGCAATGCTCACAGTGGTGTCCCGTGCAGCCTCCCAGCCCACAGCTGAGCCCGGGGTCAGGGCAGGACTTACAGAAGTGAGGGAAGGATCCCATCTCCAGAGAATAAGGAGCCTGTGTTCCTGGCTGCATTTCCAACCTGCGTCCTGTCTCTTCAGCAGACTCAACCATGAAGGGAGGTTTGGGATCAGCTCTCTCAGCAGCTCTGGGCTGTTGGAGAAAGAAAGGAGTATTTACGTATTACAGAGCAGCATCTTCACAATCTCTCCTGAGTTACAAATTTACCTCCCAGACCTTGACCGGGGCTGGGGTTTCCTGTGTTTGCTCTTCGGTCTCCTGTCTCTTTGGAAAGCAGGAGATGTTGCAATGCCAGGGGGAGGGCTGGGGAGGGCTGGCTGCACGGGCTGCCTGGGAAAAGCCCTGCCATGCAAAGCAGTCGGTCCGCAGCGGCTCTGCTGAGAAAGTGGCTCCTGGAAGCAACTTCTCTTGTAATCCCAGCTCCTAAAGGAACAAAACCAAGCAAACAACAGCCATCCATCCAGTCTGAGCATCTGTCTCAGTTCTGCTTTCCTCCTTCTCTCTGCCAGTTGACTTTTTTTCTGATCTGCCCCAACTCTGTCTGGTAACAAACATCAAGAAGGTGGCAGTGTTAGCCACATCACCACTGGGCTCCAGTGGAGACCAAGCGTAGCTGGTTTTGTCTCACTGAAGCTGTCTGAGGACAATGGGGGCAAGTGTGAAAGTAGCAATGTTCTGTACACATTCCTGGGCAGTGTCCCTAGCTCTCGCAGGTGACCTGGACAGACCCTTGTCTCCAGAAGGCTTTCAGAAAATAACCAGCCTGTGCTGTGACCGGTTTTTCTGGTGCTGAAGTTAGAGCCCCTGGCTTTGTTCCTGTGCTCGATTATCTCTGTTACGTTCTCTAACCATGCATAGACGTCTCCCCTCGTGTTTGGATTTTGCCAGTCCTGGTGGAGAAGAGCTACAAGCAAACAGCATTCCTCTCCCTTGTCTGAACTGATAATCTTGGTATCTCGTCTCCTTTGCGTTCCCCTTCAGGCTGTGTCAACACCACTGGGGTTGTGAAGGGCAAGATTGCTCTGCCTCTACTGCCCCATCCTGTACACTGTGTGCTGCCCAGCCCAGCACTACTCCACCAAGAATTCCTCTGGGGTGTGAGTCAGACCTGCAAGGGGGTTTTAACCACCTCCCTCTGCAAGATTTCTCCACATTTACAGCAACAAAACATGCAGGCCCCAAAGTGCAGAGTGGTCTCAAGACATTGCTTTCCAGAGACTTTCAGGATTTGGAGCCTCTGCACTGCTGAGATCAGCAGCCAGAGCATTGCCAAAGCCAAGCTGGGCCACACAGCCCCTTCCACATCAGTGCCAAGTGCCAGGACATCTCCTACAGGAGAAGCAGCCACAGGGAATCCAGGCATGCAGAGCTAGCAAGGGTACCAAATTCCTGGTTCGATTTTCCTTTCATTTTCAGGAAATTCTTAATCCTAAACTGCCAAAAATTCCTCAAATTCAAGTTCTCATGGAGCTGAAACCCTGTAGGGTAGTCTGGATTGAAGCCAGGAGGTGAGAAAAGAGACTTGTCTTTAGGAGCCATAGAAATCCAGTGTGCTCTGTCAGCCACAAGCATTGCCCCTCTTACGTCCTTGCACTGCTGTGGGTAAGATGGATCCAAACTCCTTGTTTTCTTTCTTTTTTTTTTTTTGTTTTACCCAGGAAGGGCTGCCCAGCAGTCAGATCTCTACTCAGGGACTCTAGATCCCCTTGAACCTGCCAGTGACCTTTCAGATCCTCTCAGGCTTGCCTCCCCAGTGCCCACAAACAGCAAGATTTCTGTGCCCTGACCTGTGATGCTCAGATCCCTCTTCCCATCCCTTTCCCTTTCTCAGACCTAACATATAACAGCAGCTGCCAGAACATGGAGCCACTCCAGAAATGAATCTCCAGTGTGACATGGCACAGCTTTAATTACACGACAGGAGCCATAAGAAAGGCTGCGAAACACGGCTCTCTCAAAATCTTAAATCTCCACTTGAGGCACTTTGTGTGGCTGTGAGCAGAAGTAGCAGGACATGAACTCTCCAAGCACACAAAAGAGCTGATTCAATGTCCTGTTGATACACTCCAGCAAAACAAACTAATGATGGACAGGACTGCAGGTTTTCGTGTGTGAGGGAAGGATTTATAGTGATACCAAAGGAATTATTTCAGCCCCATGGTGACAATACCCACCCACTTCCTTATTATATTTTATTGAACTTGCCCTAAATACATGTGGCTGGAGGAAATGATGCATAAATTACTAACAAGTTAACTTCTTGCTCTGACACAGACTCACAACAGCCCTTTGAAGGGGAACCAGGAAAGACAATGTGTGAAAGGATAAAGGCAATGAGACAAGCTTGGATGTAATAATCCCATGTGAATGATTATTGCTGCAAGTAATGCAATCTAATAATGAAGAATTTACACCAGATGTCCCCCAGAATATGCCAGGCAGGCTTGGGATTCAACAGTGGATCCATTTCTAAGGAAACCTTATTAGGAGGGAAAAAAAATGCTGTTGTCTGTTTATCAAATGAGAGATTATAGACCTTTATAGTCAGAGTCATTACAAAAGCCTGCCTTGCAAAGCTTCCTGGAAGGGTGTTCAGCAGGTCTGAGTGTCCATTTGTTTTCAGGTGAAATTTAAGGTGTTGGATTTGGCCTATAAAGCTTCTAACAGTCTAGCAGCAGCCTGTTTCAGGGCTGACACCAGGATCTCCCCTATCTCTCTCTGGAACTCAAAGGGAGCTTCTGGGACATCAGTCTCCAGGACGGGTGAATAGAGAATCACTTATTTTTATTTATTTTGAACTTGAATCCCTTCAGGTCTCTCAAGTACATTCTTAAAACAGTGCTCCATCCCTGTCCTGGACATCCCTGTCCATGACACACCCCATACATCCCTTTCCTTCTCACAAGCTGCAGCTTATGGGGACACCACGTAGCAGGGAAAAGGAAATCAGAGAGCTCTGCACCAGAGGAATATCATGGGTGTACCCAGGCTGCTGCAAAATGAGATCGGCTTCACCTTGGTTCCTGCCATTTAGAAGTCCATTTTGCAGCAGGCAGCTGAGCACAGGCCTGACAGAGCACAGCTGGCCACCCAGGTCTTCATGAAGACCTGAACTAGACGGAACTTGTTGCCCAAAGAGCAGACCAGGGTTGGGAGGATTTGTTATTCCAGATCCAGCACTGACTGAATGCTCTTCTAGCCCAGGGCAGCGCTACCAGCTGGGCACTGATTTCCGTGGCATGTTCGGCAACCAGCCAAACCAGAGACCCATCATCCACACCTCCTCTTCATTCAAAAACCACCATGAGCTAAGTGTAAAAACAGTCACAAACCACACTTTTTACTCTCCCTCCTTGCCTCTGTTGCTTATTCATCACCTCTTTGAAGGTATTTTGTCCAGGTATTCCAAACACCTCTTCCAGCTGCCCTTTGGGGTTTGAACTGCTGTTCATAATTCCTCTTTAGTAACCACTGTTATTTAAGTAGCTCTGTGGGATGAGGGGAGGAGGGAAGCTTTAGCAAGATCCAGATCCACTAAAACACAAACCACTACATTCAACTTGAAAGATTTGTTTAAGCCTCATTAACTTAATTGGGACTTTGTTCATTGGTTGTTCTTGCAGAAGACCCAGAGATCTCCACAGTGAACACAGGTGACCCCAGCACCGAGTCGTGGGGACTGTATGAACATGGTGTGATTGTTTCAAAGTTGCATCACCTGTGCTTCTCCTGTGATTCTCCTGTGTCAGGTAGTTGGATAGTGGAGGCTGCTTTTCTGTTGAGATCTATTTCACAGGGGCTCTTTGACCTGAGCCTGTGTGCTGCTGGTCTGTTCTAGCAGGCACACAGCTGCTCCAAAGGACTTTGCAAACAATAACACAAACATAGCTGCACTTAGGACTTGCAAACCCTGATTTTAGCCAGCTTGTGTGTCAGGCATCACCATGCCTAGAAATGACTTGCAAACAGGACCAAAGATCAGGCGTAATTTTAGTAAGCCTTTAGGCTCTGCATCCCCTGGCTGTGCTTGGTTTGATGAAACATAGTCACAGGATGAAAGAAAGCAAAAACCCAGCTGGCACCTGCTGGGAGGGCGGGGAGAGAGAATCTGGCAGACAGAAGGTTCCTACGGAGATTGCCAACACTACTACACGTCTGTTTTGCTTTTTTGGGCAGTATGGTGAATCCAAAGGTGATAAATATTTGGCTTGGCTGGCCAGACAAGATGTGCCCGCATCAGACACTGCACTCTCTCTCCTCTCTCACTGGCTTCTCTGCACCTCTCAAGGCAGCTCCTTCTGCTGTGCTTCGTGTCTCCAGCCCTTGAGTTTCAGCAAGGACTGAGGCTCTGCTGGAGTGAAACACATCAGTGGGAATAGCTGCTCCCTTGCAAAGAGCCGGCTGGCTGGCTGGGCTGCTCGCTACCAGACATCTGGACAGCCAATTTCACATTTCAGTTTGCAGCACAACACAAGGATTTTTGTTAGAGGGTATCTTTGAACCTCAGAAAACTTAGTTATCCATAGTATTTTTAGGACAACAGCTTTATTTACAACTCAGTGCCATGGAAAGACAAATGTTTAACTAAACTGCGAATGACTTTGTTCTCCAAATACTTTCAGTGAGGAAGAGTGACTCTGACTTAAAAAACCATTGCTGTTGTCTGAGCAACAAAAGAGGTTAGTAAAGATTCTTGAGTACCCTTTCTCTAGGTCTGAAGTCATGAAGAAAGTGCTACAGTCCAGCTGTGCTCTTAAACCAAAGAGCATTTGGTGTTCTTTTTGCACCAGTCAGGACGCAGTTTCTTTCTATAAATACCCAGTGGTTTCACGGTGCCATCGAACATGCAGGTGAGCTGGCTCACTACATTTATCAGCTGACCACCTGCAGCCTGAGTGACTCACTGCCCTGCAGCAGCAATCAGCGAGTCACCTCCTCTGACAGAGGGCAGGCTGAAAAGTCACACTGCTGGGCTGTGATAACCCTTGTGAGCTTTCCAAACCCATGCCTTGCCCCCACTCTCTCTCCAAAGAAGCCCACAGCACCTCGTTGGAGGGGTGGGCTGCAAAGAACCTGCACCCTGGGACCACCAGCTGGGTTTTATGGAGGTGGTCTGTCCTGCAGGGCCTCTTGTGGGATGGAAGGGGCTGCTGAGAGCATTACTGTGTCTGCTCTCTATCAGTGGGAACGGTGCTTGCCTGCACCGGAAACCGCACTAGGAAAACATGCAGACCTTTGTGGAAGCTACAGCAATTAGATTAATTAAGAGCTGGGGCAGGCCCATATGTTTTCTGATCTGTTGTTTTTTAGGTCCCCCATTGCACCTGCTCCCACAGCATACAAACACCCCAAAGGCTTAGGTTTTCCCACTCCAGGCATGGGAACAGAAGGACCGTTGTCCCAGATCAGAGCAAAGGCCTGTTTGGCCTCCTATCCAGCAGCAGAAAGAGAAGGCAGGAGGTTAAGAATAGGACATGTCATTTCCCTGGTACAACTCCTCTGCTCTTCCTGGGAAGGTCCCAGAGCTCTCCTCTAAGGAGTTCAATATCATTCTGTCACCATCCCTGGAGGTATTTACAAAACGTGTAGATGTGGCACTTGGGGACATGGTTTAGTAGGAGTTGGCACCCAAGCCCCTGAGGTTGCTTGGAACATCCTTTCAGACATGGGGTGCCACTGCAGTGGGATCCACCCAGGTTCCTCTCAGAGCCCCTGCTTATTGCACAGGGTGCACAGCACCAGCCTCTACCTGCAGTATAACTCAGTCTGAGACAGCTTGACGTAGACAACTTCTTAGGGCTCTTCAAATCCTATTTTCTAGGATGCTCTGACAAGTTCTTTCCTCAGGTGTAAGCTCAAGGAGAAACCTGCTCTTCAGAGTTAATTTTGCTCATTGAAAAATCTGGGGGAGCCCATGTTCCTAAAACTCCTCCAGATGGTTCATCCTTGCACAGTACATTACTCTAAGGCAGAATCACTTTCTAGAGCTTCATGGAAGTAGAGTATCTGCTGTTTGCAACCATCTTCATTTCCCCTGATCATGCAGGAACATGAATAAAGTGCTTTTGAAGTGTGTGGAGTCTCCATCACCCATTTCTGCCACAAAAAGGCTGACCTGCAGGACTTTCTCCCCCTTAGGAGACAGCGAAGGATGTTGCGAGGTTTCATTCACAATTTAATGAGCTGAGAACCAAAATGTGCCCTATGTGTGTGCGAAGAAACAGGACGCAAAAGTGAAAAAACAAAAGCATTGATTGATCATTGTGAATGTGCGTGTGTGTTATTAGCTTTGTCTGGCAGCATTTGAAACACTTTTGTCAGTGCCTAAAGGAACCACTTCTGAATTTAATGCAGCCAAAACGGACAAATAGCAGTCTGGAGAAAATGGGGATCTATGTCTGATTTCTTTTCAGTAGTTACGTGACTTCCATGAGCCCAAAACTTTCAAGTAGTTGCAGTTACTTTACATGACACTTTGTATGTCTGGTACATTTTAAAAATGCAGATTTTAAACTCAGTTGTAGGAAAGACATGGATTAGAAGACAGAACAGAAGAACCTCTGCTGCTTCTGGTTGTTTCCAGGGGTTGCATTGATCAAAAGCGATCTGTTTCATCAAGTGATCTGCTGTGAAGTAGCAAAGATCTTCTCTATTCTCTGACAGTGATCCAGCAGTTCCTAACTTACCTGCAGAGCTTTCCTCTGCTGCCTTCAGGAGCCATCCACATCAGACCCCAGTCTGGGAAGAGCCTGTGACAGCCAGCATACCCTGCTCTCCACCCAGGGACCAACTTGGGATCCCTGGTACCAACTGAGACAAGGGAGGAGGACAAGGAAATACAGTGAGGACTGCAGAGAGCCCTTTATCTTAGGATAGGACTTCCCACGACAACCCCCACTGTCTTTCTGCTCAAACTGTATCATTTCCCCATGGGATATCTTCGTTGTTCATGTAATGTCAGCATTCCACCATGTCTGATTTTCATGTTATCTGGATTGTTTGCACTGACACAAGATGAGGTAAAGTGGGGACATGGCTTTCTCATGCTGTGTGGCCTGTGCTGTATCTTCCCCTTGGTTTGGGCCAGGCTGATCTTGATTTCCCAAGATTCTGACATGAATACATCCTGCCTGATTGCAGCCCCTCCTTTCCCGGAAATCATCCTATGGAATAAGCCCTGAACAAAATATTTCCTATCTCCCTTTTAACCCTTTTCCTTCCACCTAGGTGCTCTATGGCCCAAGGCCTGCTCCAGAAGGCATGAATTCAGTGTGATTCCCTCATCCTGCCCACTCAGAGGCTGTCAAAAGCCAAAATGACAGCACTGGAGTGCCAGAAGCAAGCAAGTCACCTGCAATTTCACAGCTGCCATCGCTGCTTTCCTGGCAGCTGGTGAGGCGAGAAGTTGATGAAGGTCCCACTTGGCCCAGGCTGAAAGTCAAAACAACTGTTGGGCTTTTCAGGGAATGTCCTTCCCTGAAGTAGGAAGGCAGGTAGAAAACCTGCGGGCAGCTGCCTGGGGGCATCTGCTGCCTTGCTTAGGAGGCATTCGTGCTTTTTGCACCCTGTCCTGTTCTTGGCAGCAGCTTTCCTGAGCTGGAAAAAGCATTGGCCATCATCAGCTGTGGAAACACTTTCTGGGCTGCAGATTTCTTTCTGTGGAGCCACGGCAGAACTGTATTGGCCAAGTCTGCGTCCCTTCTAAGTGAGTAGCAAAATCCACCTAGCAGGTTTTGACTCCACTGGTCAAATCTAACCTGGAATTTTGATTGTTTCTTCCCACAGGTGTGCAGGAGAGAGGCCATAAACTAGGCTCGGGAGCTCCATAGGACAACTGTGCAAATGCTGTGACAGGCTGGGCTCTGATACCTGCTTTTCTGCCCTCCACCAAGGTCCTATTGCCCAGTACCAACAGGAGCCTGTCCTGTCTATATTTCCAGGCTGTATTTCTCATTTGATGTGAGTTATGGCTCCCAGGGAGCAGCAAACTTGTGGATTTCTCTGTCCCTGACCAAGAGCTCATCACAAAAACTTGCTCCTCTAGGTCTGTGGACTGAAGACCCCTCACCAAATACCCACCACCAGCCACACATGAGCAGCACGCTCAAGCCAAAGGAAAGGAGCCAGACCCCTGCAAGAACCAGAGGAATCCAAACAGCAGCAAGACTCAGGACAGAAACCAGATGCACAGAGGCATGAGTATGTTGCATTGCACAGACACTGTGTTTTGCAGGCTGGCCTCCTGGCCCTAATATCCTCTGACAACTCCCAGAGCAGGAGCCGAGCAGGTTATAGCGATTGGATCACGACAACAACTCCTGCGGGAGCTGCTGCTCCAGAGTCCCACTGCCAGGCCTCAGCAAAGCACGCAAGGAGCTGCAAGGATGTGCAGCCTCTGGAGTTTGGAGCAGTGACTTATCTTCACAAGAGAAATACTGGCCAAATCCTGTGTCCTTTCCACTCCTTGAAAACTGGAATTTTGGAAGGCAACTTCAGCCGGGCCCTAGTAAATGACTACTTGTTTGATGGCTAATTGCTTATGAAAACAGAAGGCACAAACCCAATCTGTGCAGGTCTTACACTGTTCATATCACCAAAGCCCACAGAAACACCCACCCCAAACCAAACACTGCCTGTCTGAGACTTTTAGCGAAATTTTGTTTCCAAGTCCCCTTCTGTCAGACTGCAGAAGTAAAAAAGCTGAAGCCACCCTGGGTAGCTCGGTTCATCAGTAATGTGTTAAGTTACACCACCAACTCCATCCTCTTGGCAAGCAGCAAACACACAGAGCTGTGAAAGGACATGCGTGCCTCCCAGTTAATGTCACCTTCACAGCTTCCATAGGTCACAGCACAAGCAGACATCCGCACCAAAATAAGATGCCAGGCAGAATGCGGATCCCATTCTGAACAATGCCATGGGCCCAGGGAAAGCTGAGGAATTTAAGGGAAGTGGAACAACAGGAAATAAGGAAAGTCCCTCCAGCAAAGATCCTGTGGCCTGTTCAGTGGTCACTCAGCACTGCATACGGAGTGACACAATGGAGTGACTAAAGGACTGCCTGGCAGCTAGCATTCCCATGGCCGTTGTTGCCAGCGTGGGAACTACACAGATAGCAAACAAGAGCTGTGTTCCTAGGCACTGGCAGAGACACATCCACTACAAATAAAATGACTTCCTGAGGCTCCTCAAGGCCTGGACACATCATGCCATCATAACTGGTAAATCATATCCTTAGGCAGGAAAAACTGTGCCAGGAGGGAATAAAGAACCAAGCAACCTGGATGAGCAAAGGCTAGGTTTGTGCCTGGACTAACATTAATTATGAGGATAGATGTAACCTGAGAGTCACTACAAGGAAGGAGATCCCCTTCAGAGAGTCTTTGTCTGGCCTAGGGGATATATGGGAGAAGAAGAGGATGAATCCCACCCAAATGTGATCTCACTAGAAGAGCTTTGCCCCTAGAAGTCACAAGGCTTGGAGAAAGAGAAGGGATAGTTTTATAGTCTCTTTTCTGGCAATAAAGCCCCTGTGAGATCCCAGGGAAAACTGCTAGAAGCACCAGCTCTGGTCAGGAAAGGAGAAGCTAGATTGCCCTGGGCAGCAGGGTGGGAGGCATGCTGGATAAGCAGCTCTCTCCAGAGGATGCTACACGCAGGCCATGCATGTCGAGGACAGCAACAAGGACAGGCCGGGGGATCCGTGTGGTGGTTTAGCTCTCAAAACAGCTCCTGCAGGGATTCAGAGCAGGGCGTTCCGGGCTAATCTCTGCGTCCCCTCAGGGAACCTGAGGATTACTGCTCTACATCTGCTCACAGGGTTGGGCCCCACCTTGTCAAGGCAGTGGAAGTGCTGACAGCCATTCTCAGTTCTTTAATCGGTTTGGGACAAACAGCAATGGGCTCTGTCCCCTGTCGTGCAGCACCTCTTAACTGACTCCCTCACTCACAGGTCTAATGGCTTCTCATGAGCCTTGGCTGGGGCAGGAATGCACCTCAGAGTTTGTCAGCAAGGGCAGGCTCCTAGCAGCAGCTACAGAGCTACAGTGCAGCTTCCTTGGCTGTCTCAGGGGCTGGCAAAGGGCGACCACAGGAGTGTCTGACCACTGACCACCACTGGTACCTACCCAGCAGCTGCCATGGCAGAGTCTTTGGCTGCAGCCCAGGCCAGGGTGGGAGTGGAGGTCCCTGGACAGCAGTCAGCACTATCCCCAGAGCTGTGCTTTTGACTGTAGGCCCATGCTAACTCTTTCAACTTCCCAGCAGAAAGGGCTGCAAAAACCTGGATGGGCCAAGGGGTTTGTGCTGTTACTTATGCACCAAGACCACATACTTGCTTCTCTTTCTGCTCTTCTCTCCCTCCTGCACCTGCCTGCCAGAGCTCACTGCTGGCCCAGGCACCTTCTTCACTGGACACACTGTTGAGCCTTCCTCCTCCCTTTCAGAACTGGGGGTACCGGTTTGGGCTCAGCTCTGGCTGTGCTAGTCCCAGGCAGTCAGCTCCATCTGCTGGCTGCTCTGTCCTTGCCTGCTATGGAAACATGGAAAGCTCCACTAAGGGACAGCCTTGCTTTTAGCCAGTTTTCTCCCTACCCTCACATTCTGCTGTTGAAGCCACAAGTCACAGGGCTGGCCCACATAATTTAAATGATTCACGTTTAGAAATAGGGAGTATTACATTGAAAACGTTTTATTAAACACTGTTAAAAATAGGGCAATGTATATCAGATTAAATGAGAGATTTGTACTTTATAGTCATAACTTAAACATAAATTAAAAGAGACTCTCATTTGAAGACTTCTAACAGCTCAAAAAATGATATTTTCACTACATAAACATACAAATCTCAGTCTTCCATTCCATTCGTAAACATTATGTAGGCATGCAATCCTTACAAACACCTCTGATTTATTTTAAAATAAATTCTGATCAATTGATCAACGGCTGCAGACCTACTCAAGAACAAGTATTTTACAATACATGTACAGTTAAGAGCACAGAAATATCCATAGTAAAAGCTGCACAAATAAATATGTATGTATATACAAATAAATACATATGTATGTATTACAGTGCATAATCCCACGGGGATGAGATAATTTCAGATCTACCTGCTGTTTTCAGAAACCAGAGTACTTTGTGTTAACACTATGGTTCCTAGTGCTGTTATAGTTTAAAAAAAGGTATCTACATTTTCTGGGATATGCAGCAGAAACCCAAAAAAATTGCCCCTATCACTACACCCATATCTATTGACTGGGGCATCTTAAAATAAACTGACTTCCACAAACCAGATCAATAGTTTCAAAGCGGTTCAGTGAATATTTTTTCATCCTGATGATCCTGTTTCTGCAAGCATAACCCCAATGACTCCAGAGAAGACACCTCCAGCAGTGTAGTAAGTGATGTGAAATAATGCATGTCTTCACCTCACCTCGGTACCTTTGAGTGGAGCAGAGGAGGAACCAGCCTCCTTTTTAGGCAGCAGTGCACTATTTGCCCACCATCTGGACAGGAGATGGCAAGCTCCCAGTTAGGATAACTACATGACGGAATGTAAGCAGGATTTGGTCAGAAAGCCAGAGTTTTACTCTCTGCTTGTCTTCAATGGAAAAACCAGACAGCTTGAGTTCAAAATTTGAGTCATACACAAGGTCAATCTTCTTGTCAGCAAGAGGTAAAAACATCTGGACAGCTGCTGATTTGCATGCAGTTTCATTCTCCAGAAATCTGAGACGTAAGTGAAGGTGGCTTCAATTCCTGCAGAGAGAACAAAATTCCTCTATAAATCAGAAAACTGGCATAGATTTGTATTTGCTCTCATTTCAGAGGAATTTTGTATGCAGCAGGTAGCAGAACTGCATAAAAGTGCTCCTAATACTATATGCAGCTGGACAGAATGCTAAGCACAATCATCTTTAAGGAGCTGAACAACCATTTCTACAGCAATAAATCCATCAGTCCTGTTAGGAACTTCCATGCAATGCCAAGATGCATCAGGTATCCCAAAGCACATATTGCTATGTCAGCAATTTTATAGCAATTAGCAGCTCTGATGGATTGCTTGTGTGATTAAAAGCAAGAGAATTTGTGAGTGAAGACATCACATGTGCTTACCTGAAACACCTGAGTTACACATTCTCACCAGCACTTTGGAAACTACCTTCACTGGCTGTTTCCTGCCAGTTCCTATAAAACAAAAGTGAAAAGTACTTTAATGATAACAGGTTTATATCAAATGGATTTTAGCAAAGTGATGGCAGTGTTTTTTTCATGTTGCTTTTTGAGACAAAACTTACCTGTAAGGAATAAATTTCTTTGCTGCAAGAAGAATAAGAAAAGGTATTAGCATTTCAAGAGAAAAACCATAATTCTTGTTGTCTAAATATTTGGGAATTACTATTTTTTTACTTTTTTAGATGTTCATCCAAAAGCCAAACATGGCATATATGGACAGTTCTTGAAAATAATTTTGGGATTTAACTAAGTATGGGAATTACCACTTTTTCAAAAAGCAAGGTACAGGACTTTGGAGGTTTTGGGGTTTTTTCCCTCCACTGAAAATTTTTTAGGAAGATCAATAAACCAGTGGACCCAGACCAACTGCTCACCTTTCCTCTGGAAGCGCCTTGCAAGCCAAAGGAGGAATGATGCTGTGGACAGCAGAGAGACAGAAGTGGCTGCTATGCCCACAGAGACGTAGGTGGCTTGGTCAGAGGCTGAAAGGATGAAAAGGTTTCAGTGAGATCAAGGGGCATGTGTGGTCTTTGAAGCTCTCTCTACCTCTCCCCTTTCCTTGTGCTCTTCAAGAGGAACCAGAACTGCAGCTTGTAACACTTGTAAGTTTTCTCTCAACGAAACAGGACAGTTTCTGTACACAAGGTAAAAATTACCCCACCCGTTGCCAAAGCAATGGCAAGGCAAGAAGCTCCCTATACCAGGGTCTGTCTCTAACCTCCAGCCTTGCATAGCAATTTGTGCTCCTCTTATTTTTCATGTAGCACTTCATATTTTAACTCACTGTGTGCTATCCTTCTCTTTGAGCAATCCTGCTGAGATCAACGAAATTATTCAAGGATCTAAATTCTGCTCAAGCAAATGAAAGTGGAATTGAGCTTTTAGGGCCTCAAGCAAAAGCATTCCAGGCAGGCCAGGGGTGTTCCAACTGAGGGCAGTGGCAGAGCTCTTACTGCCTTGAATGAGAAGGCAAGGCTGAGCTTTCTGTCCTTTGAAATTACAGCCTCTGAGAGAAAAGCTCTGTGAGCGGTCTTTTGGCTGAGGAGTTCATCCAACAAACTATCACACCAAATTAAAAAACCTATTCAATATTCCACCGAGAAACAGACTCATGAATGTAGATTTCCCCACAAGGTTCTGTTTCTCTAGAAAAGCTTTTGTCTCTATTCACATGAAAAAAGCTCAACATGGAAAATACTTTGTTTAAAAACCAAACAAAAAGAACTGAAATCAAGTTGCAGTTTTTGTTTTTGTATAAGAAATCAACATTTTCCACCAAGATCTTTTAGGATTTTCCCCCTCCTCTAGTTTTTAAACATACTGAGTGATTTTGTTAAGCTTTTGAATTCTTGGACTTCACTACATGTTCTAGCTCACTGGTTGGTATTGCCGCCACTGCCACCCTTCCACACCTCATCTGACTAGAAACCCAGTGCCACCTCTCTGTGGCTGGTCACAGGCAAAATACCTTCACATGTGGGCAGGCTGGCACTCCAGTTTCCTGAATGGCTGCACTCAAGAACACGAGAGCCATTGAGACGCCATCCTTCAAGGCAGCTGAAGTGGCAGGAGGTGTTGTACGTGAAGATCCCAGCCCCGTGGGAGCAATCCATAGAGCCTTTCTCAGGAGAGCTCAGTGGTTCACACTGTATGACTGAAACACAAAAAGAAATGGTTAAGAGTCACTAAGGACTTTACTGTCTTTGGCCCTGTTTTTTGCCCTATTACATGTACAATTTATTTTCAAATTAATTTGACTTTGGGATAGGAGCAGCTCAGAGCTATAAGCAGGCATTTCAAGTCCCAGCTGAAAACATCGAAGCACAGAGTTTAGTTTGGAGCCAGGGCCCTATAGGAATATGGATTTCTGTGTGTTCCCCAGTGACCAGAAAACTGCAATTTCCAACAGTCTTACCTTTGCATTTTGGCACTGGCTCTGACCACTGTCCCTGTGCCGTGCACTCAGTGCTGGATGGCCCATCCAGGACATATCCCTCACTGCACTGGAAATCACAACGGGAGCCATAGGTGAGGTCTGCAGGAGCGTGGTCACAGGTCACAGAGCCTTCAGCTGGCCATGGGACAGCCTCACACCTCACAGCTGCAACACAAGGAGGACAACAGCAATCAGCACAGATGCTTCAGGAGAACAACACAGCAATGCTGACAGCCCTGAGGGCTCTGGTGAGCAGGGATAAGGAAAGGTACCTGTACAGGCTGGCTGCTGCCTGTCCCAGGCCCCAGAAGACCCGCACTGCAGTGTAGCTGGTCCTGTCAGGGTAAATCCTTCCTCACAGGTGAACTTGCAGGTGGTACCCCAGGTGAGCTGCACAGAGGGATCGGAGCAGTTCACAGCCCCATGGACAGGCATTTCCAAGGCAGGACAGGTCACAGCTGAAAGGCACAAGAGACAGCACAGAGCTTAGCTTGGAGTAGGTCAAGATAAACACTCTTCTATGAGCTGGCAAGAAGACATGCCCTGCCTGGAGCTATCCCCTACAAAGCCATCATACCTCCATTCAGACCCAGCAGTGTCTCAGAAACAGTGATTTCAGCAGGTTGCACAGTGCAGCCAGAACCCTTAAATATGCACCTAAAGCATACAAGTTATCCTGGGAATGGCTCCAGATTACTCTCCACCCTGAACCGCATAAACAGACACTGGCTCCCATTTGTGGTTTAGGGAATAAAGAATACTTGCCAGAACACTCCCCTCTAAAAGTGTGTTATTGTGTATGTTGGGGACACTGCCCCAGGGTGTTGTTTGACACCCTGCACTGCTGTCTCCTTTCTAATACAAGAAGCTAAATGACCCCACCTTGAGAGCTGCTTAAGGCAAGTGCTACAGACATGGTGGGGATGAATGTTACTCTTGATTACACTTGATTGAGAAAGTCTCTTCAGCTTCTTCAAGCTACTCTAAGCTTTAATTGATGGTTTCCAACCCAGCAAGTCTTACCTTTGCATTTTGGCACTGGCTCTGACCACTGTCCCTGTGCCGTGCACTCAGTGCTGGATGGCCCATCCAGGACATATCCCTCACTGCACTGGAAATCACAACGGGAGCCATAGGTGAGGTCTGCAGGAGCGTGGTCACAGGTCACAGAGCCTTCAGCTGGCCATGGGACAGCCTCACACCTCACAGCTGCAACACAAGGAGGACAACAGCAATCAGCACAGATGCTTCAGGAGAACAACACAGCAATGCTGACAGCCCTGAGGGCTCTGGTGAGCAGGGATAAGGAAAGGTACCTGTACAGGCTGGCTGCTGCCTGTCCCAGGCCCCAGAAGACCCGCACTGCAGTGTAGCTGGTCCTGTCAGGGTAAATCCTTCCTCACAGGTGAACTTGCAGGTGGTACCCCAGGTGAGCTGCACAGAGGGATCGGAGCAGTTCACAGCCCCATGGACAGGCATTTCCAAGGCAGGACAGGTCACAGCTGAAAGGCACAAGAGACAGCACAAAACTTAGCTTGCAACAAACCATAAAAAGTTTTTTTTCTTTTCTGAAACTTAGCAACACACCCACTAAACAGGAGCAGCTTTAGAAAGGGTCTACTATGCCACCATCTCAGAAAGCAGACAAAAGGGGAATTATCTCAAAATGGGAAACTGGCTCTTAAGGCAAGACTGTTAATTCACCTGCAGCTCATGACAGCAACTACTTACAATCCAAAATTTCCCTATTTTGACTGCTGCTGGGTGATGTTTGTGCTTTAATTTGATTAGAAAAGTAGCTCATTCTGAGCCAAACACCTCAAAAAATGATTCCTACAGTCAGGAGTAACTGGCCTGTTGAGAGCATTCTCACAGCTAGGTCATCTCAATCCCCTGTTGCCACCTAAGAGTTGGAAAAGTCTTTCCCTACAAGGAACAAGGCCAAGACATTCATCCTACTCATTTCACCTCCTCAGGAACAGAGACCTGTGTGCTGAAATGAAATAGCACCTACACCACGTGATTAGTTACAAAGGAATTGGCCAAATTTCCATCTGTACCTACTGCCAGAGCAGCACTGAGCTTTACAGGGCTATGTACAATGCAGAAAGCTCACCTTTGCATGCTGCAAGGGGGGCAGACCAGACCCCAGAGGAGGTACAGTGAACAGATTCCAGTGCAGTCAGCTCATAGCCCTCCTCACACTGAACTGTGCAGGATGAGTTATAGCAGAAGCTCCCCAGTGGATGGTGGCACTCAAGGCTCCCATTATCAGGTTTCTTCAGTGGATCACAACTCTTAACTTCAAAGAAGCACAAGAAGGTACACAGTCAGTCTCTTTGGCTGAGCAGGTCAACCAAGAAGCCAAACTGAACATTAGCTAGCATGAGTTGGTCAAAAAGCAGGATGAAGTAATCTTACCAAACTCGCATTCAGGCCCATAGAACCCAGGGCTGCAATGGCAGGTGTGATTGTTAATGGTCTCTATGCATTCTCCACGGCCACTGCAGAGAGATGGGTTGCAAGAAGCTGAAAAAAAAATACAGCAAATTATGAAAGAATCAACAACAGCCACTAATGAAACCTGGCTAGCACTTTGTTTATCTTTCTTACACTAAACAAGCCCTTTGTATGGCAAAAGAAAACTGGAGGGTTTGGTACTTAGGATTATCCTGTCGTTTCACAGAAGAATTTCTAAAATCCACACTTTTTACAGACTAGCTCACAGTAAAAAGATTCAGCTGGCTGGAAACTCCAAGACTGCTTGTTCTGAGGTAAATATTAGCAATATTTAAAATGCAAAAGGAACAGTAAACTATGGGGTACGTAGAAATCCTCAACAGGTACACTGTTCATTAACTCACCACAGCTCTAATTTGGCTGATATTTGACTTTGATTTTTTTTTTTATAACTTTCATTAGCCACTTCTACACAAAGCATTTAATCTAATCCAGCGGTCTATAGCCAGCAGACAGATGCTCCCAAAAGGGCAATTCTTAACTAGCTGAGAGAGCCACTTGAGAGAGGGATGGAAGTTACCATCTGAAAGAGTTTGCTTCTCCCCTCTGATTATAGAGAAGGTCTGCTGATTTGCCCCTAAGAGGATGCAAAATATTCCGGGAGCTAAAAGGTAAGATTAATCTAAATCTTAGAACAAGGACAACCTCAACCCTGTAAATGAGCCTAAGTGTACAAGTACTTACGGGGTCAGGTAGCTGATATGGAAAATGAAGTTAACTCATCCCAGCCACCACCTCATCTCCACAGGGACACACTGGAATCACTTTTATCACACCATACCTGTGTAGCACAAGGCGACCTTCTTTTTCTCACACTGCTCATCATTCCATTTGCCGTCATCCTTCCCTCTTTTGATGTAGATCTCAACGCAGTCCTCGTTGTTCCCTTTGCCATTTGGCTCACCTGAAGCCCAGTTTCTTGCTTCTTCTGTCAGTTCTTTGTTAGTTCCAGTCCAGGTCCATACATCATTAATTTTTCTGATTCCAATCCAGTAGTAACCCGGATTGAAGGGTAAGAAGGCATTGAGATGCTTGATTTCTTCCTTATTCTGGATCGCAACCAGGTTAGTGTACTTCTTTCTGCACCACAGCTCTGCTTCCCTGTAGGTCATGTTTGTGTCTGAATAATGGTACGTCCACCCATTCACCCCATGCAGTACTGTAAGTCCTAGAATGAAAAGATATCCAAAAGTTGGTGTCTGACTTCTCCCCTCCTCTCTCCCTAGAAGAGGACATACAAAGCTCTATAGATACTGCAAACTTGTCAGTATCTGAAACCGCATAAAAACTAGTGGTAATTATTTTATAAACAATCAGCTGGCAAACTTCAAACCAGGCAAGTCAGCTTCAAGTACAGGGACTTCAGCCTGTGAAACTACGTCTGATCACCCAAAGCTTTGAGACTTCACAGCAGTAGAAGCCAATTATGGCTTTGACAGGCAAGCAGGGAAAACGTGCCATTGCATCCAGAGGTGTTTCTGTGTGAACACAGCCTCAGGTTAATTAGGGCAGGTTCAAAAATTCTGTTTGATGCTGAGCTCAAAGAGAACAGTCACACTAATATTGCCATCCAACTAGTTTACTACACAGAGAAATACACACTTACCATAGGCAAGAAGAGATAGGAACTGCAAGCATATCATGTTTCTGAGAGTTTTCGCTATCTTTTAAGCAGATGGCTATGAGAAATCAAAGAAACACATTTGTAAAAAAAAATATAGCGAGCTGTCAAAATTCCATATAAACTACTGTCCATGCAATTTTTGCTATATACTTTTAAACAAGAGTTAAGTAGGATTTCCACTTCTAGGAAATTACTCATTTTAAAACAGTTTTTAATATCAAGATACTTTTAAATGTAAACAACTTTTAAGGAACACGAACACATATTTCCAGCTGTCCAGTTCTCCTTTAGCTGAGCAGTGAAACAGAATAGCAGAGTCCATTTCTACTCACAGTTTGTAGCTGCAGTGTCCAGGTGACAGAATTCCTCTGCGCTGTTTCCCAGAGATTGCTTTCTGTGGCTAAGTTGATGAACTCAGTCTTGAAAATCAAGTTCAGCTCCAAGTGTCTGGACTCTGTAATGCTCTGCCTTTTATTACAGCCTTTTATTCCCTCAACTAGCCTATCCTCCACGAGACGGGAAATTCCATGTGGAAAAAAATTTCTTGGAAAATCCCAAGATCTGGCCCTCCCACACGTCAAGACGGATGTTTCCCCTTGCCAGATCAACCCTCCCAGAAAGACACACTGTGCTGACAAACTGCCAAGTGCCACATCACAAACTTTTACTGACAGAAACACAATTCCAGGATATCAAGGATGAGGATGACGGTTAGCTCGAATTAATTGCATGAATAAGCAGATTCCAATTTTTCACCTGGCATAATGTTTTGCAGCAAGGAGGTGTCAGTTCTTCTGGTATCTCAGTAGGAAAGGCACCAACACTCAAAGCTGGTTAACCAAGTTTGAGTAAAAATGGAAACTGCAGCATTGGACAAGCTCTTCCTTGTGGATCTCAGCAGTGCAGAGCTCTCATTTGTGGTCAGGTTTGCCAGTCCCAGGATTGCTGGAACTTTTCTACAGCCCTGCTCACAATACAGGTTCATCAGTCACTTGTAGCAGTCAAGCTTGAAACATGCACCTTGCTTTGAAGAGTCCCATGGACCATATTCTTCAATGTCCTGATCTCAATAGAGTTACAGCTCTTGAACAGGTGCATATAGTATTTCAGGTCGACAAGACAATACACTAGGAATTCACGCACATTTATTGTGTATACCCTGATTAATTATACTACTGCATACCATTATGGATGGGGTTTAACGAGGCTCAACATGCAAAGGACTCAACAAGGACTGTCAGCAATAGGAGGCCACAGGGTAGCACCCACTTCATATCTGTAAAGCATTGTTAAGAGTTTATATAGTGCATGTTGGAGCTCTAATTTTGGAGCCTCAGCTTGTTCTTACAGAATAAAAATCAGTGGGTTCCGGACTCCAAGCTAATATCAACTGGTATCACCCAATTTTTTCCACAAAAAAATAGAAAGAATTGTCAGGTAGCCAAAGATTCCTGCCCATCAAAGAAATCATCTCAGAAAAGGGCAAAACATAAAGAGTATATTCTAAAACAACCTCAGTTACTAACAAATCATGAGAGTTGAGTAGAAATTGCAATGAAGTCCTAGAAAGTAAGTCAAAGTTAGTTACTGAAGGGAGTGAGCACTAAAAACAACACACTGAATATTTGTAGGGAGAGAAGCACTTTCTAGCAGGTGTGACCTAGCAAAGCTGGAAACACAAATGGACAATCAAGAAACTCTGGTAAGCTGAGGTTAGCTTTTGGCTGGCCTGGACAAGCCTTGCTTAGAAGAATCAGACTTCCCGAGGCTTCCAGGCAGCATCAGATCAGGACTGCTGTTTATTTAGCCTCAAACTGGGAATGAAAACACCTCCTGTTTGCCAGCCCTTCTCTGTTAGGAGGGTTTACCGTCTGAAGAACACAGACAGAAGCTGGTATTTTAATGTACCTGTGAAGCACATTATGCAGCAGGGCCTAATTTCACAGGGGTTCTGTAAACATTACTCTACTACAAACGAACGTTAATCAGTTTTGATAGGGCAGGCATTTTTGTTTCTTAAAACTTTGATCAGCTGTTATAACTGTATGCACAGAAAAATTATACACAACTCCAGGACAGTTTTTATGCTCCCAGGGGCCAAGAGGCAGAAAATCCTACGTCTTTTCCTGGAGATTCTCTTTTCCAAGTCATTTAATGAGCTTCCTGGTGGTAAGCGCTCATCCTTGTCATGGCAGAAACTGTGAAGAAAGCTCTGAGGAAACTTTATCAGAGTTCCTTTGCCAATGGAATCTCCGGAGGAAGGAAGAGCTTACTTAATAATTTACAGTAGTCTTCCTTTGCAGGGGCTGTCTGAGACCTCTTGTCTGCAGCAGATAAAGAAACACCCCCCCAAAAAATAACAAAACACCAAAGCCTACAAGCAATATGCTTGTAAAAACTCCAGCCTAAAAAAAGACTGCTTCTTTTTATTGGCTGTATTCCCTTATGAATCATTGACATGGGGCTCTTTTTGGTTTTTCCCAGGGAATTCTGCTATCCACTGACTATATTCTTAATTCCCTGTAATGTACTGGAAGATGAAGGCAAAATTTTCAGTAAAAATCACTCTCAAACCCACACAACAGAGGTTAAAATCTCATTATTAAAAGTCAAAGCACTTAGAAACTCCAACCCTGCTGTTCAGAAAGACTGGGATTCCTATGAGCTAAAGCTCATGTTGGATACATACATATTTCATACATATATACATATATATGCTACATATATATTTCAGGAAAAATACCTGTGATACAGTTACTTAGGTTGAACTGTAGATAATCAAGCTAAAAATGCCATGCAGCCTGACCTTAGCTGCTTTCTGTGTTACTTATTTATTCTCTCCTCAAAGTTGTTTCACATCTATGCTTTTTTACTCTTTTGTCAATTGATTTGGGAATGTAAGAGCCTCATTTCTTCATGCTGCACAGAGCTGGATGAAGTTGTTGCTCTCCCCTTGTGCTATATGAGCACAGACATAGTTCCTTCAAATTAATACAATTCCTCTCTGCCAGAAAAATAGGAGACTCTAAAGACAAATTTTCAGAAATGTTGAACACTTCTTGTTCCTATACACTCCAGACTTTCATTTTCACAAGTGAAAGTCCAGCTTTTTTGGGAACACTCTGCAAGTGTAGATGGGAACACTCCAGATCACCTCTTTTCCCTTACAAACAGAGGTGCCTTGACAATTATGTAGCCACAACTAATTTTCCAGTTGGAAAGTTTACTTAAGAGGCCACTATGAGACATAAAGGGTAAGAAAGGGCTATATAAACATATCAGGAATAAAAACAACAAAATCCAGCCAGGTCTGCTATTTAAAGGACAGCAATTGACAGAAGACATGTCAAATGTAATTTCTTTCTATAGAGAGGAAAGTTAATACTCACTGCAATAGTGGTAGGCATTGGGAAAAAAGAACAGGTCAGATTACGGAAAGACTGGAGTGAAGATTATTTAGGTCGGTTACAACCAATCAACCTACAGTTTAAAGATCCAAACCCTCAGTAATTAACTTTGAGAATATGAGAAAAAAGGTGTAAAAGGGTGGACAAAAAGCAAATATTGCCTCTCTGTATCTCATAAAAGAAGATCAAGGTAATTAGAAGCCAGGCCTTCCACGTGAGCACCTAGAAAAGACACTAGAACAACAAAAAAATTTTAAAGAAAACAATTGGAAAATTAGCAGAAGGCTGCTAAGATGTCAAGAACAGCTGACATTGATATGATTGATCTGTTCCTGGCAGATCAACCTGGCTTGTGCCTCAAGGCTGTGTCAGTAATAAAGAAACAATAGTGTACTATGGTTTGTTATAATTTAGATTTTTAATATTGTCCCATGAGACATTCTTATGAGGAAACAAGTGAAACAATGCTTAGCTGAAATCACTATAAAATGAGCATACAAGGGATGGAATCACTACTCAAAGGACAGTTTTTCAAAGAATCCTATCTGTCCAAGAGAACTGTTTTATTCCCACCCCACTGTAAAAACGGGTGATGGAGGAAAGAAATCTTTACAATCTTCTAAAACCTAAAAGGGGTTCTAGAATACTTAGGAGGCATGTGATAAATAATGTTTCCCATCTACTTGGTGCATAACAAGTAGTGGTGGATTGATTTGTAGCGACAAAGTTTTAATTAAAAGTTTTCCAAAGAGGCCATGAAATGCTAAAGCAGGAGTTTTGTAGAGTCTGCCTTTCTGTTGGAAATTTTTAAGTTTTAGTTTGAGAAATATTTTTTCAGTATCGATATCAGTAGCTAATGCAGTGGAAAATTATTTTACTTTACCTAAAACTCTGTTGAACTTGCACAAGACAAATACAGAATGTGGTAGGATCCCAGGTAACCAGAGTATATAGCTGTACAGTTGTACAATAGAAAGAGACAGACATTCATTTCCCATGTCTTTTTAAAAGACTGTTTCTTTATCTACAAGATTACATCTGCATTTGCACATCAACAGACTAAAACAGAGCTTTAAGTGCCTCTGAGTAATCCAGTTCCATCTCTCTCCTAAAAGATATTTTTGTCATTCCTAAATTAAAACATTTGATAAGTATTTATATTAAAGTGCTTTGTATAATGGACATTTATCTCATGGCAAAGAGCCATAGAACTACTTGAAATTTTGAAGTAATAGGAAAACCTCCAGCTTCACCCATAGTAACACTCGATAGGAGAGGAAAAGTAAGAGCTTTAGCCAGCCTTGAGGGGGGGAAAGGAGTTCTAGTGCCAGTAGCGAAGGTGTTTCCTGTTTGGAGAGGAGCTTGCAACACTAATTCTTTAGAAATTAGGAGACAAAGGGTTTAAGGCACAAATTTTCCCCAAGGTCCAGATGGGAAGAAAAGATAATTTCCTAAAACAAACTCATCCCTCAGCCTCTGTGTCTGATTGAATGTGAATAAGGTAGGCAATGCAACTGCTACAAAGACGCTGGAATTTCTCAAGGCTGCCTAAGGCAGTCTCCATTCTGTCTGGAGTGGAACCCCAGGAGTCAGAAAATCTTATCTCCACTTCTCATTTCGGGAATTCTGATGTGACTCATAGTGCTCAATTTCCTCCAAACAGACAAAAATATACATTGAAGAATCTAACCTGAAGCCGGGGTCACTTGCATTGGCCAGGTGTGACTCGGAGCACTGAAACATGAAACAGAGACAAGGAGCAGAGGAAACAACAACTCACACCTTAAGATAAAAGCAGGACTGGCCTTAATATCACACACTGGCTGCCTGCAGTTGCAGGTGGAACTGATCCCATGCAGAACTTGATTATTTCTAATTCCACTGTTGGAAATCATGGCAGAGAAGCTCTTGGAGCATTCTCACCCTTCACGCACACATAGAAAGAATAAGTATATAATGCACGCATTGACTGTTCATTTACTGTCCAGGTCTGTTCCACAGCCCCATGGTCTCAACAGGGGAGATGTCCCAGAAGTGACACTGACGGGTATGCTGGCTCTGAGGAACAGAACATTTACAGCTTTTGGCAAGTGTAAGGAGTAAGAGCAAGTTTCAGGATTAGGAGATTAAGTAGGTGGTTGATACTGTAAAAGTGGTCATCATGAGACCTGTTTTTTGTTTTGCAGATTCTTTGCATAGCTTCTGCCTGGCTCTGTTCCAATCAAATATTGTTTTCACTTATGAGAGAGCATGTGAGCTTAGCAGCAGCACTGAAGTGCTGACACGACCTACCATTCTTCATTTACGGTGTTATGAGGGAGAGGCTACAAAAAGGAGGAAGAGGCAGTAGCTTCACTTCCTTACTAATGCATGTCACCATGAGTTTATGAATTCCAAGCTTCAGGTCTGTTCTCTTCAGTGCTCAAGTCAGCTTCAGGTACATAATTTTTATACATCAACAAACACAGTATTTAACATGTTTGAGTCCTTAACTAAAGCAGTATTCAACAACAATCATTAAATATAGCATTCGCTACAACAAATACAACAATCAGTAAAGGTCCATCACCAAAACTACTGGAATTCTTTGGAATGAGATCTTGCCACTGGGTATCTGAAATCTTCAAGGCAGAAGACCAAAGCACAAGAAATATCTGCACAGCACTGAAAAGTAAAACCTGACTATCAAACAGCCATCAAAAGTGTATCATTCTTATTACTCATTATTTTTCTCAGTCAATAGACCATGAGAGAACAGAAGTTCTTGAATTAAGGACTCTTTCAGGAGCTTTTTTTGCCACAACCATACCACCTATGAATTATTCAAAGAAATAAATTTATTTCCATCAGCTGGATAAGTAATTACTTTTTAGGACAGGCATTTTTAACACAAGATCATTAGTGATGTGTACTTTAATTGCTGCATATAATTGTTGTTTCAACAACAAAGAACTCATCACTAACATTGAAAGCAATGGTGTTAAATTACTTAATTTTATCACTTCCCAGACAAGAAAACCCCAACAAACTGACACCACAAGGCTTTTTAGAGTTCCAGTTAACTGGTACCAAGATGATTAGGACTTCCCTTATTTCCAGGGCTTGAAAACAATACTTTAACTTTTCCAGTGAAGATTTTGCTCTTCCAACCCTTTCAGATTTATTGACTCATCAAGGAAAGATGAAACTGTCACCTCTCCTGAAATTGTTGCACTTTTATGTTTGAGCCTAAAAAGCAATTCACAAAGTCAGTTTTCTCAAGTGCTGAGCATGTACCCCGCCCCACAGACCCTGTTAATAACCCTTCCCGTAAAGGGTTGTCAAGCACTGGAACAGCCTGCCCAGGGAACTGGTGGAGTCACCATCTCTGGAGATATTTAGGTGCTTAGGGACACAGTTTAGTGGTGACTTTGGCAGTGTTAGGTTTCTATTTGGATTCTGATCTTACGAGGCTTTTCCAAAGTAAATGATTGATTCTGTGATTCTGTATTTATCCTTCCTGGTACATACTAGTTGTGTTTTTTTCCTCTCATTTATCAATAGGCATTTACTCATCATTTGTAGTCACATGATTGCAATCAGTAGCAGAGCCTGGTTATTTGGCCCACAGAAGTAATATTACTTTCATAACAGGTATTGTATCAGCAGGAAGAGAAGGAATTGCCATTTATCATCGATAAAATAATACCGGGCCTGCATGTAACGTTCTTACTTTAGGCAGTTAAGAGTTCAGTTTATTTGTGCTTCTAAGCAACAAAATCCCCACAATGGGGGTACATAAATACAGTGGGGAAGCACCCTACTTGCAAAATAAAATGAAAGATCCAGATTTATGCCCACCTGAAGATAAGTAAATTAGGAGTGCAGTTGCTCTATACCCTCTAGAGTCAAAGACAAACAAAGGTTTATCTAAAGGTTAAGTCAAAGGACATAACTTCAATTTATATTCAGAATTATGCTAGTAAGACTTCATACCATTACATTCCCCATCCATCATCTTCATTCTGATTTTTTCTTAGGAGCTGCAATTCCAACACTCTGACAAAGGAAGGACATGGTTTCCCTGCTGAGTGCCTGAGTGCTGAGTGCCTCCAGCCCTAAATCCACCAATCAAAAACCCCTCATCTCTCTACTCCACGAATGCAAATGTGTGAGCTTATCTTGAAGAAAAGCAGCTGAAAGGCCCTTCTATTCAGGATGTCACATATCCCACATAAATGAACTCTGATCATTTAAACAGCTCATTCACACTGCTTGTCTCTGCAGACCACAAAGGAACAGCTGGGCCTCGGGAATCATCACCTGCACACTGCTTCCGTCATGCCCCCAACATATGGTACAAGGCACGGACACCAAGAGCAGGGAAGGACAACCAAAGGACAGTAGAGCCCTGGAAACAAACCTGGAGAGCTGTTTCATTGAACAAGGGGATTCTGGGCATGTTCAGCGCTCTCTCACTTCAAACATTAACAATCCTGTGACAGGATATTTATGGTCATTCAGAAGGAGAGCCAGGAGAATGACACCTCCTGGTAGGTAACTGGGCTTTTCCAAGGGTAGATACATGCCATGAAGTTCCTTCTAAAGAAATACCTCTCCAGAAGCCTATTAGAAATTTGTGTTTAAGCCTCGGGAAGAGGAAGCAGCTAGGAAGGCTCAGAAAAGTAAAGAAGGTACTCAGAAGTTTTCTGTACTTAATCAGATACAGCTGGTACAAAAAAACCCAAATGGATAAAAAAGCCATCTGTGAGTAAATGTAGACCAGAAATTAGAGGGTGTTTTTAGCCAGCAGAGCAATGGGGTTATAAAACTGCCCCCTACGAGGAGCAGAACAAAACTTGGTTTTCCTCAGATCTTGTTCAGTTTCTGAAAGGGATCATAGGGGACCATTATTCATGAAAGCAAGGTATGAAGGGCCCAAAACAGGCCCTTCACACTCCAGCATGCTGGAGGTTGGCCTGGATTCCTAAACTTCAGTGCACAAACCAAGCCTCTGGCTCCTGGACTGACTATATACATACACAAATCCCAAAGATGTTGATTCCAAGAGAGATAATGTTATTACCCTGTATTTGTTCTGGCTTCTTTGCTAATCTGAGAAGCTGCTAATCAACAACTGTAGAAGAAGAATCTTTATTAAATCCTATTAAATTGGGTGGGTCAAGGAGCAAAGAAGAACCTGTGATCTTTGATGTCCATGACAGAATTTACAACAGTGCATTTCCTTTGCACAAGTGTATTAGGCATTATCCTGCCCAACCCCAGGGTTACTCCCACTCTGGAATAAAAAAAAATTTGCAAGTACGGCTAAAAATTAGCCTTCATTTTACTTTCCCTGTTGTGTGAGGGTTACATGCAATGGAAAGCACCTACTTCAAAGTCCTTTCCTTAATATTTTCCTGTAATACAAGCATAGGCTAAATGTATCCTTACATCTTGTGCTCTCTGTCAGAGAGCTCAATAAAAGGAGAAATTTATACACCTGGAGTTCAAAATGATTGCTTCCCTTTCCTGACTCTAGTAGCCTGGATTGATCCAATGGCTTGAGAGAATCTCATGTTGAGTTTCACTGCAGCACCATCTATAATTTAACATATTTGCATAATAATAATATGCCTTTTCTAGTCACTTGCCATTCAGAGGTTAAATAGAAAAATAAATGTACATGTTTTGACATTAAGATACTCCTCACAGGATCTGATGATAGGAAGGACATAAACAAAACAATTCTAGTCATTTGGGTGCTGTCCAAATTCTGCAAACCATAATGCAAAACAAGATCCAAATAATGTTTTTCAGGACTCCACTGCAAAGAGACAAGATGTCGCTTGACCAAATAAATAAAAACCCCCTTAATTTTTCAAAAAACAGTGCCAAGCTCACTGCCCCAGTTAGCCATGAGTAAGCCCATGACAAAAGGAAAGTCCCTCCATGCAGTTTTGTTGGAGACAGGCTGTGCCTGGTCAAAGACCCCTGTCACCCCACGCCATCCTCTCTGTACCCCTGAGGCCCACAAAGTGACGCACAAACAATTCCCACCAACAGCGGAGAATTTTTGTCTGCAGCCTAAAAGCCAACAGGAAGCTCCTTTACCTGAGCATGGCATAGGAAACTACTCTTGGATAAGATGGATGCTTGGGAAGAGAAAAGCATTAAAGAAAACAGGACAAAGCTCTGCTCTGACTATTACTAAGTCACAAACTTTCCTGCTCAAAGTCATGTTGGGTGAAGCCTGATACCTGTCCTCCTTGTTGAGTGCAAATTCCTTTCAAGTTTAGCTTCTAAGATAAGCCACAAGTATTTCCTTTGCCATCCTTACAGCTATTGTTTGTTGCTAGTTCCTTCCGTGCATCATAACTGGAATGGGGCAATAAAGGTTTCCACAGGCACGCAACAGGCCACTGTGCTTGAGGAAATCAAGTAGCCCATTCCAGTGAAAAAGAAAAAGACAGAGATCATACAAACAAACAACTTCTGTAACACTTTCTTAATACAGGATAAATACGAACATGAGATATTAGGGCAGACTGGTAAACAAAGTAATCAAGGAATAAGTTAAATACACAACACCAACCGAAATAAAGAAAGACGCTGCTAGATTAGTGAAGGCAAACTTAAAGGACTAATCCTACAGGCCTTTACTACTACACAAAGCAAGTTTAAACAATCAACTCAACTCCACAAGACTCTCTAAGCCTTATTATTCTAACTAGGCACAGATTTTATCACTTTCTCTGCCTGCCTTGAAAAACCTGAACAGCTGAGGTAGGAGGCTTGGGTTCTACTTAAAGCCCTTCACACCTCTTCACCCCCTAAAATTTAGTTAGTAAGGCTTCAGCTTCCTAGGTCTCTGGGTTTTTTTCTTCCCAGTGTTGCTGCTATTCTGTGCACAGGCAACGTAACTAACAATAGTCTCTGAAATAACAAAATGCTTGAATGTGTTAATTAAGGGTTGTTACAGTTAAAGAAGTAGCTTGGGAAACAATTTTAGTTGTAAAGTAACAAATCTCAAAATAGTCTAACCACCCCCCAACTTACATTTATCTTCATAGTATCTCTAAATACTGTATTTAGATGATACATACTCTTCCTCTGTTTTACTGATATTTTTCATTAATTATATCCTAATTTATATAGCATATTGTTTGTGTATTCAGAGGAAGTATTTAAGTGCTAGTTTTAGATTTTAAAACTATTATTGATGGAGAAATTCATGTCAACAATAGCTTAATATTTGTATGCACAAAAAGAATAAAATAGTTCAGTTAGAAGTGATCTACAATGTAACTTTAAAATGTAGTTATGTTGAAGCTCATTTGTGCAGATGTTCTGAAGTTTTTCGAAAAATATTTATTCTTTAAAATATGAAAATTCCCTGCTTTTGGAGTAAACATTTGAAACAAGACTATGCTCTTACTTCAGCACTGCATGCAAACAATTATTTTTCCTTTGGTAAATATTATAGATTTAGTCTTCAGTGAAGCGGTTAGAAGGGGGAATGGCTTTAAACTGAAAGAAAATAGGTTTAGATTGGATATGGGGAAGAAGTTCTTCTCTGTGAGGGTGGTGAGGCCCTGCCACAGGTTGCCCAGAGAAGCTGTGGATGCCCCATCCCTGGAAGTGCTCAAGGCCAGGTTGGAAGGGGCTTGGAGCAACTGGAGATAGTGGAAAGTGTCCCTGCCCATAGCAGGGTTTAGGAATAAATGGTCTTTAAAGACCCTTCCAACCAAAACCATTCTGTGATTCTACGAAAGTATTCATTCTACACATCTGTGACTGTATGATTAATTTCTGTGGGGCTTGCCTAAATCATCAGGTGCACCTATAAAATAAGGCAACCATGAGTTAAATTTGTGTTTCTTATTCAGCATCAGTGAAATGTAACCTACAGAATACTGGCTATTAAAGCTACCAGCCTCTCCATGACCCTCTTCCCTGGCACAAACACCTTGTTTTGCAAGGTGCTCTCTACAAAGTCCCAGCTTGATGACAAGTGGAGAGGAGGCCACAGTTGCAAAGGCAGGATGCAGGATAAGAGCTCTCGAAAGGGCACTTTAGTGTTAGAGGCAGTGGTCAACTCCTACTCGTGTAGTCCATGCAAAATACCTCGTTTCTCTGCTTTTGGTGCCTTGATACTCACAGAGGAGCATCAAGTAAAAGGAGAGCTTTATCACCATGAGGGCTTCTGTCAGGTGGAGACCTCGAGGCTCAGATGACCTCAATCCCAAGCCAGAAGTTAATATATTAATTACATTGGTTTAATGCTTCTCTTGACTTGGGGATTTGTTGTCAGGCTCCATAACAGAACTACCGTGATGTTTTATTGAAACCAGAGAAATAGTCATTGACTTCTTTTTAAGTAGACGCTGTGCAGCTATTTTTAAAGCTGGATGTGGTTACCAAGGCAAGAGTGATCCGTAGGCGTGTTGCTTTGCAACTGACATAGCGATATAACTTGGCATGTTTTTATCGGTGGGCACCTTGACAGAGCCGCGCAACCCACCCCGCTCGTCCCCTCACGGTGCGCTACCGCCCACAGCTCGTCCCGCCTCACGGCCGCCATGGCGCGCGCCCCGCCCCCGCCGCCTTCGCACGGTGGCAGCGCCATGGCGGCGGCGCGCGAGGTGGAGATCGACCCCGAGGGCACCTTCAAGTACATCCTGGTGCGCCTGCAGCGCCCGGGCGGCGGCGAGCAGCGGGACATCGTCCGTGGCACCAAGGCGGCCGAGTTCCACAGTGCGTGACAGCCCGCGGGGCGCGGGGGCGAGCGGGCAGCAGCCGGAGCGCGGCCCCCCCCGGGTGCGGGACGCGGCCGCCGGGCCCCGGCCGGTCTGAGGTGGAGGGGATGCCCGGGCCTGAGTAGCTCGAAAGTCCCCTTTTCCCCACTTTCTACGTCCCCCGTGTGATATGAAAACGGGGCCAATATATGTCAGGTGCCATTTCCGAACCCAATCAACCTCATTTTGGAGAACAGTATGTGCTAACTAAGTATCAAACTAAAGGACTTTTACTGCAGTTCTTAAATGCCTCTGAAGAGAAACCTCCCTCTATTGTAGGCGAAAGAAGGGAACTGCGGGAAAATAAGTAGAAAGTAGTTAAAAACGAGTTCTAGACTATGTAATGCCTAGTGCCTGTTCTAATGGCTCTCACCATTTTTCTTGTGCAGATCATATATTTGAAAAAATTAATCCGGAGATGGAAGAGCTGGGATATGAGTGCAAGTGCCTTGGAGGAGGGAAAATTGAACATAATAGCAAAGACAAGAAAATCAGGGTATTTGGGCTCTCAACAGTAAGTGCATCTCTCATTTTCCTTCAAATGCTTCTGTCTCTGATGCTCTTGGATTTTTGGTTAATAGCACGGTGGCTTTTGGCAATTTGCACCACATTGTAAACATTAACTGGAAAACTTGCCCGGCTCACTTGTGAGATAAATTAGAAAAACAATCGTTTTAGGGCAGGAGACCAAAAAAGATAAGGTTGGTATTACTCAGCATTAGGTTAAGTTAGAATTAAGACTAAAAATGGAAGTTGGCATCTCTTGACTCAGAATCTTTCAGTCTTACTGCTAGAGCAGGAGTAGCCCATTTGTAGTCACAGGGACTTGATCCAGCTATTGTATGATTTTTATCTGCCAATAAAAGTTCGTTGATAGTTGATAGTGTTAATTTAGACAGCTAAATTGTGAATGTTGTTCTGTGTATGTGTTGGGTGAGAACAGTAGATACAGTTTAGGTGTGGTAAATTTTTAGTGGGTGAAGATGTAGTAATGCATTTTGTGGGAATAAAAGTAGCATTTTTGTTACCTCTTATTGTTCTGTTTAAATTCAGTTTCTTTAGATAAGACACAGTAAATGGTCAGAATTTCTCTAATTTAGGGAATGTGCTATAGTCTTTTTCTGGTATTGCTTAGTGATGAAGCTTAGCTATTTCTGTAGTAATAACTGAGTAAAGATCCTAGGCTTCTAAAGGAGACAAGAAGAAAATAGTTCTATGAAGTTCATTTAATTTTCTGTAGAAATTGATGGTTACTTCAAATCTCCCTACCTTTGATGAGGAGTGAAGTTTGGGCCTTGAATGTCTTAAGCGGTTTCAAATGTTGGTGCTGCTTTTCTTCCAGGATGACTTGTGCCACCTGGAATTGTAAGGAGAAAAAAACCCAACTCCTTAGCATCTATGTGGGGTGGGAAGGCAGTGTATAATGCTTATTATACTAAATTCTCCTGATGGTTGGTTTTCATCATGACTGCATTTTTAGGTGAGACTTGACACCTGTATTATTAATCTAGCTGCCAAATTAAGTGTTAAAGGCCCTGGTCAACTCTTGCAGTCTGAGAACTATACTTTGTTTCTCTGCTTTTGGTACCTTGATGCTTACAGAGAAGCATCAGGTAAAAGCAGACTTTTATTGCCATGAGGGCTTCTGTCAGGCGGAGACCCCGAGGCTCAGATAACCTCAGTCCCAGGTCAGAAGTTAAAATATTAATTACATTGGTTTAATGCTTCTTTTGACTTGAAGGTTTGTTGACTCTAAAACAGAACTACCTCGGTGTTTTATGGAAAACAGAGAAATAGTCATTGACTTCTTTTGAAGCTATGCTGCTATTTATAAGGCTGGATGGGGTCTTCTTGCCAAGGCAAGAGTGAGCTCTGGATATGTTGCTTTCCAACTGACATAACTATATTATCAGTTATTTTTGAAAAGCTTGCATTTTGTAATGCATCAACTTTAACCTTTTCAGTTTAAATGCTTGTTTATCTAAGCTCTTCCTCTTTGGGACTGAGGTACTGATGAATAAGAGTATGTTTTGTTTGATAATATAACCTTGGGCTCTTTTTTCCGGTCTAAGTAAACTTTCATGCAGAATATTATGGGAAAAAACAACCTGTAAGCTACAGATTTCTATCAGTACACTGCACTGTTTTGCAGTAAAGGCTTTTTCACAGGGAAAAAGTCAGGTGTAGTTCTGAAATAAGAAATCAAGGTAACTCTGATCACGTAAGACAATAATGGAAAGGCCACTTTGACCACAACTGCCTTAAATTTCAGTGAAAGTAACACTGTGATCAGTGATTTTTAAATGGTTAAAAATCACATGGGTCGTCTGACTTGCCTTAGTTTGGAGTTGCAATGGCTGAAGAGCAGAGATACTTAAAATTTTGCTATTATCAGGATTGCAAATAAATAAAACATGAAGACTGATTTCTTTAGTGGCCAGAATAGTGCTCAAATGATCACACTTGTTTGCTTATTCCCTTTTCCTTCAGCTGAGCCAAATCAGCTGTTTGTATGCTCACACATTCATGTGGGTCAATGCAATCTCTGTGGTTTAAAGGAACGTTCAATAAATATGGTGGCTGAACATTTTAAAACAAGCTTTCTGCTGGAGAAATTATGTGGAAAATGCATTCTCTATTACTTGAGATTGCTTGACCCCATCTCATTTATTTTCTAGAATTTGAATTTGGGGAGTGGGGGGGAATTGGAGAGGATAATAGAAAAATAAAACATGATACTGCAAGAATAACTTTTTTAGAACTTGTATTTGATTTGCATGTGAACAGCTTGTGTTGATAAGAACTGAATGGTTCTGAAGACTTACTGTCCATGTCCAATAAGCTTTTTTTTTTGTCTTGCAGGGCTATGGAAAAGCAGATCACTCAGTGACTGTAGAGATACTAAAGAAAGAGTACACAGATTATGAAATTACATGGTCAGATGACAAGAAATAAACTCATGAACACACCGAGCAGTTCAAACCTGGTAACTGTGAGCTGTACTTTGATAAATAAAATTGAATGTGTGTTCTATGTATGTAACCATAAATCTTGAGTAACTGGACTCTGCCATAATTTATAATATGGTTGGTAATCCCCACATATATCTTATTTTTCAGATCACTCCTTCTTGCAGAATCTGAAATTCCAAGCCTTTTTTCTCTCCTTTTGATGTGCCATTTAATTAAACACTTTCACACCATCTTACCTCTAATTTATTTTCACCCAGTCCAATTGTACTGATCTGTTGTAGGATACCTAAGGATTTACCACCAACTTCAAGCACCACTGGACCAAACCTGTTCACTGGTCTTTTGACCACAGTGTTTTCAGTTTATTTTTCTATTACTTTTTAGGCTTTCCATCTTTCTTCTCCACATTTAAAAAAATTGGTGTGGAGGGTGGGGTTTACTATTACAGTTCTTCACCAATGATCCAAATCTTTGATTTACTCCATGGTTTTGAAAATTTAATATTCTACAGAAGTAATGATCAAAATATTTGATGTTCCTCTAAAATCCTTCCCTATAGCAGACTGATGGCAATGTCAAATTCTGCCAATGCTTCTTTCATGCTGATTCCCCTGTACAACTTTTATTTGTGTGAATTTAATAATGCTGTTTTTCTTTTCCTAGCAATAGTTATGTTATAGTAAACTACCTCCTCAGTACACCTAGGCAGTGTCTGAATTAACTAACATCACCATCCTGGTGTGGCAGGATGTTGCTTTTTGTTTGTTGTGAAATTACTTGCTACAATTTTCTTTTTTTTTTTGTTTCATGATAGTTTTCCTTTAATTCATTTGTGGATTTATTGACTTGCTGTCTTGAAGGCTTGCTGACTTCAAGATGTATTTGTATACAAATTCTAGTTCTTCCCTTTCCTGTGGTTCCTACTGCACTTATCCACCAGTATCTGGTGGTATAGAGAAGCTTTTTCTTTTCAGTGTGCAAGTGACTCTTACAGTACAAACCAGGAAATCTGAGAGACTTCAGGCCAGTTTCTATCACCAAAAATCCTGCTGTTACTGCCTTCTTACAGTTGTGATCCATCTTAAGTCACCTTTCTGTGGCTTTATTTTGGTTGGATGGAGAGGAATTTTCTGTTCTCATCCTCGAACCTTTCAGTCCAGTCCTCATTAGAAGAGTTCCAGGGGTCTCCATCCCAACGATCTCTTGAATTTCGTGCTGCAGGTCTCCAGGTTGGCACCTGCTTCCCCCACTTGCAGCCTGGATTTTCCCCTCCATCACCCTTGCCTGCTTTTGCATGTGCTTCTGAGTTCTTGTGCAATGGTTGTCTGGCTGCACCGCTTCAAATACCATGGTAATGATTTCAGGCTTGATTTTACTCAACAAGATTTTGATTTCATAACATAATTTAATGCCTGTGTGCCTATAACCAAGAATAGCATACAAGTCAGTAGTCCGCAAATTGGGCACTTCCCAGTTCCATTATCATGGGCTTTTTTTCCCCCTAAGCTTTAGTAAACTAACTGTAATTGCCAGTATACAAACCTGGATTTTAAATAGCCTCATTTCCCAAAACTGGCAGATAGTCTTCAAATGGAAGTCATCAGTTAGGGATAGCTGTGTTAAAACAAACAAGCCTTTGAATTTAGTTTCCTGGGGTATCTAATGAGTGATTTTAATCTTTGTCTCCACAATACTTACAGGAAAGACATAATTTAGGCCGGATTTCTTATTGTAATGGCTTGTTCAAAATGTGAGGTGACGGCATGAGGGGAAAAAAAAGGTGATGATTTGTAGTGAGCTGATCAAAATTGAGTTACCAGCTGATCTCTGCCTTATACTTCTGTCAAAACAACATACTTCTTCACAGAAGAAAGATTTTAATGTGTCATCAAAAAAATACTTTGAGGGACCTCCCAATTCAGTTATTTAGTGCAGTGTCATTTGGGGCAGTTTGATTTCCCTGGTCATTAACTAACACGTATAAGTGTTACAAAGGAGTGACAAATTTATTCCAGTTTGTGAAGAGAAGCAGGTCGCTAGGGTGGTGAGGATTTCTCAGGTAGAGAAAGTCTTAACATAGATTAGGGAAATCAGTATTATTTGAAGTGGAAACACCAACAGCCTACAAAACTAAGTGTTGAATTCTATTTCCTCTCAGCATGTATCTGCTGAATTCTAAGAACAGAACTCATCTAAAATATGGAAATCCCAATGCTAACTTTGCTGATTTCACCTGAGAAAAAAGCATCCTTCATTTTCTCATCAAATTCTGAAATGGGAAGGTAATTATACTGTGTGGGATTACCTGTTTTACAGGTGTGCAGTCACTATGAGATTGTGGCTCTGCCATTCTTCCCTTGAAGTCCTAAAAACTCTGATTCTGTATTTGCACAAATCCAGCTATGTTTGAGCAAAATACTGAGTGAAGGCATAGTAATTAAACCAAAGATGGTGAGTTTGATAGTGGAATATTATCAAAAGGAAGTATTATAGTAGAAGATTGTAAGTACCTTCATTTATTCATCAAAAAATAAATTAGATTCTTGTTCTTAACCATATTCTTTGTCATAGTGGTCAACATTTCTTATTACTTCAGGTATGGTTCTCTGAAACTGCACTAGACCTAGCAGGTGTAGAACAACCTATTCAGTGCAAACCATGATTTGTCTTATGAGTTTGAAAAATGACAAATGGTAATCCCTTTGTTTCCAACTTCTCTGTTTTGACCAAAAAAAAAAAAAGAGCTGTTAACAGTACCTTCTTGATCTGCCAGAGCTAAAACTTTTTTTGTTCCTCAGGCTGTAGACAGCAGTTATTGTCAGTAAGTTTCAGAGGCGGTGCAGAAAAATTCCAAAGCACAGTGACAGTCATGGCAAAACTGACTTTTTTCCTCCCTCTCCTATGCTATGAAAAGGCAAGTTCAGTAGTTTCCAAAGGATCTCTTTAAAATAGCCTGAAACAGTAGTTAAGGCTCTTCTGTAAAGTACAGGAAATCCTTTACAACTGTCTTAACAGCAGCAGCATCAAAATAGGAACCTTGGGGTTTCAGCATCTTCAGTGACAGAAACTTGATGCCATAATTAAAGTGATTTAGATCACTGCTGTAATAAGTTTCTTTCCATCCCATAAGACTATTGTTCCTTCTGCTTTACACTGAGTATCCTTGCTTCCAATTTACTGCAGTAGCCACTGTCTCCAAGTTTATATTTCTGCAAGGGCACCTGATAAAGCAGTGCATGATGACATAAGATGTCTAATAGCTTTTTGTCTGGTTTTGGCTAAGGCAAAACATGCAGTGGATTTCCTTTCTTTCACTGAATTGCTGGTAACAGCACCCAAGACCAGGTTTTGTAGTTCTTCAGGTTTGTTTGCATTCTTGATATGGCAATTTCTTCAGCAACATCACTATCTTCAGCCTAGGAAAGTGCCTTGTATTGCAGGCTTTTCTGAGTGCTTTCTGTCCTGCCAAACTGCTATGAAAAGACTGAAGAGGTGTGGATGTTCAGTAGTACCCCCAGCAAGTTTTGAAAATGGGGCAATTAATTTCTGGAAAAATCTTGTTAAAACAGTACAGCAATCTAATTAAACTCCTATAATAGCACAGTTTATCTCCTTTCCCAATTTTCTCCTAAAGCTCAGTTGTATCATCCTCCAGTATTTCATTCATAGGCTTGTTGGTTGGTTGGTAGGTATAAGAAGCTTATTCTTGGGGAATCAGCTTCTAAACCAGCATGGCTTTTTCTAACTCCCTGCCAGAATTTTCTTAGCCTCTGTCAGAATCTGAATGTGAAAATTCACAGACCACAGTAGTAAGTATTCTGTTACACTTTTAAAAAGGCTTGAGTAAGTCCTGTGCACATTCCACATGGAACTATTACAGGGACTTCTGAGATCCCCAGCAGGGTAGAACACGAGTGATAAATACAATCACATCCCCCTCTGCTGGCAAAACAGCAGAGCTCAGAGGTGTGTGGTCCCTGCCTGAATCTGGCTGTAGTTAAACTGCCCAATCCTTGAGAAAAGCCTCTTGCACTAATTTTGGATGCTAAATTTATCTAATTCAGCCACAATACATCATGGTCACTGCTGTGTCATCCCATGTGATGTATGTCATTCCTGTGATGTACAGTTCTGGTGCTGACAAAGAATGTGAAAGCCTGGCTGGAGACAATGACTTGCTTAACCTTTAAATACATATAAATTACAATTAATTATCATAAACAGGTGGTGCTTTAAGCAGAACTCTATGCAAAGTCAACATCAGAAGTCCCTCACTTTTAGTCAGACACCAGAATTTGTCAAAAATTTCAACAACCAGCATCCTTAACTTGTCAAACCAGAATAACAGAGGAAAAAGCAAAGAGATATGAGGATTAAAACACTTCTGAGCTATTTTTGAAGGATTAGTAGTTTAATTTTAACAGGAATCTTTAAAGGCAATTTCCATAATGCATCGCTGCAGACCCTGATCAATTGTTTTAACCATACTGGTTCTAAACACGTTTTTCTCTTCAATGAATTTCTCAAAGAGATAGATACCACCACCAGCTCCAAAATAATGCACTTTGCTTGCCAAGTACACACAGCCATTTTTATCTAAGAGTTGAGCGAGTGTATCATGCAGAGCACTGTAGTAGTCAGGATTATAGATGGTCTCAGAGGTGAGAATTATATCATACTTTGAAAAGGGTTTGTTGCTGCTTAACAGGAGCTGGCTGACTTGAGACCACTCTCCAGAAAAAAATCTGCATCTGTTGAGCACATCAGGTGAGCCCTCTGCTTTCCTGGGCCTCTTTGAAGGAGGCTTGCTGGCTTTTCTGTCCTTCCCACTGCCCATCCTCCTGCCTTCATTAATACAGTTGGCCACCACATTAGGCAAGGTTATTTCATCAATCACTGTGCTATTGTAGTCCTGAAAATGGACTCTGTCAGCTTTACCCCTTAAAGCAACAATTCCCAGCAATCCAGCCCCACAGCCAAGATCCAGTACAGTCTTGTTGGTAAATTCTATTTCAGCCTCGGAAAAGTAGTCCATGAGATCAAAGGTGCATTCCCAGATTTTCAGTCCTCCTTCATAGACTCCTGGGATGAGATCAGAGTGAGAAGAAACACTTTTGGACACGATGCCTTCGCTGTCGGCGTCGCCCAAACACGTCATTTCTACTACAGACAACTTTACGTACGACAGGTCCAATACCATTTCCATGACTTTATTTTCCAATACTTTGTTGAGATCTTTGGGAATACTGTGCTCCATGGCAGCTTTCACACAGAGCATTTTCTTTGAAGTTGCCTTATCCTGGTACTTATCAGCACCCAGCTTCAGGATGGAGTCGGCTGCAGGATCAGCAGTTTTCCAGCTCTTTTCTGTGGATTCTTGCTTGTGTTGCGGAGAGCACAGCACCAAGAAGTGGGCATCTGCCTCACTGTTCTCATTTTCATCAACAGCAAAATTAAATCGAAAATCCATTTTCAGGAATAACAACTTTTTAAAAAACTTAATTTATTACAACAAGCTTTTATGTAGGTATTGTTACAGGAAAGAGTATTTTGCTGGTGGAATATCAGATGCCTTGTAAAGAGCCAGGTGAATTACTGCTGGAAATAGAGTAAATAGTTTTATGTCTCATTAATACCAACACAAACAGTGTAATTGTAGCATCCTGATTTTCATTACCACGCTCTCCCAGGAAGTCGTGGAGTCTCCTCTGGAAACTTTCCAAACCCGCCTGGACGCGTCCCTGTGTCACCAGCTCTGGGTGACCCTGCCTTGGCAGGGGGGTTGGACCGGATGATCTCGAGAGCTCCCTTCCAACCCCAGCTATTCCGGGATTTAAAAAAAACGTTCTCTAACCATTTAAATGTGTTATGAAAACACAGCGTTACCGGTGACTCCCTTTCACATACCATAGGTACAGGCAAGGGAATTAGGATAGCTGCTAACTCCGCTAAAACTCGCATTTCAGACTCAGCCTTTCAAGGGGCGCAAACCCAACGCGCGGGGTGGTCCCGCTGCCCTTTCCCCGCTCCTGCGCAGGCCGGGTGAGGTGCTCCGGGCGCGTTTCCTACCCCGTTTTCCCTACCTCGTGCCTGTACCCACCCGCGGCTGCCGGGGGGCCATCCTCCGCTTCTCCCACGTGGAGCCGCTTCCGCTTCCTCGGCCGCGGGGCCTTGTGGGAGCCAGGCGCGCGTTTCCCGCCGCTGCCCGGTGCTGAGGGAAGTGCGGCCGCGCCATGTCCCAGACAGACCCCGAGCTGCTCCTGCGGGAGCTGGGCGGCTGGGACTGGGAGCTCTGCCGCCGGGAGCTGCCCGCCGTCCTGCCCCGGCTCCTTATATCCTTCCCAGCAGGGCTCTTGGGTGGCTGAGGCATAGGAGTGGTGATGAGGTGTTTGGGGGTGTGTGCATCCTGCAGTGTTCCACGGTTCAGTCAAATCTGTGTGAGGGAAAACGATGGGACCTTTGTGAGGGGCCGACACAGGAGAGAAGTGCCGTGTACAGGGAATTTTGCTGGAGACGAGTACAGCCCTTCCCTAAAATAAAAGAGTTATAGAATCTAGAAAATCGCGGGTAGTTCATTTAGCACTGTAGATAATTCCCTANAAGAGAAAACCCCTCAAGACTTACTCTCTAATACATTGCAGAAATACTTTTCTCATTCTGTGGGTACTCTGGGCTATCAGCCTGCGTTGGTTATGGAGCATCCCCGCCAATTTCATACGTATATGAGATGGAGTGAGAGAAGTCACCGTGGCTTCTGTAGGTACTTTAAAGATAACCTGTATAGCAGAACAAGTTTGATTTTTCTTTAACGTTTTTACTCAATGTATCAAGAGTCTGAAGACTGGACTGAGCATATTCGTAAGTAATGGCTAAGAAGTGGAGCCCTGTATTGCAATTGCATTTTAGTCACTGCAGTGCTTAAAATACTTCTGCTACAACTAGGGATTTTCAGTCTTCAGCAATCCTGCTGGACCTTGCACATTCCACTAACTGCACGTTGAATAAGCTTTATAAAAGTGTCTATAGAAGCTCTGCATGTAAGGCTGCTTTTTCTTTTCTGCTACTTCTGATCTTTAAACACATGAAAGAAGGGTGCTTTTTATCTTGTGTTTTATTGTCTTTTGGGCTGTTATCTTCCAGGCGACAGAGTTGATAGTTAAAATGAGGCTCATATGTAACTGTTTAGGAGTGTTGCTAAAACTCACTGTTACATTGCATATTATGTTACATTATAAAATGTGCAACTACTTGCAGTTTGGAATATGGCAAATACTAGGTCTGTAGGCTGGCAGTTATGCTCAGCCTTCAACTAAGTTTAGTCAGGCATGCTGCTATTTTTGATGGGTTTGTGCATGTTGGAGCTGTTACAGTTACTTGATTTTTCAGATAATGCATGTGTGTTGTCATGCATTTCAGATAAGGCAAATGCTCTGTTGCCTTTCTCAAAATCAAATACCTGATTTTTTTTTTGCTTTCTGCAGTTCTTTGTTTCCCCTGGTAGGTTGCTGTATATTTCTGATAATCACACATTGTAAATGTTTTTCTTTGCAGGTGTTTTGAGGATCCTGACTGAAATGTTTTTGCCACATATCAGCCTTGAAGATTTGGAACAAACTTTCTTCTCTAAAGTATTACCTAAGGTAAGACAGTTTCAGTTAACTGTGGAATTGTCAGTCAGTCCAGTGCTAGAACCTGCTTAGAATGCAGTGATTCTTCTTTTGAGGTTGCACAATGTAATTATTCTGTGGGATACAAAAATTGAAATTCAAATTTTACCCTTTAAGAGTTTTCACAGTTTTGTGTTGAATTGTTTCTGTGATTGTTCTCATTCTTTACAGTAGGGAGAGAATCAAGTATACAATGTTCTGCTTTCTGTATTTAGCAATAGACTTGGGTTTTATTTCTTTTTGAGAATAATGGGCTTTTTATAAAATGTCCAAGGTGGAGAATTTTATGTGAAGTAGCTTCTCAGGACAAGTAAACTGAAGAACTCAACACTCCTATGTCATGAATGTTGTGAAATTTGTGAATTAATATGGTGAATAAACTTTTAGACCATACTGACCTCACACGTTTTCTTTTTTGATTAAATGATGTAGAATTTTGTGCTATAATTGTATTACAATCAGTGCTTGCAATTCAAGTGAAGTAAAGCGATGCCAAATTACTGATTTAAGTTTCAGGCGTCAGCTTGTCCATTTTAAGAAGCCAGTAAAAAGGGCCACTGGATTTCTCTTATTTTATCTCAAGTAACAAATTTTGGAGATTACAAGAAAATTGTCTCATAATAGGCATATCCTGCAAAAGGATCACTGTAGCACTGTTTATCCTGCATGTGCCCAGAAGCACCTCACTGTCTTTGCAGTCTCAACAGTAACACTCATCAGATATCCAAAAACCTCAATTAATGTAGAAATAGATGTTGTTTGTACATCATAGACTTATTTTTTTAATGTATTCAAAATGTTAATAATCATTCTCAACCAATAAATAATTTTTCTGAGAAAAAATGAAGATCTTTTAAATGGTGTAGTTTTAACTAAGTAAAAAATCTTTGGTAGAATGAGGTATATATTTTTCAAGCAAGTTAGCTGAGAATTTTGTTTTACTAACAGATTTTAGAAGAAATAACAGCTAGAATATCTTCTGTCTATAATATATATGTAAATGTTTTTTGCTTCTTGTTATATCATGCTTTGTGACTGAAATGCTGGAAAGTGTTTTGTCCTGTGAGTTCTCTCTGTGCCTCCATGCCAAGGAAGCAAGCAGGTATAGCATGGTGTTACTATTTGCATGTGTACCTTTGTAAATAAAATGTTTCAGTTTTGTTGTGTTCTGACAGACTCTACAGTTCTTTGATAACTTGATGTGTGAATTATCCAGTAAGGCCAAAGGATTGACCAGCCAGAGTACAGAGTTATGCAGTACTGTACGGAATCTGCTACAGGCAAGTCCCATCACATAGGCTGTCAAAATAATATTTACATCACTCTTTGCTTTTATCTAAACTACTAAAATGTTTTTAGGATGTTTTTGCCACCTACTGATGGTTAAAATGTAATTTAATCTTCCTTTGTAGTTGAAGTTCAGTTAATATTTAATGAATGATTTGATTACATCTATCATGTGATGCTAATAATAATTTAAAAAATCATCTCAAATTCTGCTTGAGTTCCTACTGCAGATGGAATCTGAATCCCCATATTTAAAGAGTCAATCTGGCACCTGTTTATACAGTCACTTCATTTTAAGTTTTAAAATTTTTGTAAATTGAGAACAGTAGTCAGAGAAGTAAGAAGTTTTCACAGAGGATATGGTATCAGAGAAAAACTCTGGACCTTCATTATCTTTAACAAACTACTTATTTATGGAAATAGCAGTGAACTTTAAATGCTGTGAAAATCTCGGTGCATTTCAGCTAAGAAAAGATGCTTTTGAAGGTATTGCAGGAGTGAACAGCATAGCCTGATGTTGTTCATTCTTGCTCTCAGACCATGGTGCAGCTGCTGGAGACTCTGACGGGCTGTGTGCGCTACATGTGCTCGCTGCAGGAGTACGTGTCCCTGCAGAGCATCCGCTCCCTCCCTTCCTCCGTCCTCCATGTGATAAAGAGCACCTTCACGCACTGCAAGGTAGGGCTCTGCTGGAAGCACAAAAATCCTGATGCTCCTTGGCATTTAGGAAACACTTTATAAGAAGATCCTATTTTGAAATTACATTGTTGTCAAATTATTATTCTTTTAATTTTAGTTGTTAAATCATTTGCAGAATGCACTTAGTGCACAAATACAGAGATGGTATTTCAGTTGTCTGCCCAGCAAATCTGCCCTGCTGGTGAGAGGCTTGGACTGGGCTATTTCTATGTTTTGCATCCGTCTTAACTAAACATTCTGCTCATGAGCAGAGTGCTCTGAAAGATCTGTGCAGCCTTGATGCAGAGCTACAAATGGCTACAAACATGGTGTGAGCTACCTTATTTTTCTGAAGTTCCAGAATGGATTGAAAGTTGAGATTAGCAGGTTTATGTTGGTTACCGTGAGTAGCGTGTATCAGTTTCAGGTACAGGCTGATCTGGAATTTCAGATGCAACAGTAATTCCCTCTAAGCATTGAAAATAAAACAAGATTATTGTAAGGACACACTAACTTTTGGATGTCTCATTTTCACTTTTAGTTTGTCTTTCTTATAGGAGTATTTACATCAGTTTTCCACATCAGCACTCAAACTCAGGTGCCATAGCTTTATCTATCCATTCTAATATGAAAGTATTGGGAAGTTTTTGGAATGCTACTTCCTTTGTTGCTAACATTGTCCTGTTTGGTTCAGAAATATGATCTTAGGTTCGTACATGAAGGCCTAATCCAGAGCCCCCTAAACTCACAAGAGCCAGTCAGACCTCATTAGTTGTCCACAAGCTGCATGTGAATGCAGTTTATATTGAGTGGTCAGGGGCTGTGCATTGAGTTATGAGTTAAAGTCGGTATATGTATGCCTTGTTCTTTTTTCCAGAGAATTGTATGGCAAAGCTCTTAAGTGTTTTCAGCATGTGAAAAACCAGGCTGTGAGTCCTGAACTTTATTATAAACCTTCCCATTTCAGGACAGTGAATCTGTGTACTGTGGGCACCTGCACTTAATTTCTGACCTCCTGCAAGCCATGTTCAAGGAAACTTACTCACTTCAGAAACAGCTGATGGAACTGGTTGATCTGATTTCCATAGGCTCTGCTTCCACTGAAGATGACATCACATATATGGTGTCAGGTATATTTGGATTTAATACTTTTTTAGTCTTGCTCAGTATTTTTTTCTCTGGAGAGTATATTTGAAATTTTAAAACAGGTTTCTGAGTATGCTCAGTTCCTGCTGTCCTGACCAGCCCTGCAGAAAGCAACATTTTGAAGCTTGAAATATTTCCATTTTTCTCCTGAGGCTTCCTTTGTGGAATGGGGCATGTTGTGTAGGTTTGTAGGAAAGGAGCAGCACCTAAACATTGAGCCATTCTCCCAAATCATGTCAGTGTGCTAGCATTCTCTTGGGATTGCTGAACTCATAAATCTGATTTAACTCTGTTGCTGCTGTTATTATTTTCTTAGTAATCCACACTGTGCTGGAGATCTGCTCTGTCATTTCCAATATGGACCACGCTCTTCATGCCAATACGTGGAAGTTCATAATCAAGTATGTAGCTAAACCCTTTGGATTTTACTGTGATGTAATTTTAAATAATGAATGTCTCAATTGCTTTCTGTTCAGAGTTTCTAATAAAATTAAAATTGGAGAATTCAGTATAGCTATTTAGTAAGTAAATTTAGAAACAATTGATAAATTTAGCTAGGAGGTAGTATTAAAAGCACTGCCAGTGAAAGTAGGTAGGAATTGGTATGAAAAGTGATAAAAACTTGACTTTTTGTATTGCAATGCAGAAGAAAATTTAAAACACCGTTGTCTGAATAAATAATATTAAGAGGTCTGACCTGCAATTTTGTAGACGTTTTTGGCTTGAGTTGTCTGTCTTGCACTTCCATCCTGCCTCTCCCCTGTGTTTCAGCTATGGCCATGGAGAGGGTTGGTTTCTCTGAGTTTCTGCTTTCAGTGTATGTGGATATCGCACCAATCACTGCTGAATAAAAGCCTAAATAGAAGAATTAGTTACTTGGATTTGTAGGAACTCATTGCATGATCACTTCTGACACTTAAATACCTGATTATATTCCTGTCTTTCAGGCAAAGCCTGAAGCATCACTCCCTCCTGCAGTGCCACCTGAAACACAGTGACATCCTTGGTGGCCTGTGCAAGGACACCCTTCTTTCTTTTGACTCCTGTTTGCAGCTGGCTGAGCAAATGAAGGTGTCAGAGATACAGGTGAATTAAAAAGCTCCCAAAGCTGCCAGGGAATTTGAGGCGGATAAATTCTTTGTGCTGTATTATTGCTTGGAGTAATTTGGTTTTCGTGGTTTTGGGTGTTTCATGTGGTAAGCAGAATACCTTTGAAATCCCATAAGAGGCTCATAACTGTGTAGATTGAGGATGTTTTAGTGAGACACTAAGTTTTCGCCATATTATGTAAGAATTTTTTTTTTGTTTCCTAAACTGACAATATCCCAAGGTCAATCAAATTCTTAATATTGCTCTAAAAATGTTGAAGTGTACATACTGAATATTTTTAAAGTTTTTCCCCTTAGTTTCCGAGTCTGTAGAGAATCAAATGTGAAATAGGTTTTGAACACTGTTAGCAATCTAACTTCCTGTTTTACTGTATTACTCTGTATTACTGCTTCTCCTGGACAGGAGGGCACTGACTTCAGGCTGTTCCAGAAGACAGTCAAACTGTGCAGGTTCTTTGCTAACTCCCTTGTACACTACACCAAGGTATGTTTTAATGCTTGAATTCTACATTAGTATTAAATTTAAGCCTCTGGTCTGCAAATGGAATAATTGTGTACTGCATAATATCTTAACAATTTATGGCTATCCCATATGGGCAGTGTAATTAACATCCATACATGACCTGCTTGTAGTTCTTCCACGAGTTAATACTCACAAGCTTGTGCAGGGTTACTGCTGGGATTTCCCAGGAAAATGAACTATAACAGGTTGTTTCATGCAGTGGCACTGAGTTGTTGGTAGGAGATGTCCAGTAATTAACGTAATTAATAATGTATTTTATTTTAAAAGTATCACTCAAAATTGATGGGTTTTGCAGGAATTTCTTGCTTGCTTCTCTGATTCCTGTTCTCAGTTACATCAGCTCTTTCTTCAGATATACAGGTATGTGAAGCACAAATAATTGATTATTGATGGTATCTTAGTAACATTTCCATATTGCATTCTTAAATTACAAATATTTTGAGATGTAAAAATATAGTTCTCATTCCAGAGTTGTTGCTATCTTTTTTCATGTACAGAAAGCTAAATTTTTTTTTAATAAATGAGGAGTTTCTGTGTTACATAATTACCTTAACTCCATTCTTGATCAGTACTGTGCATGTCCTGTAATGGCAAACCATTAACTTTGTTGCAACTATTTATGGCAACATTTATTAACAAATTATGTGTAGAATATGCAGGGAAAAAAAATATACGACTAAATGCAGCTGTCAGCAGTGCTTTTTGACAGATTGTTTGTACTTTCTAAGAGAAAGTATGGAAAAATTTGTCCTGGAGAAAGAGGGCATCAGAAATAGAGTATCCTGAAATTTTTCGTATGTTTACTGTTGTGTTAATAATCTTGTGAAATCTCACTCTGTTTCTCCTGGAAGCAGATGCTCTTATAATGCCACACTTACAAATGTCTGCAAGTGGTTTATCACTTTCCTTTCAAAAAATTTTGTTCTGTTTGCTGCAGTGGTGGGGAAGCATAAGGAGACACAGACTTTGTACTGGTAATTCTTTATAGTATGAAATCAGAGGCTGATTTCAGCCTTTTTTTGGAATTCAAACCAGCTTCTGTGGTGAGATGTGCACCTGAGTTCACTGCATGTTCCACTGCAAGATTGGGTGGATATTTTTTAATGAGTTTCTTCTAAGTTTACTTACCTTGTAGGTTTTCTCAAGTGGAAGGTTGTAAACTTTTATTCACTCAGGGAAAGTGAACAGGATTTTTGAGTAGGAAGGTAGTAGCATTTTTACTGTTCACTTTATAAGCTGCAAGAGTAGAAGGTTTTCATTTCATGATCTCTTGCTTTATTTTCATATTTGTTCTTTTTTTCTTTTATTGCCCAAGGTTTTTTTTGCTTTTCAGAGAAATTGTGATACCCTTTTAGGGTCATGTGTTAAATTAGTGCTGTCACATTTATGACTGTCAAATTGTTCATATAGGCATTTTTCTTGGCTTTTCCCATTCACTTGACTCTTTGTGATTTGGTATGTTTCTTCTAATAGATGTTATGTATTTTACATGCATTTTCTGTGAGCTTGTAAGGTTTTCTTTAAATGTTTAGTAAAATATGGATTGTGATGCTTATTTTAAAGGCTGAATGCAGAGTTGTAACTCTTGGGCTATAACAGATATTTTAAAATGGGGAGCCTTTTCTGTCGTTTATTTCACAGGAACAAGGAAATAATGAATTTGCCTTTTTGTAGTTCTTTTGGAGAAAAGCAGTGTTGCTGAAAATGCTACTGAGAATATTTAACTTGTTTTTTTTCTGTTCCCCCTCAGCAAATTTCCTCCCAGTCTTTATGCTCCAGAGATCTTGGAAGTTCATCAAGATGAAATATCCCAGGTTTTTCTTGTGGCTCTGGACCCTCTCATCAACGAGCTCCTTCCCTTTAGTCCTTTCATGGAGCAGGTGTTAAGTGAAAAGTTAGGTGGGTTGAAAGTACAACTCTCAGTGCTGTCTGACGGATCAGGATTGACATTTTGACTTTCTGGACCATAAGCAATATTCTGTACTCATTTGCTTGTCTCTGGTTCTTTTGTAAGTACTGTGATAGAGCTGATTGCATGCTAACTTGGATGGATCTTATAACGGGTAGTTCACATTGTTGCTGAATTCATCTTTTCCAAAGTACTCCTAACAACTGCAATATTAATCTGGTTAACAGAAATCCTATCAATTCTGCTCTTTTGCATAATTTCAATCCACATTTGCCACAAACTTTCAAAGTAAGATGAAATTTTTCTGCTATTCTGTTGTTGGGGTAAGACAGCTATTTTTTCCTAAACAAATATTTTCTGTGAAAAGGAGATGCCTTCAAACTGAAAAATTATCAGCTTTTTGTTTCAACAAGCCCTTCTCCCTGATTTCTGCCCTGACGAACATATCACGGTTCTGAGATAGCTCATCAGTTTGCCTATACACTTGCTTAAAAGCCAGTTTACACACACAATAAATATATCCAGCCAACTTGCTTCACATTTGAAACCCAAACTTCTACAGGTCTCCCTCCTGAGCAGCAGCTGCCCCAGTGTCTCCTCCTGCTTACCATAATGGACAAGCTGTCCTCCCAGCCTGAAGAAGTGCAAACTTTGTGGAACACAGGAAAAAGGTACTGAAAAGTTTTTTGTTGTAGTTCTTCACCACAGCAGTTGTTCCATACAGGCAAACAAAGGGGCTCAGCTGCTTGAGTTTCCTTTGCAACTGAATAGCAAAATTGTCACTATGGATTTACGTCCTTATGCCAAGACAAACAGGATCCGGTGTTCGTTGCCTCAGGAGTGAAGGATACAGAGCCAGAAATGTCTTTGTTTTTTCAGTAAAGGAATAGAATTTCGAGTACCTGCAGGGTAGGAAGAAGGATATATGTGTTATTTGTTGATACTTCACTAAGTTAAAATCTCACACTTTTACGCCTGAACCCTCTAATAATCACCTGAATCTGGTGTAAAAGCACAGAAGTTATTGCCATATTTTCTGGCCAAAGACAAAGATTTTGTAATACAAATGTTGCTTGCAGGATTTGGGACTTACATATCTGTAACCAAACTCTTCTCTTTTTTGGTTTTTTTTTTCTTTTCCCCCTTTTAGCCTGTCTTTATTTTCAGCTCTCTTCTTCAGTTTCCAGCAATGTTGTGGGGAGCTTTCTCTCCCTGTCTGTTTGCCAGAGGTGGTCAGCACCGGACAGCCAGCAGTTCCCATCACCTTCTATCACTATGTCTGTGTCCACCTGTGCTCCTTCATTGCTTCCACACTCCCATCACACTTCCCTCAGCTGGTAAGATGGGGTTTTGCATATCAGTTCTTCAGCTGTTGTGATGCATAGGTGGTCCTTAAAAAGAATGGGTTCTTTCTAATGATGTAGCTCTGAAGAGATGCTGGGGTAAGAAGTGGTTCTGTAGAAATCAGCTGTGACACAGCTACATGACTGGAGTTCAGTTATACAGCAAATATCATATGTGGGAAAGGGGAAAATAAAGCTTCCTACAAGTCCTTGAGAACCTAATGGTCTTGGCAATTTTTGTTCTCTTTCAGAGGAGAGAAGGTCAGGTTGTTATAAAAGTTCAGTGCTTTCTTTTATGCAGTATTCAAATTGTGTTAATTTTCCCATTTCTCCTCAGGAGTGTGCCCTGCTGGATGCTGTACTGGGTTCCAGTATGATCACGTCTCTGCTAGCAATGGACTCGTGGTGCTTCCTTGCCCGGTAAGATGCTCCTATTACAAGTCAAGCAGGTTTTCCACACATCCAGTTCATTTTGTTGTTGTACCTAATCCCTTGAGAGAGATTTTTGTAAGACAGAATTGTCCCAGAATTGGATTATTTTCAGATACAGAGCATATTTTGAAAATTAGGAGTAGAAATGGCTTAGCCATTTTTACATTCTTGCAAGCAAGATGAACATAGCTTCTCTATTATTTAATAATTGGCTTTTGAAATGGTTGTCTCAAGTAGATTGTGTCTCTGCAAATCAAGTTTAAATATGTTAGAGGAAATGGCAATTTCTCAGACAAGATTTATAATATTTAGTCTGTAAAAGAGTAGGAAGTACAGATTCACAAACTGCTCTCTCTCATGTTTCAGGTATGGAACAGCTGAGCTGTGTGCTCACCACATTAATGTGATCACCCACTTGGTAAGAACCACAGTGATGTTTGCAGTTTGGCACCAGTTTTAATCTGAGTGCTACTAGCAAAGATTCTAAATGATCAAAGACAGGAATTTTTTTTCTGAATCCAAATGGAGATTGTTTCAGTTCTTCAAATTGGGTTAGTAATTAGCAGAAGCAGTACAGTGAAAATATAAAACAATATGCCCTGCTTATTTTATTTCCAGTGTTACTGCTGTGACTGCACATAGCAAGTCTGAGAACATCCTGTATAGACTTTGTTTGCTAAGTGGTGATTTTTCCCTTAGTGTAATGAGGTGCATTGCTTTTTTATCCTAATGCAGGTAAAGGCTTGGCCCAGTGACTGCTCCCAGGTCTCTGCCCTGGGTGTGCTGCTGAGGCGAATGCTGTTCTTGATGGCTCCAGAGCATCAGGCAAGTACAGCACCAGCATCTGCTGTTGTCAGTAGAAGAGATTTGAATCAGTGGCCTGTGTTAAAATATCCCCTTTCAGTTCTGGAGAAGTGACAAGACGTTGAGTGCTTACTTGCTGCACTTGTTATTGTACTTATTATTACTTAGTCAAAGTCATTAAGTCACTAAGTTCTTACTTATTGTGGATCCTACTTTGTGCAGAAGTGCTCTTTAAAACGAGAAAAGCACATTGACCTTACTAAGAGTCTTATTGGGCAGCAGTGAAGTCCTTTTTTTGACAACGTGAGAAAGCAACATAACTCCCCAGATTTGCTGAAACTGTCTCCTGTCATTGCATCTGTAACTGGTGTTTGTGAGCATTCCCGTGACATCAGGTATCAGGAGTAGTGTCCTGTCCTGTCAGTGCCGCTCTGTGTACTCTGGAGAGCCCTTTCTTCTACTCAGTGGTGCCATTGCTTCAAGCAGCTGAAACAATCAGTTGCTTAATCATTCTGATGTCCTATATGTGACAAGGGAGGTGGCAGTTTCTAAATGTTTTTAATATAAAAGGTTGGATTTTATTTAAATGAAATATTTTACACAGTTTTTTTCACATAATATATCTGAAGCAAACCAGCATTGCATTTTGGTTTCTCATCTTTCAGACTATCAAATTGTTTTGTGGTCTGTTTAGTTTCTATTACCTTTTGTTTCCAGGTAGAATTTGCTCATGAGTTTCCTCCTGAAGAGGTGGAGAATTTGGCTGTGTGGCAGCACGTGTCCCTCAGAGCCCTGAATCCTGACCTTAGGACACAAGTGGCATCTCAGCTGTGCACGGCAGGGCTCGAGCGGTGCCGGCAGTGGCTGAACAGCAGCCGTGCCTTGGGAGAGCTCCCCTCTGTGGTAAGGAGATCTACTTGTCTTTGGAAAAATGTTTGAACTCTGCGTTTTCAAACTACAAGGATTCTGTTGCTGTCACCTCAATTTTATTTTTCAGTCTGTTGCACAGCTTTTTTCTGCACCTAGCTGGCATATGCATGAGCAAGAACTCTCATGTTGTTTTCTTGTAGTATGCAGCACCTTAGGACCTCTACTGTGACAGTGGAAGTCTTGTGATTCACTGTTGTTTGCTCTCTGGGTGAGCAGATGTATTTTTCTTCAGAATTTCTGATTTATTCTATACCTTAGCATACCATTACTCTTCAGTTTTAAAGTCCTGGCTGGTTTTATGCGGCATCATATCTGAAAGATGCTCACTGGTCTCGTTGGCGAGGGAATGTGAGAAACCAGAGGCTTCGACATGAAATGTCTCTTGCCAGACTTCTCCTGCCAGGGCAGCAAATGACCTGCATCGTGTTTGAAACTCACAGGGGTAATGGATGGTTTCCTTGCTCTGGAAGCTTTATTAGCTGGTGTCCTGCTGGATTAGCTGTTCTGTATAGCTGACACAGCACTTTGGGCTTCTTGCCATCTTGTATCATTTTAGATGTTTCATATGAGCCTGGGGTTTTGGGTTGGTTTATGTGTAGTTTGTTTTGGTTGGTCTTACACATTTTTTCCTCCTAGAACGCTGCCCTTTCTGTCCTGCTGGCTGCCTGCAGTTCTGCTGATGACACTCTGGAGGCAGAACTTAAGGCATCTGTCTTGGGAGCGCTGAGTCAGTTCTGGTCTTTTCTCCAGGCTAAGCAGGTATGAGAATTTGCGGCTCCAGTGGTGAAAACATGTCTTGGAGAGGCTGGTGCTGTTTCCTCAAGTTGTTGTTACTCATTTGTTTTACTTGGATTGGACTGTTTCAGTAAAGCACAGTGTAAAAGTGCTGCCCATCTGCTCTCATCTGGTTTATCTGTTGGGCAGGCACGAGCTCTGGGAAGCTTGAGTTTGAATTTCCTGAATATTACATATTTGGTTCCTTGTAACTCCATCTGTTACTCAGTGTCAGATTCAGACTTGCTCAAGGAGAAGCCTGAAATAGCTGATTTTGATTCATACCAGTTATGAACTTAGTGTATTTTAAGTATTCATTAGAATGTGAACAAAACTCAGGGTGATTTGATTAGAGCACAGCCCAGCATATTGAGACACACAGGGCTAATCACCCTCCTCCCAACGGGGTCTGGCAGTGTGTTTGTGACCACATACCGGTTCATGGCTGCAGCTGCATAAAGGAAAGAAGAAAGGATTGTCAGGGTTTTCATGCTCCAGATTAAAAAAGAAGTTTGAGAGTGGGAGTGAAGAGCCAACAATGGGGTCTCAGAGGTCCCCCTCAGAGATCTTTTCCAACTTCAGCCGTTCTATGAGGACATTTGGCAACTGAAAGTGAAAAGAAATAGTTCAGATAGCCTTTAGGTGCTTCTTTTAGTGAGTGGTGGAAGGAGACGAGAGTTAAGAAATATTCTCCATAAAAATCAAAGAAAACGGTCTTATAAAATATGACTACCTAGAAATATTGATACGATTATTTTAATATATTCTTCTGCTGCTTACAATGCAGTGTTTTACATGTATGAAGTCAGGCTAGGAATTTTGGAACGCTACTGTAACTTGACATTCTTTCCTAAGTAGTTATTCCATGAGCTAAAACGCAATGTTACTGATATCTTGTGCTCTCTTCAAGGTCTCAGATGAGCCATGTCTCCAGAAGACACTGTGTTTATTACTTCACCTTTTGGAATTTTTCATCCAAGCATTAGATGCTCAACTGATTACCCAGGTAAAAAAAAAAAAAAATCATAAAATCCCCAACACTACCTAATGAATAATTCACTACATGAAGACCAAGTTCTTTGTGATTTGTTGAAATCTCAGGTGAGTTATTTCATGATCTGGCTTTCTCTTAACAAGAAAATAATCTTCCTTGATTACTTTCCTGGCCTTTAAACCAAGCACATGGCATTTTGGTTAACTCTGCTTTTGAGAATCCCTTTCCTCTGTAAAATAATTGAGATACATGGATGTGCTATAGCGAGCATGCTCATTTCTTTCTAAAATGCACCCTGCAGCTTTATCCTGGCCAGTTTTATTGGAGGTGCAGCATACCTCCTTCAGGTTTCTAACTCCCTGTGTTTGTGGATTTAAAGATGAGCCTGCACAGTTTTCACCTGCAGTCTGTCTGATGGAGCTTTGCTGGGGTTTGTCTCCCACAGGTGTTTGCACTACAGTCATTCCTGCTCCAGCTGCATCCCCCGGATCACGTCCGTCTAGCAATGGTGGATTTTCTGTCTTCCATGGGAAAGGTGTTTATACCACAAGAAGCACAGGTAAATGTAATTGTGGCCTTAGTGAAATTATCTTGTCTTTTGATAAAAAGATATGCCTTTTATTTAAATATACAGTTAAAAGATCGAGTTCATTACATACATACAGGAGTGCCAGGACAATTGTCTTGGATTAACAGTCTGCAGCAGATTTATTTTTCATCAAGAGGTGCTGAGTGCATGCAAGATGCTTGGAGGTCCAAATGCCAGACCTTTCTCACTGGTGAGAAGCAACAAGAAGTGAGAATAGAACATGTCACCTTCCTCACAGTGGTTCTTTAGCCAGACAGGGCAGTAGCATTTCCCAAACCTGTCCCTCAGAGTGATTCTTTAATAATAAATCATGATGGTGAGATATGCACAACTAACTCTTGGGAACTGATGGATGTTTGTTCCTGTTGCAGAGGCAGGTTGTGCCCCAGCTGTCCTGTCTGTTTGCCTCTCTGCTGGCTGACCAGACCTGGCTGATTCACCAGCATGCACTGGAGGCATTCACACATTTTGCAGAGGTGAGCAGAGCACAACTCTGGGTGCAGGCATTTGACTCTGTTAACTTCTATTGTACAGAAATTCTCTGGTCTTAAATGTTTGCTGCTCCTCACTGCACAATCTGGATCTTAGTTACAGATGCTACTGCACATTAAAAGTACTGAGGGCAAGTGCAGTTGGAAGTGATTTCAGGAGCTGGAAGTGAAGAAAGATTAGGCACTGTTTGCTTAGATTGGTTGCAGGAGGGCGGGGACTGTCACAGAAACATCTCCTTTGTTCCCTTCTTAGCATGAATGTACTGAACAACCAATAACATTTTTGACAGGAAACAAGACATGAAGATGTTGTTCCTTGGTGTCTTAATTCTGAAGAAGCTAAGAACAAAGTTGTTAATTTTCTGGCTAAGGTATGTATATTGTTTAACCATTTTACTGCTGTCTTAGTTGATGCTGTACATCTGCTATAGGCAATACACAGCATGGGTCTACACTTGCATTATCTGCATGACCATTAAATAACTTTAAAATAAACTGTCTGGTTGAACTTTTCTACATTTTTAATCAGCAGAATTAACAACTGCCATTCCTATGCACACCACTCCTTCAGTACTTCGAATGTAAAAGCAAAGCATTTATCCTCCTTAAACAAAAAATACGTCTTAAATTACACTGTTATTTTTGAAAGAAGTTATGTATTAAAAAGACAGGATTTGATAATTTGGTTTGATTTCCTTCCCCATTTCTCTTGGATCAGTTTCTGGAATCTAAATTAACATGTGTGAAACATCTCAGTCCCTTTTGCAAAATAGGAGAAATCCTCTTAAGAGCAGGTGGCTGTTGCTGCAGAACAGTGACACCAGGAAAGAGGGGGGCAGCTGTAACCTGAGGCAGGGCTCTCTGGCTGAGCAGATTTTGGCAAGCAAGTAATTTACAAAAGAACTGATAGCTGCCAGTGATGCTAACCCAAAGTTGTAGATAACTTCAATCTTTTGATCAGAAGAGTGTGTGAGAAATAATATTCTTTGAACTGCACATTAAAATCTCTCCCTTCCTCTCTTTTGTTCTGGCATATAAATTGAGCCTATGAAGGTTGGTAATGCTGCCTGGGTTTAGTTACCTCTCCTGGGGCTTTCTCCCTAGACAAGGCAGGTGGAAGAGACAAGAGAAGCACGAACAGAACGCCTGAAGCAAGAAAGGATTACCTGGAGTGCACAGGTTTTAAAAGTGGATGGAGAATTGGAGTCAACAGGAGAGGTATGTGTGCTTCCTTAAACTATCTGGGCCCTCCTGTTAATTTCTGTCAGTTCTGGGGAGTCTCTGAAAAGGCTAAGATGGTGTTGCTGCCCTCCATGTTCTAAGAAAAAAGGTCACGTGCACTCCTGGCCCTTAGTATGATATCCTAGTTGTCTGTAGTGCCTGCCAGGCAGCAAGAACTCCCACAGGACAAGGCAGTCTTGCAGCTCTGTTCCACCTAAGAGTTTCTTGCATTTGGATGAAGACTGATCCCTTAAGTACAGTACTAGAATGATGTTCCATGTTTACTTAAATCTGCAGCCTGTGGCCAAAAAAGCCTGTCACCCCCCCTCTGAGGAGCAGTACAAGGCAGCAGTAGGCACGATGGACAGGGCAGTGGAGGCTGTGAAGCTGCTGCTCCAGAAAGGGTCCCCCCCAGCCTGGCTTGCAGTGAAGCTGGAGGCTCTGCATGCAGCCATAGCCACCCTCAGGGACAGCTTGCGGTAGGTGCTCCACAGGGCTTGGGAACAATAAACCAGCTCAGCTCCCTGTTGGGAGGGAAGAGGTGCCTTTGTGCCAGGAGCGCTGCAGAAGAAAAGTCTGTGACACGGGGCAATGCTCTGCAGTACTGCTGGGTCTTGGTTCATGTGCCAGAATGGACTGAGGGGTGCAGTGCCAGCCTGTCCTGCATAGCCAGTCGCTGGGAGGACTGATGGATTTGAGTGGACACTACTGGACATCTGGGCAGAAGTTTGTATATTGCTTGTTCTTCTACTATGTGGAGATAAACATTTCATGACATTGGATTCTGAATACTGAGGGGTTTGAATCTGTTGTAAAAGTAGCAGAATCTGTTGTTCCTGTCACATACAGGTGACCGGGCAGTAGGTGTTTTTATCTTTATTTTAAAATACACTCAAGAATAACAGTTTAAGGCTCTTTACTGTTCTCTAAACATACCTTTGCTGCTGGTTCCACTCCACACTAGGGTGATCCTTTAAAAATAATCTTTATTGGTCATGGTTAAGAGCAGAAAGAACATGGTGCTTAAGCAGTTTCTGGTCATTCACTGTGTGATCATTCACTGTTCTGTCTTGTGCCACTGACAGAACTATACAAACAGAAATAAATAAGTTGAATAAACTGTACATTCATCTTAAAATCATCTCTTAGCTGAAAAGTTAAAAGGAGCCATTTTTAAGGGCTTTACTTTTCTGCAGGAAAAAGCCCAAAAAACAAAACCAACAAAAAAAAAAAAACAAAAAAAAAAAAACCAAAAAAAAAAAAAAAAAAAAAAAAAAAAAAAAAAAAAAAAAAAAAAAAAAAAAAAAAAAAAAAAAAAAAAAAAAAAAAAAACAGAACAAAAAAACCAAACCAAAACAAAACAAAAAAATAACCAAAGGAAAAAGGCACATTAACCAAGAAACTCAGTGTGACTTTCATTTATTGTCAGCAGTTTTTCAGGGCAGGGATGAGTTTTGGAACTATCTCCTATACCACTCTTGGCCTCCAGTAGCACGTCAGCACCCTCACACCATCCTCTCTCCAGGAGCAGTGGCAGCACCACAGCTGGGCATATTGCTTGAGTGCAGGCTCAGCCCTGCAGCTTTTGGCACAGACTGGGACAGAGCATCCATGGCAAGAGCTCAGGCCCCACGGGATCTCATGGCTGTGCAGCAAGTGCCTGCCTTGTGGCAAAAGCAGCGCTGAGGTACTCTATCCATTGTACTGGGGAAGCAGCAACTCCTGTCACAGGATCCAACACACCATAAATCAACCTTGGTCTCCTTCAGAACTGTTACCAGTTTGTATCATCTTCCCAGTTCAACTCCTCTTCTTCACCCCAGCCTGTAGCTTCAGCCTAGAATCACATAAAATTATCAACATTAAGGCATGTGGAATGTACTTGTGTGCTTAGCAGAGCCCCAGGAGCCTGTGTGGCTTGTGATGGCAGAGCATTCATCCACAATGCCAAAAGCCCAAAAATGAAGTGTCTGTATTTGCAGCTTATGGTCTTAAAGAACTCTGAGCTACAAGACGAATCACCTTAAAGACAAAAGCAGACGTATCAGGGAGCCTTACTTTTCTTTTTACTACTTAGGGTAGTATCAAACCCACTTTCCATTACAAAAGGATGCTATAAATTACATTCTTTCTTTCCCCCGAGGAAAGAGCTGTTTTCCTGCTGTATTCTAACACTGTAAGTTTGATCTCCCCCTCCCACTGACATAGTAGTGACTGCCTTCCCCCCAAAATGGGGTTGGGGTCACGTGCTTCTGTCCCAGGACACTGTGCCATGTCATAAACAACTTCAGTTTACAGCCCAGGCTCCTCTCCCTATGCTTCCTGCTATTCCTGGGGAGCTCTCCTGAGGCTGAATGAGCAAAACAACTTAAAGTCAACACCTATTCCCTAAGGGAGTTACATGCTCAAGTGGGAATGCTGCCTTCCCTCCTAGGAAACAGCAATGGTCTTTGGAGTCTCTGTGACTGTGCTACAGGGATTTATACACTTAAAAAAAACCCCAGTTTTTTAACCCCCCCATGTCTCTGAAATAGAGAAACGTTTCAGCTATTCTTTCATGAAAACAACACACCCAAAAAGCTTTACTCTGTAATCCAGAGGTTCTGGTTTCCTGGACCTTAATTTACAATAGTATTAGGTTTTCCTAGAAGAGCCAGGAAAAACACTTCAGTCCTGAGCATTCTCTGTGCCTGAAAGCCCCTTCTGCTTGAGCATGGGGCCATGTCTGTTCAGCAGCCAGGATCCAGCCTTGTCTTACCTGTCTGACAAACCAAGATTCTCCTTAACAAAGCACAGGACTCCTGCATCCACGATACAGGAGCACAGAGTAAAAGCTGGAGCTAAAACTCCTCCGTACTTCTAGTAGTGTACAAATTGAGTCTATTCCCTCACTGTTTCCTAACAGAGCTCTCAGTGCCCACTGAATTACCTGGGGCCTGCTAAGATGCATCAGTCAGAGCTCAGCACATTTTATTCACAGGTAAAGTGAATTTTATTCATCTGTCTGGCTGAGCTGCTGATCCCTCCTCAGGTACCCACCCTCCAACTGAGGGGCCAGCTGTGCTACAGCACTGTGTGTGCTGCTGTGTGCTGTGGAGCCTCTCAGGGCTGCAGTCACCTAAACCTCCCTGCCCTGAGCCTCTTACCTCAATCACATCAGCTGCTGCAAATTTGGATGAAAACAGCACATTCTGGGAGGCACCTTCTCTGCTGGAGACCCCACCCGAGTGAGTGGGAACAACTGCTTCTGTCCTCCCCTCGGGTAAAATCAAAAGCGCGGAAGAAGGTTTAATGTCTGGGATCATGTCAGCAAACCAGTCCAGCTCAGGGTCTTGCACTGGTTTCCTCTTCACTTTGATCGTGAATTCTTCTCCCAAGCCAGACTCTGATGAAGACTTCAACCTTTCCTGAAAGGTTTTTGGCAACACAGTTTCCCCCAGTTGTTCCTCATGGTCCCACTTGTCATTGCTCCAGCTGTTCCCATGGCAAGACTTTGTGGGGCGACTCAGGCTTTTCAATTCTTTGCTCAGTTGATGGGTACCTGGCAGAGGCCTCGGCCTTTCAACTGCATCAGTGTGTGTCACAGTGAGGCAGTTTCCTGAGGACAGTTTAGGACTGGGGCTCCTGGGCTCAAAGTCATCCCAAGGCTTCTCATCTACATCATGATCAACAAAATAAGGTCCCGCACTGCCCCGCAGCTCCCGGGGCTGAATTTGAATGTTCACAGTTTTCTCAGTGTCTGTCTCCTCTGGCTCACTCCAGTCTGGCCACTCCTCTGCTGGCTTTTCCGAGGTAGTCATAGAGCTCCTGCTGTTCCCCAATGTATTAATGCTTCCAGGAATTCCATTCAGGGAGAGCTGAGTGCCTTGCTCATCTGTGGAAGACAAAGGTGTTACATACCCATTTAAAGAGAGCAAGGGCAGGCAGAGATGGAGTTGTGTCTAAAACGTCTTGACATCACAGGGAACAGCTGGCATGGGAACATGCCAGTAATTGATTGGAAAGAAAGCTCCTCTTGGATTAGAAAGCAGAGACACCTTCCTGCTTGCAAATGAGGGAATTCACCTCAGAGCTCTCGGGCAATACAAGCTGATTGCTGATAAGCAACAGGTGAGCAGGTGACTGAGAAAAGGCCATGGAAGGAAACAGAATCAGCTTTGACTATCAGAATGAACTGTAAATCCAGAGTATCTGCCAAGCTGTGGGAGGGGTGAAAGCACAGCACAGAATCTGCCATAAGGAAACGAATTCAAGTCCAGGCACCCAGTCTGTGTATGTCAGCTTCCCAAACAGCTATTCCCTAGGATGTTAAGGATTACACTCCCCGTCCTTGGTTCACTGAATCTTTCAGATTGGCAGATGGGGGAAAATGCACATCTTTTCAAGCAACACTTCATTGGTAAACACTTGATTTCTGAAAGGAAGCACTAGAGTAGGTTTTACCTGTCTTTGAAGCCAAGGGTTTGTCTTGTTGCACAGGAAGCTTCTTGACAGGTGCATTTGCAGAGCTGGGGAACAAGCTGGGACTGCTCTTCAGGGGCCGAGAGGTTCGGGTTCTCTGATTGCTCACACCGTGACTGGGGGAATCTGCCAGGATAAAGGAAAAGAAATTACACAAGTCCACAAGGTGTGTTGTCAGTCTGAGCTGAACTGCCTGCAGCATTGGAATGTTCTTATTTGAACACTGAGGCTTGGCACAGCAATCCAACAGCTGCACCTCCTGCTCCATATATAACACAATATTCCTCTGTTCCTGCTGCCTGCAGCTCTTGCCAGCACAAAGTTATGGCAACTGTACATGGTCGGTTTCTGCTGAGATGTTCTTTCAAGAAATACACAATGAATAAATTGATTATGATCAGAGCAGATACTTAAAAAATGCTGTTTGCCACCTGGCTGGATCCAAAACCCCAACTGCATCACAAATTCCCTGGTACCCGCCTTATACAAAAGCACTGTACTTGCTCATAACAATTCCAAGCATAAGCAAACTCAGGACACTACACCAACCCGCTCCCATGCCTGGGCATGGGCACAGCAGCTTCCTGGAATGGGAGTCTCTGTTCTAGAGGCTGACTGACAGCTGCCCTTATATCCCAACCTGAGTGAGGTGAGGTGAGGTGAGGTGAGGTGAGGTGAGGTGAGGTGAGGTGAGGTGAGGTGAGGTGAGGTGGTGGGCAGTCAAGGCCATGTGTTGGAGCTGCCTTAAGCAGGTGTATTTCTCTGGCCCAACCAGCTTGGCAAGCACTTGGTTGCAGTTCATTTTTGGGAGCTGCAGGGTATGATCAGCACTGGTGATGATTTGCCAGCACGAGCCTCAGCTGTGTGGGACCCAGCTGCCACCACTTCAGAATGGCACAGTTTGGGCCAATGCTGCATCTGCTTCCACAGGGCACATGAGTATTCCCAGCCAGTTGTGCCTTCTTAGTCTAGGGATCATCAGCGCCACCAGACACATGGCCCACTGGAAAGGACTGCAAGGAACACACAGAACCCACCCCCTCCCCCAGTGCCCTCCATAAAAGGGCACATCCTTTGAGGGGCTTGAGCAAACAGCTTGTTAAACCTCACGGGCTCAGCCTCTTGTGTTGCTTTTTGCAGGTCGTCACTCACTGTTGAGGACAAAGGTGGGGTTTTTGTTGTTTATCAACAGTTAAATCAGGTCTAATTTTAAGTATATTTTGAAAAATAAACCTGGTTTCAGCCTGCAATCCAAAGTGGTTTATTTACTACAGTCTACTAAAATAAATAATGTAAAGAAACTAATGCAATGAGCCATCCACTGTTTTTAATGAAGGGTGGTAGCTGCCAGTACACACACATAAACAGGAAGCAAACACTTAAACTGATCTCTGTCATGTATTTCATTTGGTATCTGAATGTCTAAAGTTGCACAAATGCTGACTTTTTCCTTGTTATAAATATTCTTAGTTTCAATATCCAGACAAGCTTTCCCTTAGGACACTTGGTTCCAAGTTATCTAGCAGGTGCAGGGGCTACTGTCTTCACTTGCATTAGCTGAAAAGCCTCCAGAGAGCTGATAAAATAGGGAAGTTCGTATTCCTTTTCCAATCTATGAATAGAAATTGGGGGAAGAAGGTGAGATTTACTATTTTTAAAAACAGGAAGGACAGAGGGAATATTAAATAACTGCCTATATAAGTTCTTTAGAAAGGTAATATAGTTTTTCCACCAAACATACACACACACTCTTACCTCCTTTACTTACAGGGATTCTTAAAGGAAGAAGAGATTTCACTTTTTACCCATATATTTCCTATATTTAAAATTCTTTTATATAACTCTTCTTCTGGTATCAGTTCTGTATCTGCAAATAGCACCTAATTTAAAATCCAAGTTTGGCTGCAAATTAGATTTTTTTTCAATTAACCTGTCACCAGCAACAGATTAATCATCCAGAAATTCTGCCTACACTTCTTGGACAGAACATGCAAGCATCCCAAGAACACCCTGACTGTATCTTTTACCTTCTGGGGAGAGATCAGCAGTTTTCATGAAACTTGGTGCAGAGCTTTTGAAAATCTTCGTTCTTTCTCCACCTACAACCACTTCAGGCCCAAGCAGGGAGACGAGGACAGCCAAGCTGTGCAGTGTTATCGCCACGATGGAGTCACTGGTGTCCCGCAGGCCCAGCAACACCTGTGCCAACAACACACTGATGTTACCACAACAGAAAACTCTGCTTTTGCACTGCTCTCCTCTTTAAGTGGTACCTTTGCAGCCCATTTAATTTCTAATCCCCTATAGCTCTCAGTAGAGACTGGATGTGATTCCATAAAATCAGCCTTCTACGTTGTGCTACAAGCTATAGAGGATGGATCCTATTGGCTGGATGGGGCTCTGAGCAACTTGGTCTAGTGGAAGGTGTCCCTGCCCATGGGAGGGGGTTAGATTACACAGTCCTTAAAGTCCCTTCCAACCCAAACCATTCTCTGATTCTGTGAAATCCCATATTCCAGGATACACCACCCATTGGTCTGCTGTCCTTAACCTGTGGCAATATGATGTTCTTCAGCTCCTCCTGAGAGAACAGCTCTGCATAGGCATGGATGTGAGACAGCAGCACCATCCGCACATGCTCCTCGTGCACCTCAAACAGCTTCAGCAGCACAGGGATCACGTGGGCCTGGAACAGGGCTGGTGACAGCAGGCAGCTGGTCTGGCTCTCCCCGCTTTGCTCTAGGGAACAGAGGTGAGGATGGGAAAAGGCTGCTTCAGCCACGAGAGATGGCTCACCCAGAAGCTACTGAGTGGTGACAACCAGGATCATTCCTAATTCTCCTCCCAGCATCAGCAGAGCAGTGCCAAGTACTGCAAAGGAGGAAGCACAGACAACTGTCCTTTCCAGTTCTGTATGTTACAGTATTTGTTCTGCTTAGAGAAACACCACTATTCCCTTGATTCAATGAAACAACTGCTCTGAATTCATTCCAAACTTGTCAGTAATAATTGTGATCAGGAAGTATTTAAAGGTCACCTTTCTTTGGGCCCAGCAGATGAGGAAGGAAACTCTTGACAGCTACAGGTTCTGCAAACACGAGCTGATTGAGTAGGAGAGGCACCAGCCGTGATGCTATCAGCTCCTCTGACAAGCCGGCCACCCTGTCCAGCAGGAATCTGCATTCCAGGAGACAGGAATTAGTATCAAGGCAGCCTTCCATGCATTTATGCCTGTTTCCCTTAATATAATTTCCCCTTTTTGTGTCTGACTCATCCAGAGACAGTGTCCCACTGCAGCCTCTCCCTCTGTCTGCACTCTGACCTACACAGAGAAGTCTCTGCTCCTGCCTGAGGCAAAGATAACACCAACCAGGAGCCAGAGCCACATCCTGTAAAACGCCACACCCGGATCATGGGCTGTCACAAGCACATCCAACTGGCACAGGAAGCTGCTGGGGCATCAAACTGTGTCAGAGCTGGCATCTCCCATGAAGAGCTACAGTCAAAACTGCAGGAGAGAGTTTTCCTCTCACTCCACACCCTGGTGCATCGCAAGAATTTTCCTACTGCTTTGGAAAAGGCTGTTCTACCTGCCACACAAGGGAAGTTCCCCTTGCACAGAGGGAATCCCATTTTGAAACCACTTCCATCTAATGCGGCCAACAGAGTACCACTTGGGTTTATCAGAGTTCAGTTTTGTGCACCTGCTCTTGTCTGTCAGATTTCCATTTTTAAAGTATCAATTAACAGTTACTGCTTTTTCTCTAGGCTTGGAGGAGACCAGGAGAATGGTGCACATGCTGTGAAGGCCCCTCTGCCTGATAAAAGGGCAACACTCTCCCATCTTTAAGCAAAGTGTTCATTCCCTCCCACAGTAAACATGGTTGACTCAAAGATAGTGAGAACCACTCTGAATGTTCCTGCCAAGGATCCTCGTTCTCCTCTTACTTCTTCCACTTAAACCTCAAATTAATGAAAAATAACTGATGGTGACCACAGAAGTATAAAACAGGCAGGAAAACAGCTGTGTGAGAACACCAAGGCTCTTTTATATGGAAAAAGAAAAAAACTCAGCTTCTCCCCTTTTTAGGCCTATATAATGCCATGATTACACAGAAGATTCCCTAACAGAAAAATTATTGGGGCACACAACAGTGGGATTTACTGCAAGATGTTCCACTGCTGCAGCCAAGACATCCATTACAGGCAACAGCTTTACTCTTGGCACCACATGATCAATTCACCTAACAAGTCTTATTGCAAACACTCTCATTGGCAGCTGCATCACTCTGGAGGCTGGGGAGCATCAGGATGATGCAGAGCCCAGCAGGGACTGCTCCTCCCAAACACCAAACCATTCACAAGGAATTGGGAAACAAGGAGGTGAAGAGTTTCCTCTTTGATAGGATCATTACTTTGGCTGGAGCACCCAAGGTGTTACAGAGTAAACAATGTTGTGCCAAAGCCATCAAAATCTGCCACCTGAGGATGTACCTCTGGCCATGAGCCTTCCCAGGTGCCCCCACAATCCATTTGGCAGAAGTATGTCTGAAATAAGAAACTTTCACATTGCAGTTCCTTCACTTACTTGAAAAATTCAGTTTTCTCCTCCTCAGACTTTAGTGTTAAGGTCTTCAGAAAATTCACAACTTCCAGAAAATCATTCCTAAGCACAAAAACAAAAGCTGTCAAGTGTAATCCTTATTGATGCTTAAACCACCTCCCAGTGAAGAGACTGCAAACCCCCACCATTCCTTAGGCAGAGAGAATGAGACAGAGGGATCCAAGTCAAATGCTGGTGGATCAAGAGTGCCAGCAAGGAAGTGACACCTGAAACACTGCTGCTCAGCATCTCATTGGGAATGCTGAATTTCCTTAATTTAAGGAGACTCACTTCCTTAATTTAAGGAGCCTCTTTGTCAAAGATCCCTGCAAAGGGTAGGGATTAAGTCTGCATTCCCATCTCATCTTCACAAAACTAATGCTTTGCAAGACAGAAATAAGCAGTATCCAGACCAAGAGAGGCCTGATATTCCTGTCCTTACCTGAAGAACTCATGAGACAATAAGCTGGACAGTGGTGGACGACACTTTGGGTCTGGATTCAGCAGTGTACAGTGCAAGGTTTGCTGAAAGCTGGAGAGAATATCTGCTGAAACTGAAATCCAGAGCACCTACAGTTAGATTTCTCTCTCCACACTGAGCAAGATACATTCAGGAGTCCTCCACCCTCCCCAAAACTTATTTTTAGCTCTAATTGATAGCAAAAGTGCAAAAGGAAGGGAAAAATAGCATTTCCATTTCTCTTCCTAAGCTGCCTGGCTACTGGGCCTTCAAGGAGTGCTACTGTCCTCCCAAGAAGCTTCCTGCTGCCTTTGCTGGAAGTGGCAGCCCCTGCTCAGCTGAGGCACTCAAGACCCATGTGCGACACCCATAACCCTTGGTGAGGCAGGACCAAAGTAGTTTTGGAAGTGCTCGTGTCACACAGGTTAGTGACCTCCAGCCACATCTGACCATGTCCAAATGCAGGAAAGGGGGAACACAGGAGAAGCCAAGGTCTGCAAACAAGGAACAGCGCTAGCCACTGAGCCCACAACACTCCTGCCAGCTGCAACAAAAGGTGAAATGTTAAACCACAGAAGGAATGAACCACAGGGCCTGTCACCAGCAAAATAAACCAGTGTCATTCTCACCCTGATCATTGAGAACTGTCAGGAGATTCTCAACTGTTGTTCCAAATGCGTACGCATCCCTCGCGTGCCCGTAGCTGCTGGGCAGGATTTTGAAGTCTGCAGACTGAAAATAAAACATAAAAAAACTCCAGCAAAGCAGGAGCTTATGAAATATTTGGTGTTTTTCATAAGTCTTTATTCACGCCCCCCACCATATACACTCTCCAGTTCTTTTTATAGCACCAAAGCTCCACTGTGTACCCTACAAGTAGAATATTATGCTAAAAAAACCTGCACTGGGGAATTTATAACCCAAAGGAGCAACTCCATCATGATGAAACAACTCCCCGATGAATACAGGCAGTCAACAGCTTTCAGCATTTCTATGGAAACAGGTGATAATTAGAGAGCAGAAGCGTGCTCCTTCAGCACAAGCAGCTCCAAGGATTCTCAATAGGTAGGAAGTGCCTAACAGGTAGGAAAAAGGCTGTGGTGAGAGTTACACAACCATGGGATCACAGTGATCTGGGCAACTACTCTGTGATTTTTGCAAAACTTTGGTGATTCAGAAGCAACACAGTGTTTGAAAAGTAGTATTACCTGTGCCCAACACCCTTCCCAAACCAGGGATGGGACACAGGAGGGGCAAAAGGAACAGAGGAAACCTCAGATACTATCCAAGAGCCACTTTCATGCCATTTAGGCATAAGGAAATATAACGTGAATGAAAAAATATTTCCTGACCATCATGTTTTTCTTTGCTGCCAGCAGGAAGCTCCTTGAGCACGTGCTGTCACTCACCATCTCCTCACAGGGGATGCACGACTGGTCTCGCACCGACTTCACGTGACAGAGGAACTGGAAGGACAAGAGGGAGCCATGAGCTGCCTCGATCTCCCCTCAGTGCCAAGGAGCAGAGCAGGCTGTCCCCATGGGCCAGGGCTGAGGGGTGGCAGCAGCTCTGCCCCCGCCCCTTCTACTGGCACCCAGGGCAGGCTGAGCCTGCTGCTGCAATGACTCTGCAGAGCAGGCAGCAGAAATCAGACCAGGAATTGTTCTTTCTGCTACCAAGCAGTGAAGATGCCACCAGCACAATTTAAGGAGGCATTTAAATTATTTTCCTTAATGACCCATTTCAACCTGAATCTTCCTGCTTTTTAAAAAAATTTGTATCAGTCCAAAAGGGCAGAGATTTCTCACTCTCCAGCCAGCAGCATCCCTTAGAAAAGCAGCTGCATTTGGGCTAATGGAGAATTAATTTGTGTAGACATTGTAGTTTATAGTTATCGTGCCCTTAGAGCAAAGATTCAGGACAGAGCTGGAAGTAAGCCAACACATTTAATTGCAAATCCAGCTAAGTGGAAGGACTTTGGCCTTCACATCCATAGATGGCCTGGTTCCACGGGCCAGGAATCCTCCCCTGGGCATCCAGGGTGCACTTGGCTTGGCTCTTACCTCTGGGGTGGCTTCACTGAAGTTACAGACTGTTTCCATTCCTCCCAGCTTCCAGTGCCCATCTTCACTCACAAACACAGATGATAAACAGACATTGTTATGCGTTAGGTTTCCCTAAAACATAAAAACCCAAAAAAGGGTAACTGACTTGGGGGATAGATGAAGATGTAAAATCTTAATCAGCACTAATTAGGTACTGCAGGGGGCTGAGGGAAAGCTGCCAAAAAGCACACAGTTCCTCTGGGATTTTGTAGGTGACCAATGGGTGCCAGGCAGGAGGGCCAGGGTTTTAGAGCAAACAAAGCCCTAATTGTCACAGCCTTTGCAATGCAACTGTAAATCCAGGGGAGTTCTCCAACTGTGAACACAAAACCCCAGAGCTACAGTCTGAGCTAGGATTTACCTGCAATCCTGGGCAAACACACAGTGCCCAGACAGGGCAGCAGTGACACTGATCTCTGGCATGGGGCAACAGCTGTAAACAAGTGCCAAGGCCAAGCAATCCCATTTCCCTAAAGCAAGAAGTACTGCCAGCAGATCCATGAACTGAGAACTGCTTGCTCCCTTACTTCCACAACATTTTCAGTTACCCTTCCTCCTCCAAAGCAGCCAATTTTAGCAGTTTCAGACTACAAGAATGGTGGGGCACGTGTCTGTCTTTTTGGGAGAAATCAGGAATAAGTCACCCAGACAAGCCCAGGTACAAGGCTCTCACATTTCATCCGTCTCCCACCACAGCCTGATGATGCTGCCAGGGGTACCTACCCTGTCATGGAGGAAGATGAGTGCCAGCAACACATCGTAGATCCCTGCACAGATTTCTGCAGCAGAGAGCATCTCCAGGACCATCTCCAAGGGCCTCACCCGCTCTGTAACCAGGTGGATCCCATTTGCTTCCACAGTACAGGAGAGGAAGCGCAGAAGGCAAGGGTGGCGCAAGGTTTTCAGGTGCTTCCAGAAGCAAAGACATCTGTTAGACCTCATCTGATGCATCTCCTCTGGCTGCAAAGCTTAGTCCTGCCTCCTTAGCCATGTTTTCTCAGGGAATTCAGACAGCCCATCCCTGCTCCTCACCAAGCACCCAGCAAACTTCCTCACTCACTTTTTATAATACACTGAAACAGAATCATAGAGTGGTCTGGGTTGGAAGGACCTTAAAGATCATCTCATTCCACCCCCCTGCCATGGGCAGGGACACTTTCCACTATCCCAGGTTGCTCCAAGCCCTGTCCAACCCGGCCTTGACGCTTCCAGGGACGGGGCAGCCACAGCTTCTCTGGGCATCCTGTGCCAGTGCCTCACCACCCTCAGAGAAGAATTTCTTCCCGATATCCAATCTAAACCTACTCTCTCTCAGTCTGAAGCCATTTCCCCTTGTCCTGTCACTACATGCTCTTGTCTCTCCATCTGTCTTGTAGGCTCCCTGCTGGCACTGGATGAAGAAAATCTTACACAGAATAAAATTCTTACTCATAATAAATATGATATTTTGGGTGGGATTCACCCAAGAAAGACCCTGACTTGCATCTGCAGGAAGAGGCAGTACCCTGCAAAGACAGGCAGGCACTGCTGTCTGAACATTGCTGCCCTCATCATGCAGCACACAGTGAACTTGGCAGCTGCCAACCCCCTTCTGCCCCGTGGCCAGGGTTGGCTTCCACCTTTTCTCCTGCCCCCACTCCCAAGGGTTTGACCCCTGTTAACTGATTCCCACCCTTCCAGTAAGAGGAGGGACAGCTGTGGCAAGTGCAGTACCTTGGCAGCTTTATTGACCTTATCCTCATTCTCCCTCTTGTACACGAACACAGAGGCGAGTTTGCCATCCTGGAGCACAGCTGGGTAAATGGTGTGGCCGGTGGGCAGCGTGAACGGCGGCTCTTCCAGGGTGTAGCTCTTCAAAGCACTGTTCTCCGAGCCCATCCCTCGCACAGGTCCCCTCCTCACCACAAGCAGGCTTTGGGTGAAGGAGGACTTCCTTTGGGCAGATTTAGTTCTGGCGGGTGCTGTCCAGTTCACCTTCAGAGCATTTTCTGCAAAGCATGAAACGGCCATGAAGAACCTTCTCCTGCCATTATCCTCTCCTTGAGTTTAAGGACAAGAATAAAATCCCCAAAGTTTACAAAGTCCACAAAAAGGCTTGGATCAACAGGTGAGCAGCTCTCAGCTGTGGGGCTTGGACTGCACTGGCACCTGTGTCAGCATCACCAGCAGCTCTGACACAGTGCAGCATCCACAGCCGATCCCTGACCCAGCTACCAAGATGAGATCCACTAAAAGCAGGATTCACCAATACCCTCAGCCACACAGACACCCACTCCAGGAGTTTAATTGACATTAAGCACAGTCAGCAGTTAGGAAGTGTGATTGCCACTCCACAAGGGGCCTCTGGCCTTCTTAAAAATACCATTCCTCAATTCTCCAAGCCAGATGAGATTTCAGTGAAAGAGGAAAGATTACAAGATGGATTTCAGGAGGTTACCTATAGCATGTTTTCCCCCTTGATTACCTTCTCTCCATGTGACAAATATTCCTTCTGCCTGCCAACCCCTCCTTCCTCCCACAGCCTGTCAGGAAGAGGCTGACACAGATTTTTGTGCCATTTCCTCACACACAAAACCAGTAAAACAAACACACTGATTGCAGAGGCTCTTTTGGAAAACACTGACCCAGCACATGCTCTGTCATCAGGCTTGTGATCACAGGCCATGAGCAAGACCTGAACCTGTCTGCACACAGAAGGCAGCAAACCTTCATCAGGAATCAGAAGGAGAGAGCAAACCCTCAGTTTTCAGGAAAAGTGGGGGAAAATTGCCCACCCCCAAGCATTTTTGCAACTGCGGAATTGCTTTATTGTGGTTGTTTCCAGCCATCACCTGAGGTTTCAGGAAGGCATCAACACAGGAGCCTCCCAGCTCCCCAGCAGAGCTGTTCCACCAAAGCTGCTGCTCTGGCCCCTCACCTGTGTCTCCAGTTAGGTCTCCCACAAGCCCTGAGGTCAGAAGTGCTCAGGAAAGAGAGAGCTGGCCTGATACAGTTTCCTGGTTCCTTTAACCCCCCAGAGGGTACCAAGTGAGGGCACAACAACCCCTGCAGTCCAAAATGGGGAGGGGAAGAGCAGCTTTTAACTGAGCTTCTGTGTTCTGATCCACCTAAAATCCAAACTGAATTAACTACAGAACTTGCAGCTTCCTCATTCTCTTCCCTCTGGTGTCAGGCATAGATCTGCACCTTTTCAGCACCGATTCCTTTAATGGGACCTTTAAGAAATAAAGGGAAAGTTATGGAAGTCTAAACTGCAGCTTCCCAGCACTATACAGAGGGCCCGACAGGTGAAAGCGAAACACAATGCAGCAATAGCACATGTTTCTAAACTGGATTTTTTTTGTGAACTCCCTGGCACAAAAGCATTCATGCTGCCCCCAGACAGAATATTCTCCTCTCCAGCCAGAACATGGGAGCTCTGCCCTGGTTGCCCCAGGTTAACCCTCCTCACCTGTGTGCAAGGCACCAGCTGCTGCTCCTGGGCACAGCCAATGCGTTTCTCTGCATTCTGCTCTTCCCAGCTGTGCCTCATTTAGTTGTTCTACTTCAATGATTTCTCACTCAGATTTCTTCCAGGACATCTGAAAGTATGTGCACTGACCTGATGCCTCAGGTTCCTCCAAATACACATGGACACATTTGGCTTCAGAGACACAGTTAAGCAACAGAATCACAGAATGGTTTGGGTTGGAAGGGACTTTAAAAGATCATCTCATTCCCCCCCCCTGCCATGGGCAGGGACACCTTTCGCTAGCCCAGGTTGCTCCAAGCCCCATCCAACCTGGCCTTGAACATTTCCAGGGATGGAGCATTCACAGCTTCTCTGGGCAACCTGTGCCAGGGCCTCACCACCCTCACAGGGGAGAATTTCTTCCACACACCTAACCTAATTTTTCCCACATCCAGTTTGAAGCCATTCCCCCCTTGTCCTGTCACTACAGTTCCTGATGAAGAGTCCCTCTCCTGCTTCCTTGTAGTCCCTTCAGATACTGGAAGGCTGCAACCTTCTCCAGGCAGAACAACCCCAACCCTATCAGCGATAGGGGAGGTGCTCCAGTCTCCTTATCAACTTCATGGCCTCCTCTGTACTTGCTCCAACAGTTCCATGTCCTTCTCATGCCAAATACTGTAACACCAGCGTCATTCTCATGCCTGTGCTCTACCTGAGCGCTGCTGTACAACAGCCAGCTGCAAATACACCTCCCCTCTCCAGGGAAGCTCCTCTCAGGAGGCAACCAGCAACTCTCAGTATCAAACACTGAGCACCTCCACACAGCCAAGGGACAAGAACAGCCTGTGGAACCCCAAGCTTTTCAGCTTTTCTTTATGGCTATTGAAACTCCAGCTGGCAAAAGCATCTGCAAAGGTTTATGCCCAGGTGTGGCTACAACCCTTCAAAGAACTCTCCAGAGCTAAAATAAACCATTACTCACGCAACTAGGAGTTAAGAGCATTAACCCTTTTGTGTCTGATTTTCAACGAATTGTAAACATGAACGTAAGATGTAACACACAGCACACCCTGGGATGGAGAGGAGCCCGGCAGCGAAAGCCAGAGGGATTAGTAGTTAAGGACAACGTGGATTTGCTACCAGAACGAGGTGGAATTTCAATTTAGCTTCCTTGTGGAGTGAATAACAGTTGCATACAGGGTATTCACCTAAAACACACGCTGAGCCCTGGCACTCCACAGCTCAGAGAGGGGCAGTTCCCGGCTTTCCAGGAGCCCTGCCCGCCACCTCCCACGCCAGCAGAGCCTCCTGGAAGTGCTCTCAGAGGTGCTGGGGGCTTTGCTCCCAAAGGCAAAGGTTTCCCAACGTGACACGGTCAAATGCCCACCCGGCACCCTGCACAAGCAGTCCCTCGCAGGCAGGTGGGAGATCAGCACCTTCCGTGGGAAGGAGGCCCGGTTCAATTGCACTCCTCCCAAGCTGGTCCAACCCGGGGCACCGGGGGAGAGCACAGTTTTAACACACAGGCTCCCCAGGAACACCGGGTAACGCCGGCTGCGGGAACAGCAGAGCCAGAGCCGCCACTGCGGGAGCTGCTCCTTGCCCAGGAGCTGCAGCCCCGCGCACACGTTGCCCGCGGGTCACACCTGGCCCGGGGGCGGCAGCGGCACCGCGTCCGCAGCGCGGCTGGCAGGGCCCGGCCCGCCCGTGCTCGCCCCATCCACCGCTCCCCCGCCCGNCGCCCCCTGCCGCCCGGCGGCCGCAGCGCCCACACCCGCACGGGGGGCGGCCCTCGAAGCGGCGGCCGCCATTTTCGCTGAGGGCGAGTCTGTCTCCAGGCACCTTTAGACTAAGGTAATAATGGAGTCGTCAGGATAGGAAGAGACTTTCAAGATCATCCAGTCCAACCCAGCACTGCCACTGGAACCGCTAAACCACATCACCCAGCGCCCTATCCAGACGCCTCTTAAACACCTCCGGAGATGGTGACTCCAACACCTCCCTGGGCAGCCTGTTCCAATGCCTGACCACCCTGATGGTGAAAATTTTTTTTCTAATACCTAATCTGAGTCTCAGCTGGGCCATTTCTTCTTGTCCTCCCACTGCAGGCCCGGCAGAAGAGATCGACCGCACCTGGCTACAGCATGCCGTCAGGTGGTTGCAGATAGCGATGAGGTCCCCCCTAAGCCTCCTCTTCTCCAGGCTCAGCACCCCCAGCTTCCTCAGCCGCTCCTCATAAAACATTTTTAGACCCTTCACGAGCGTTGTTGTCCTTTGCTGGACACGCTCCTGCCCCTCAATGTCCTGTTTAAAGGACATTTTTAAATGTCCTTGCCCTCCCCGTGCCCTGCTCAGGTCCGCCTGCATCCCGAGCGCTCTGGGCCGCGTCCGATTCCCCGCCGCAGGGAGTCCGGTGCCACCGCCCCGCCAGCGCGGGAGCGGGGCCGGCGGGGTGCGGGCGAGGCAGGTGGTCTGACACTCCTGCGTGAGGGGATCCATTTAATGCCATTAAAACTAATTGCTCTCCGTGCTGCGGCGTAAAGTGACTCCGGGGAGAGATTTCACGTGAGTGTTTTGGACGGCGGAGCGAAGGTTGAAAGGAACGACTCCAGAGCGGTGGGAGGTCTGGGCTTTTCACACGCTATTTTCATATCGCCGGTGTTATTCCAGTTTCCTGCAGCGCCAGGACGTGAGGATGTGGTTTGCTCAGTCACTCTGAAAAGCAGCACACCCCAGCCCCGTGGCCTCGTCTAGACGCAGATTTAATGGCCAGGGCAGAGTGTTTAACACAGGTGGTCTGAGCTGTGCAAGCGCCTTGGCTCTCTTTAGTAACTCAACTCTGTGAGTTTAACCTGCACTAAGTTTTGTGCTGTCAAATCCAGCATGAGCTGTGTAGACTGTGTTCTTTAGCAATACGCTTTCCCCCGTCCATTTCTAGTGAAGCTTTCCAGCGCTTGGACAGCATGGATGATCTCAGAGACATCGGTCTGCTGGAGAGTGGCTCATCTGTGCCAGAGTCCCTTCAGCACAGCTAAACCACAGCTCCCTGGATAGCAAAAGGGATTCCCTCAGATCCACACCCAAACTCCACTCAGTTGAGCCTCACCATCTGTTCAGGCAAGCAAGGAGAGAGGATTTCTCCTATGACTGTGAATGGGCAGAGCTATAAGGTGGCACGTCAGGGTTAACATGGGGACCCAGTGCTAGGAGTCTGCTCCTCTGGCAAGATATGCTGGTAGGTGGATGATCTGGGACATTTTTCAAAAAGCAGAAATACGATGGGAGGAGCAGGGTGCAGGAAAGTAAAATGGGTCACAGATAATATGACATGTAGTATGTCACACATTACAGGGTAATATAATACACACAGGAAGAGAATCTAAATAAAGTTCAGGTACATCACCTCTATCTGCCAAAAGCAGGAAAGATCCAAAGTCTTTGGCTCAAATGGGACAGACACCAAAAAAGATCCTGGCCCCAAAGTGCAAATGAAGGGGAACTGTGAACATTACTCACGTTTATTCAAGGGGCCAAGCGTGGGTTTGTATGTGCTGTGTGTGTGAGTTTGTGGCAGGGCAAAGGCAGAAGGTCAGAAGACGTGAACAACTGGAGGTAAAGATAAAAACTTCTTAATAAGCAACAACTGATTTCTACTCACAGCACTTGGCTCCAGCTTCAGGCTGTCGTGTGATTCATGCGGTTGTCGGGAAGAAAAAGCAAACTTTGGCTGTTCTGCATCATTTATGCTTTATTTCCTTTGCTGGGCTGCCTCTGTGGAGAAGCATTCCTTCCCTTTACCTGCAATTTCGTGTGATTCCATTGTTTCACACAGACTGAAGTGGCACCGAGGGGCGTGCCCTGCTCAGGGCCCTGTCACCAGGTGCTGCACAAAAACCCCAGGTGGGCTTCTGCCCCCAAATGTCACCCTTTGCCTTCCCTAAGCACAGCCAACGTGGGCTCCTCCAGAGAACAACCCAGGATCTGATGAGGGATGTGTGAACCCCCCTCCTTGTCTTTCAAGGGCAGAGGGAGGAGACGGGGAAATAGCAGGATTACTGAGCTCCTAGCAAATGCCTCATTAGGATTGGAACTGGTTATTTGAGTCAGTTGGGCAAGAAAAGATTGGCATAGTGGAGAGACAGACAGCTGGTGACCATAGAGGGGGATGGAGCAAAAATCACTTCAATGGGGTAGAGCATGTAAGGTCTAAAGGGACAGCTAGGGAGCATTGTTTTAGAATCCCAGAATGGCTGGAAGGGTTGGAAGGGACTTTAAAGCTCATCTCATTTCAACTCCCTGCCCTGCCCAGGGACACCTCCCACCAGACCAGGCTGCTCCAAGCCCTGTTCAGCCTAGCCTTGAACACCCCCAGGGATGGGGCAGCCACAGCTCCATTCTGTCCAGCACAGTGGTGCAGGTGCGCTCAGTAGTACGGCAGAGATGTTCCCCAGCTCATCTTCTTCCAGGCCAGGGGGCCTTTGGGAAAGGCAGGGGGAAAGAACAAGGCTGCAGTGGTGCTCCCAGCTGATGCCTTTTCCAGTGATGTCCTACTCCAGCATGGCCATGTTAATTACAACTACAGTACGGTAGCTTTTTGCGGATATTTCTCAATTTCTTAATGAACAGAAGTGGGTTTCTTTTTTTAGGGGGCAGGGACCCCAACATACTATTTCCAGCTCTGGAAAAGTCCACGTTTTTATTCAAGTGGGTGTCCAGACCAACTGGCTGCAAATGTCACCTCGTGCCTACGAAATGGATGCAGGGGAATGCAGTCCCCCACTGTCTGTGCAGCTCCAACACCCCTCCTGGCACCTCAGAGCTCTTTCAGAAGAAAAGAAAACCCCAAAACCTTAACCTGAAGGAAAAAATTAACAGATCACAAGAGCTTCAAGGGCAACATGAATTGCACCAGCTTTGTATATTTCATGGGTTTTGACGATGGTCACAGAAGGAATGGGGGTTGTCACTATTCTCAGCCTCCTGCCATGATGAGTGGACAGCTGAGCTTACCAGTGCTGTACTACAGGAATTCCATTAGAGAACCTGCCAGAGGGGCCCAAAATCTCTTGTATCTAAACAGAGCTTGTCCTGCTTATTCCAGAGGAGGATACATCTTGTTCCTGTTTCATTTAATCCAGAGCAGATTAAATTAAGCAGAATCACGGCAGTCTGATTTCAGAATGAAATGCACATGTTAAACTCTCAGCAGACAGCTCCACAACCCCCTGGATATTTGAAAGACCTTGAATCAGGTCCTCCATGAGCTCTCAGGGATGAGAATATTTGTTTACTTTTGCTTTCCCCCACCCTGTTGCCCTGGAAAGCTCCTAAATACTGGTGTAGTACAAATAATAATTTAACACAGTATTCTAGGTGGCTGCATGGAGCAGATTGCTCCCAGAAATGAGCCCGTACATCTGCACAAAGCTTCTCTAATAGCTACCAGATGTAGGAGCTTCTCAGCCATTGCTTATTTCATTGTGCTATTAACTTTACAGCCTAATTTTATCTAAAACACTTGCCTAACCAAACTCATTAATTAATTAGCAGCAGGCTGGGAAACAGGATACTCCTGGGATGGTTCGGGATTGCGGCTGTAGGGAAAGAAAAGAGGAGCTCTACAAAGTCAGGGAGAGAAACCAGGAAAAAGAGGACCAAAGTTGCAGATGTTGCTAAAAGAAAGCAGATCCCTCCTCCCCCTGTTTTATGCGGGATACAGTACCCCGGGACTGAATCCATAAATACAGGTAATTAAACAGGTCAGACTCTCCCGTCTTCCTTTGACACCCACAGGAAATGTGATATAGATTGAAAAGTCTATGTACTCCTATCTTGTTTTCCCCTTTCTGGCTCAGGAACTGTAATTAAAGGGAAAATCAGCCTCTCTCCTGCCTTGAGAGTGCAGTGGCACAGCTGGTTTTCATCTTGGCTAGCAGGCTCTGTCCTCAGGCTACTAAGTGCTGAGTAATTTTTACCAAGCTCTGTTTGCAGATAAATGATGTTCTTCTCTTAGCTGCTGCCAGGCAAAGCTACAAATACTTGATGTTTTATTCTTTTCCCATAAACTCCTAACACTGAATACTAAAAATGCAGCCAGAGATTTTTCCACTGCCATTTATTCTCAGCATGGTCACAACTGTATTACAATTACAGACACCCACTCCTTTGCTGGAGCTCCACTGCAGCTCCTTGTTAACCTGAAGCTTCCAATTAAAGGCTCCTTCAGTTTCATTGATAGTTTGCATATACTCCAAGGACCCACTTCATTTTGTTTTGCCCCCAAAACACATTCCATGAGAAGGGCAACTGCTTTAAATAACTTCACACTAATTTCTGGAAAAGCCTGATGAGCGAGTGCCAGTCTAAGAAGAAAAGCCTGAGTGTGCAGTTTGGGGAATTTCTCTCATATAAAAATATACGAAAGCTTTTGACTAAATGTGGCACAGCCTCTGGGCAGATTCAGTGTGGGCTCAGAACAAAAGAAAGAATCTAGAAAGGTACAACACTGGAAACCCATTACTGTAGTTCAAGTTTTCTGCCATGTTTCTTAGTGAGATCTTATGTGTTCTAAGAAACTGCATAAGAATTAGTTAAAAATGGTAGAGAAAATAATTTAAAAAATACTACCTAATCTTGGCAACGCTGTTCTTCCACCCACCTCCAGTGAGTGAAGCCCTGAACAAGAAGCCAGCACAGGGACAAGGCTGAAAACTGGTAAGAAATACCATGACTAATTTTAGACTCCTTTCCAGTCATGCAGCTTGAAACACAGGGAGTAACGGTGCTCATAGAAGTACTTGCACACTTTGTAAAGATAACACAGGGTTTCAAAACAATTTTAATTTCAAAGGTATTTTTGAAGTATAAGACTGAGAATTTGTCAGCTTCCTAAACAATCCCATGCCTTTGAACATCACCTTCCTACCACAGACCCCAGTCTTATGGAATTACTGGTGACTGGTTTAGTAGGATCAGCCCCTGATGCAAGTCAGCTTTCTGTTTAAGCCTTAAATGAGGGAGAAAGAAGGAGAAGAACAAATCTGCAAATCAATAGGCATTAAGAAGAAAAAGGATGAGGTAGAGGTAACTTTTCTTTTAAAAAGTGAAAATTTGAACTGCTGCACCTTGGTAGCTGTGGCAGAGAGGGCATTTTCATCCCTTTCTTCTGTCTGTTACAGTGGGCATGCACAGCTGAAGAACAGCTTTAGCCTGAATTCTGTTTGCAGGTTGTGTTTCAAAACATGGCATAAAACAATCACTACGTTGGGAGGCCAGCATGAAGGGGTCCTGGCCTGTCTCTGCTGCTCAATGATCCATGCTTAGTTTCAGCTTAAACCCCAGAAACTAGCAGGACAGGATGGATTTGTAATTCCAGATAGGGAAGCTGGGGTAAAGGCTCTGCCTCTGGATTCTGAACAAAGGTACAGCGTTTCTTTCTCTTGCTGGCCCTCAGGATGGATGTGGCTGTCTTCTCTCAGCCCACAGAACCCTGTTTAAACACTAGGGTAAAGGTATTCTGTTGTGTAGTTTCTAATTTTAAGTGTTTTCAGACATTTAAAGTAGACTGTAAATGTCTGAAGCTCCAGGGGAGTGAATTTGTGCCATCTTTCCATTATTAAAGTGTTCAGACCCAGGACTGGACTTTGGTCCAAACTATGTGTCAGGGCAGTGCCAGGAGATGCTGGGGCTTAATGGTGTTCCTGTGACTGAAGTGTGAGAGGGAAACAGTCCATGTTAAACACACTGCACATGGAGCACTCTTCTTAAGTGCCTTGTAAAACACACGAAACATTGGTTAGAAACACATTCACCACTGCTGACCACACAGGTTTTTATATTTAATAGAAATTAAATTAGTAGCTTAATATACATAATGCAACACTTTCCAGTCCAGTAGTTTCCAATTCCTGCTTTCAAGTCACAGTTACTGTACAAAAATAATAACAAAGAGCAACCAAAGAGTAAACACTGTCACTAACACACTGGACCCAGAAAGGCTAAGTTTTATGTGGAGCTACACATGCCAAAGGATACAGAGTGCTGGAGCCATCGTGGTACAGTCATGCATTACCAGGGGACAGGTGCTGCTGGCCAGGCTCACCGTGCTCCGTAGCTGTAGTAGTACGGCTCATCTGGCCGATAGCCGTACGCAGTCGCTGGGCGCCCCGGAACCCCCGGGGTCTGGCCAAATCCATCCACTCCAATGCTACAAAAAAACACAGAGAGAGAAACTGCAGGGGTTTGTATGGCAGGGAAGGCACACCAGTGCTGGTGCCTCCAGCTCCTGCCAGAGAGATGGTTTTGTGAGGCAACTTTGCAAGCCATGTTCCCCTTCTGGACACCATTTCCCTGGTGGCAAAAGAAATGCTGAAGAGAAATCAGTGCAACTCCTATCAGGGAAAGGCTCTCAGGCCCAAGAGGAATCCCGGAAGAGACAAAAGTCTTCTCTTCCCTCCTTTCATGGATTTACTGCCCAAGCACATTCATGACTCAGTGTCTCCCTCTGTACATTAAAGTTACCATGTCCTTCAGGCTTCTGGCAAAGTCTGTTGTAACTCTTCCCTACTCAGCACATCTGAACAGTCTCATTCCCTGCCTTCAGTTCATTTCTGAGGTGCATGGAGAACACCAGCTAAAAGTGAGAATATCTAGCATAACAACACAGTTCACCAAAAGATGGTATTTCTGGTGGGATACAAGACTGGCAGCCAAATGGCAGAAGGAATTAATCACATACTGAAAGGCTATGTACTAATGAGACAGGATAATTAATTTTTCATGCAAAACAGCATCTTCTACACCTAAAAAGTCCCACAACAATGAGTTAGATACTAAAACACAAGAACTGCATAGGGAAAAGTGACACATACTTCATGCTCAACAATAACTCATGCAGGAGGTAGAGGAAAAATGAGCATTGCCTAAGACACTGGATTACTGCCTCTTCTTGGCTTTGTCACTTCTTAACTTCCACTTCAGTAGAGGGACAAATGGAAAAGGATCCTGATTTATTGTCTGACTAAAGATGCATTGAAAGGAGCTGAACTTCCCCTCTGAAGACTGTCAAAACACAAAGAACCAAAGTGCTTTTGGAGTGGGGAAAAGCTGAACCTCATTACTGCCAATTATCCGTATGGAACATGGGTTATGCAACAGTCAAGGTTGGGAAAGAACAACCCCTCCAGAAGATGTACAATGGGAGGGCCCCGGGCCCTGGCTCAGCAAGAAGCTGGCACTGCTCAATTGGTTGGACTGAAAGGGCTCAGCTTCACGGTGGGGGGACCAGGTCCATCACTCTGTCCTCACAAAGGCACTTTCCTTGGATTGTACCTCAGTGAGGTCCTAGAAAAGGATCCCTAGTGTCTGGTTTCTCAGAAAACTAGTTCACTCATTGGATATTCTGACAGTCAGGTGAAGGTGGAAGGTCTGAGGCTGAGATTTGTCCTCTGAGAGGGAAGGGACACAATTAATAGCCAAGCTGCAGAGAAAAATCACTGTTTTACCTGGATATATCTTGAGAAATGTTGTGTCCTGAAAGTGCTTTGCATTTCCACATCTGCCCGTGTGTATCTGAATTGGCAACACCCATCTCCTGACTCCTGCACAGAGCAATCAGACCTTACAGGCTGAGTAGCCCTTCAGCACAGCAGAGAGAAGCAGAGCGGCCCTGGTGTACCCTGCAGTAGTGCAAAGCTCTGTGAATGCATTCCTCTGGCTCCACACCTGCCTCTGGCCGCCCATTCCTTCCTGTATCCACTGCAAAGTCCTATTACTCTTTTTCAAGCCCATTAGGAAATGAGCTGGTGACCTCTGAGGCACCTTCCCCAGATGCCTCCTTTGTACCTGGCAAACAACAGCTTTCTCATTATCAGGCCTGAAGCTTTGAAAGACTCCTGAAAGAAGGGATTAAGAGAAATCCTGTTACTTTGTGTTTATCTCTCATCTCCAGAAACCCCAAACCGAGCACTCACCTTAGCCAGTCCCTGCCTCTCTTCTGCAGTGTGCAAAGGGATTGACAGACAGACCTCACCCAGGCTGCCCTTGGCTGCAGTGTCTCAATATCAGGCCCAAAGCTCTTGCGAACAAGCCAACAAGGACAAGCATGAAGCTGACCAGTTTGTTTGGCAGTTCAGAAGACAGACCACTTAACAAACTACTATAAACCAATGCTAATTCCTTAAGGGTTTTTTCAGTACCGCCAGTGCCAGGAGTTAATAATGTACTAAAAGAAGGCATAGTGGGAATTGGAAGTGCAGAGTCTGGTTCTGTTGTGCTTCTACAAATTCCCAGTGATACCACACATGTTACACTGCAGAGAAGCAGGACCCTTTAAGGCTACCTTTAAATTTGGGAATTTCATTGCTTTCTTCCAAAGATCCTTAAATATCTACAGCTGATTTAAAATGAAGAGCTATTTTAACAGAAAACACTTTTCTGGGTTTATCTTTCCATTATATTTTCTGTAACTATAACAATGTTAGTTGTGGATAAGTTGTTTTTAATACAAGTGCAGTAGAATAGGGGCTTTTTGCATTTCCACAAACTACTGAAAAGCTCATTCTGGAATGGTATTTACGTGAGTGAGGAAGCTGAGGGTGCCCGGGGCTGCTGACTGCAAGTCAAGCTCATAGCAGCCATGCCTTGGCTCACAGTAGTGCCATCCTCAGGTTTACTGTGGCAAAGACAGATGCAACAAAAACAGGAGCCTGAAACCTCTCCTGAACTCCTGTATATACCCCAAGCTAAACGACCACTGGCTTTTTGGGGTGAGGTGTAATAACGCCCTGAGCCACGCGGTGGCAATGAGCCTCTATCCCTGCAGGCTGAGCTCTTCCAGCCACTTCCAGCTCAGTAATCCTTATTCAAAGAACTTCTAAATGTATTTAAATTGATAACGAGAGCAGGGAAAATATGGTTTCAATCACATTCTCAACAAATCAGCTTTTTAATATTTTTTTTTTAATAAATGTGTAAGTAATTAGGTGAAGATCCCTAGAGTTTAAACTTTGAGGAGTATCAGTTATTTCCAAATGGTTCAGACATATGTTAGTGTCCTGAAGAAAACTGGAAGAGATGGATCAGCTGATAACTGCTTTGGACAGTCAAAAAAAAAAAAAAAAAAAAAGAACAGAAAATCACATTAAAACACCTTGATCAAATCACTACTCTCTCCTATCTAAATATTTCCCTGAAGTAAATGAAGTCTTGACCATGCTTGAAAAAAATTGGCTTCATTTTTACACGTTAGTGCTCTTGAAGCATACCAGCTTTGCCTGTTGGATTGTTTGCACTGGCAGCTTGCAGCACGGAGCCTGTCGGAGTTGAAGGGAAGGGTCTTGAGCCCAGGAGGTGACGGAGGGGTAGGACAACCACAGAGCCAACACGCGCCTGGAGACCGGAGTCTGGCTCGCTCCGGAGGCTGCCAGGCCAAGGGCATAACCCACCAAGGTGAAGACGGGTTTAAAAACAAGTCCTGATGAATCCTTGCCCCTTCTGCCAAGAGCAGCAGAAGGGGAGAGCCAGCAGAGATGGTAGTTCTGCGGCTGTAAACACTTGTTGGATAACGACTGGCCTGAGATCATGATTTGTGCCCTGTGTACTCAGATTTATACCAGCAATCAACTTCAAGGCTTGCTCCTAGGAAAAATGTGTTGTTGGCCTTAAGCAGCAGCATCTACCAGGAAACTCAGTGCTCAGCAGAGCAAGCACCAGCCTGCCCCTAAAGTTAGTGACACATAATTATGCCATTGGGGCAACAATACTCATCCCTGACTTAGTATTTTTTCCTCCCAGTGCTCACTCCTATATCACTGGGTACACCCAGCAAAGTGCATGCAACCCTGCAGTTGTAGAGTGGATATGGATCACACATTACCACAATACCCCCTCAGATAAATGGCTCAGGCTGCTGCCTTAATCTCCAAGTCACTGCAGGCAGTTTTGTCTCACAAATCGCACGTGCGCACAGAGAGCGGCACTCGCCACCACCCTGGCACAGCACAACTGTGCTCTTCTGCAAAGCTCAGCTCCATGCCTGGGGCTCACGGAGTTAAACAGTGAACAGCCCAGCTAATTACTATGTACTGCTAACCTCAGTTGCTGGTTCATTTTGAGACCCTTTAAAATATGAACTGTGTATTTTACCCCTATGCACTCTCTTAATTATTTGTTTTTTTTAGACTGAAATCACTTCCAGCCATCAGTTATACTCCAGGTCTCTACACATGCACTTCTCCAAGCACAAATATTTCTTTTTCCTATTGGTCTGCCAGCCCCTGTCAGAGCAAATTTCACTTTAAACTAAATGCTGTGATACTTAAAACCTCTTGGATTACTCAGGCTGCTAGTGTGATCTATGACCTTCCCCAAATGACAGCTGAACTTTCCAATTTGCTTGTACTGCTAGGGACCTGAGGAACACATGCCGAAGCGGAAAATGTTCCTGATGTGCATGAGTGAGGAGAGATTTCTTAACAGCCCTGCTTATTGATGCTTGCTCTGATTCAGAGCATCCAAATTAATATGCCCATGTAGGATCTTAGGTGCCCTGCCAAAATTTAAGACGTAAAGACCAACTGTGTCCTTTTTCCCAACAGCATCCCGCTGCAACCACAAAATACTTTCCTCCTGAATTCCCTCCTGCCCCCAGAGCCTCCAGGACTTAGACAGGCTTTGTGGTACGTCTGGAAGGCTTGGCAGGTTCCGACAAGGAGCACTCCATTGGGAATCCTGTGCTGGGGTTCCCCCCCAGGTGTCTGTGCTGCTCCCCAGTGCAGGGTACCAGCAGAGGCTCATGAGCATGGTCTGGGCTGGGTAATTAACACCTGGGTGCAGAGTGACCACAGAGCTCTGGGAGCTCCCCTGACGCCACAAGGCCCGAGCCTGTCCACACCAGTGTTCACACTGGTACCAGTGCTGCTGCTGACAGAGGCTCTCAAACCACAGCCTAATTTCTAGGTACTAATTCCTCCAGCATAAGCAGGGCCTCAGAAAGGCAAGTCCAGCATCACTGGGGAGATTCTTGGTCAAAAGTAAACACTTGAAATCCAACTGAAAGCCCCCCAGTAGGATCCATGGGTCTTTGAGTGATCCCAGCAAGAAGCACTGCCTGGAAAACAGGTCTGTCAGAGGCATGAAGCAGTATGGCACACATTGTGCCAGAGTGTGCTGTGAAAAACTGTAACTGCCTGTTACAGTTTTGTTTTGCCCTACAGTTGCCTATGTAGGTCAAAGTGGCCCAGGAAAACCTTTGAGGGTGAAACACCAGTTTAGGAGCTCACACTTAAGGGCCAAAGTTTCATTCACTTCTGCCCAAAATTAAAGCACCCTGGAATCACTGCCTCCTGAAAATGAACTGCAAGCTAAACAGAGTGCTTCCACCAGAGCCAAGATTTCATCTCCAAATCTTTTTATTCTAAACTTTTTCTAAAACCCCATCAATCTTCCCTCCTTACTCTGCATCAACAAGCCCTCATGTCTCTGAGGCTCTCACCTACTCCATGGGGATACAAGTTTTATAATCGTATTAAAAATAAAACCTATTTTATTTTTTAAAAATCTACAGATTTAAATTCTGTAGATCCTCTGACCTTGGTAAGACCAAACAAACACTACCTGCAGTTGTCAACTCATCAGCAACCCTACCGAGTCCTAATGAAGGAATCACACCAAAGTTCTCCACATGCTCCAGTGAGCTGCTAGGAAAGTTTACATGCAGGTGTAAATAGGCAGCCTCTGCTGACACACATGGCACCTCTGATCACACCTGCAGCTTTCCAAAACTCCTCCTGAGGATCAGAGAAAGGGGTTAGAACCAGAGGGATTCTAAGCATCTTTCAGAAGCCTGATATCAGTACAGTTCATAGCAGTCCCACTGTTTCCTCTGTACCTTCTCCCTCTATACACTGGCTATCACGGTTTCTAAAAATCACTGTCTTCACTCCCAAGCCATCCCCACCTCAGCCCAGGCAGGCATTGAGAATTTCAGCCACATATCACTGAAGTCCTAAATTTTCTCTTCCATGAATCTACTCATGTCTGACAGTACAGTTCCTATCCTGTATTCCCTTATAAACTCTCATGCCATAAACCCCTGTATTCCACAACGCTGTATCAAGTTCCGGTGTATAACAGACAAAACACATTATGTTCAGATGAATACTGAAGGCTGTACTTTTCCCTCAGGAGGTGCCAGAGTCATAGGAGTGGCACACCAGTCTCTAATCTCAAGACAAGCATAGCACTATAACCTGTTCAAATGAGGTGCAGTTTACTGATCATAACACTTGCCAACAAGACACACAGAAGTTTGCCAGCAGCGAAGTCCGTATTTTTTCTCTTATCTCAGTGGGTGGTTTTGTTTGTTTCCAAAGTGTTGATGAGTGCCGGTCTGAGACAAGGGCTGCAGTGCAGGGCAGTGTAATCACATAGGGGATGCTCAGTTCTTCCAGCCTGATTAGCAGACTGGTTGGTGAATGCTGCAGCTCCCTCCCTTGACAGGTTTCCTCTGCACAGAGACCAGGCATGGAAAGGCAGGGGGAGCTGGGGGCATCCAGGCCTTGACCCATTTGCACAAGCAGGGATTAAGGCTAAGTGTGCATCCAAGCACAGCAGGTGGGAAATGGTTCTGAATTCCAAAGAACACACAGAGACCTCCAGCTTCTAAAGCTATCTGCAGGTAAGACACATTTAGCTAATCCTCTGCAGGTATCAAGGAACCATCACACTTGAACCAAGGCTCAGAGCCTCTGAAGCTATGGACTCTGTGGCTTTTCTGCTGATATTCCCTGGCAGCTAAGCACTGGATTGGACCCCATTCTCCTAACATCACGACAGGGTAAAGGGCATCAGAAAGGGGCACAAGGCCTGTTGCTTTTTTCCTTGCCTCAAGTCCAGTGATGTAGATGATGATCCCATTTCCTCCTAGAAGCCAGTTACCTCTGTTTTTTCTTCACTGGCCATAAATTTTCTGTCCTTCAGAGAAAGAGCACAAACCATGGGTTATGGAGAAATTCCATACAGCTGAGAAGCCTTAGGAAAAAACAGTGTTTCTTTATATAATGTCTTGTAACTGTAGATTCTCCCACTACTGGTAATGACGTTAAACTATAAACCACAAGTCCCTTAAATTCTGCCTCTCATGACCCCAAGTTTTTCTCCCCTATCTGTGAAGCTTTTTTTCTGTGCTTTCTATTCCTAAAGCTCAAGTGGGAGGGGAGTTTTGTGGCAGGAACTCTGACTGTGCCCACTGCATCAAGAAACCATCTCTACATTGGCATTAATGTCCCTTAAATAGTAATACTGTATCTGTTCACAAGACAGAAAATATCCAAATGAACCTGTGCATTAATACTTTAGCTCCCTCGTGCATCATAATACAGCTTTTATGGATATGATCATGTCTCTCCTTCCATGTGATCCAGCTTTCTTCAATGTAATTAATGACTTAAAGTTTCCAATTGCTTCTGGACTTGTTGCCCAGTTGCATCTCAGCACAATACTGCTGTTTCTCCCATTTAATTACAAACAAATGCAAAGCTGACAATGGTGGAGAAATGAGCACTGTGTCTTCTGTGTCAGGCTCCAGCTATGCACCAAGCAATAACCACCACAAAATTCACTGGGGGAAGGCAGCATTAAAAAAAAATAAAATTCCCAACTGAATAGTAGGAAAGCACTGAACCAAAAACAAATGACCTTGCTTAGCCAAATTCAGTACGAGCCTTGCTTGAAAGCTGTAGCTGCTGCCATCCCTGCTCTTCAAACACAGCCTGGGATCTGGCCTCAGTTTCTTGCTGTCAGTTACCTGCTGTGTGATCCTGGACAAGTTGCTCCTTTTCTCCATGACCTCAGTTTCCCATTGGAGTATTGGAAGAGAAAACACCCCAGACATTAAAGACAGCCAAATGACAAACTACAGTAATGAGAAGACTCAAATTAGACTGACATAGACAGAAAAGACTTTTTCTTATTCTCTAAAATCCTTTAGTAAAAAAAAAAAGATTATTTCTGCTCTGCTAGAAAAGCAACCAATCCCCAACACAGCCAGGGGTCAAAACAACAGCTCAAAGGCTGCAGTTGTTTCATGCAGGCATGTTGTTTCTTTGAAGGGCATCGGGAGAGCTCCTATAGCACTCCTGCAGTCAGGCTCACAGCTCTGCCACACAGACAGAGAGTTTCTCTGTGATTCTCTACAGGATTTCTTAAAAGGTCAAGTGCACAGACAGAGCTGGAACGGCAACCAAGAGCTCTGGCTTTCCATTATAAGCCTGACAGAAACATCTCCTGTGCTCTTGGATCAACAACTGTCCAAACCCACTGATTAGATACATCCATTTCTTAAGAATTAATTAGGAACTAAAACAAATAAAAAAAGCCCTGAGGAACAGGCAATAAAAAGCAAGATGTCCTTTCCTCCCCCTCTCCCCTTGCACAGTCCAAAGTGTATGTGTCAATTCCATAAACTGAAGAGTTGCCTTAATCTAAACTAGTAATAGGGCTGGCTTGGGACGTTTTCACGCCTCTCTTTTAATTGTCTCCAGCAAGCTCAGTGTTAGGCTGGGTACAGAAGCTTCAGGTGACTGTCTGAGCAAAATAAGATCCTGAAGTTTCACAGAGATGACTGGTGTCACTGACAAGATCAGGACTGCTGATCAGGACTTGCTGCTCCAAGTCTTCCACTAGCCTTCCCATTTCTACACAGGAAGTGTTCCTTGCTTCCTGTGTTAGAGTACAGAGCAGGTCACTGAAAATGTACTTAGAGGTAAGCAGTTGAAGCAAAAATGCAGCTTTTTGTGCCCTGAAGTACTCTTAGCTGAAGAAATTTTCCTTTAAATGTTTACACAAACTCCTCCAGCCCAAGCGCAGCCACTCAGTTCTGTGCTTCAACACAAACGAGGACAAAAGTTCCCTGTTGTGCACCAATGCCGGGAGGAGCCAAAGCAACAGGTCACTGGTGACAGTCATGCTGTCTGCAGGGCAGCTCAGTGTGGATGAGAATCCAGATGCTGGAGGGAAGGAGGGAGGGAAAGTCAAGAAATCTGTTCTGCTCCAACTTCCAGCTGCAGCCAATAAAAGCTTTCAAAGCCTTTTCTGAAAGTTAACATTGCTGGGGGATTTGCAGTGCTCACTTGAGCACACACAGCAAATGCACTGGGAGCATTATTACTGATGAAGAAACTTTAAATATTTTTCACCACCACAGATGATTGTCCTGATTTCAAACACTTTTATATATCAGCACAGGGCCCTAGTGAAATCTTATCAAGATCTATCCCAAATCAGCAATGATTTTAGTGCAAATCAAGAAGAAAGTAAATCTCAGTGTTTCTTACCAATTTTTTTCTTAGGAAAAACACTGGATATATCAGGAAACAAGGCAGATACAAATACAGACAAGGAATGTGTTCTTGGAGATCTATATCTTGGAGTAGCATTATTATATAAAAAATTCAACTTAAATTAAACAAATGGAAAATCAAATGTTTCCAGACCAAAAAGGCTGGTCAGGGAGTATTGGAAAAAATAAAATTTAAAAAGCTCAAAACCCTGAAGGCAAATAAACTCCATAAGCTTATTTATTATTTTTTAAATCTCAGAGTTCAAAAACCATCATCTTAGTTTTCCAGAGGGAAAAAGGTGGGTCAGTCTTTGGAGCTGGATGGCTGACACTGATAAACACAGAATCAGAATACAATTTTAGAATCAAAACAGTTTTAAGTATTTGGCAAAGAAATTAATTTGATATATTAATTTTTATGCTTGAGACTTTTTCAGAGCACATGTTCAGTTCAGACAATAACCACAAGAAATACCCCACTGATATATGGGCCTTTTTAAAACTCCTCATTTTAAGTTTAATTTTGAATCCTGTGAGCATGCTTAAACCCAGCATACAAAACACCCCTCACTTTATTACAGTTTTAAATCTTTCTTCCAGATCTGGCCTTGCCTTGATAAAATAGGTCACTTGAAAAAGGAAAGCTCAATAAAATGAATTACAAAACCAACAAGATTAAACTGATTGTGCTGTTTTTGTACAGTGCAGCCGAATTCTGCAAATATGCTGCTGGCTGTGGTTTGGCATTTAACAGCATGTGATCAGTGAGAAGGAGGAAATTTTATTCTCATTAACTGTTGCAGATTTACTGCAGTGAAAAAGGGCTATGTAACCTGAGAAGTGACAGAATGGAAAGATCAAAGCAGCAGTCTGGAAACTAAATAAACCTTCTGGCTACTTCCTGCAAGGAAAATTCACTCTGGCAATGTAAAACAGAGTCCAGTTAAAAACTACTCTCAGTTTTATGAGCTGTCACAGCAGCTTGAGTGGTTTGGACCAGTCAAGTTTAATACATTATATTTCCTTGTTTTTGTCTCAGATACTCCTGTAAGCAGTTTTATAGTTTCTTTTTCTTTTTTTTATTTTTAAAGAGAAAAGTAAAATTCTTTTCTTTTGGTTGAAATCGAGAAGGTCACAGTTAAACTCATTAAAAACAAGCAGGTCTTCATTTGCGCATTCCATTCCCCTTTACTACATTTTAATATTTTACTTTGAGATTTATAAGCAATGTACATTTGCTTTAATAACTCTTCCGCATTCTGTTCACTTATTGTTTAATATAAGTGCAAATCAGTTTACAGAGCCCAGATGGCTTGTAACCAGGGAGCCAGTCTATTCCTAGTAGCACATCTGGAGGGACTGAGCAGCAGACAGAACGTGGGAATTAATTAATGTTACATTTCAGAAGAGACAGACCCAGGTTTGGGGGATTTTTTGGTAAGACATTCCAAAGGACTTGAGCTCACTGCTACAGCATTCTGGTATTCTTTTAAAATTCTTAATAGGCACCTAAACCATGATGGTTAAATGAGGCCAACTGCAGGTGGAATATAATAAAATAAAAAGCAACTAAAAAATGTAAAAGAAGTGACTGCAAGTGAAAGAGGCCCAAGTATCCAGCATTCCAAAAGAGCTGAAGTGCATTAAAACCTCAATACTTATTCTCTTCCCAAACGGCATCTGCAACTTGCTGAAAAAACTGTGCCTTTAAAATATTCCCCAGCAAGCTATTCCATCTCTCACACACTGGTGCAATTGTTGGGAGCAATTAAACCTCTCTTACAGCAAGTGAAACAAGGGCAACCTGATCCTTCCCAGCTCCAGACCACACACCTTGGCGAGGTGGTGTGGTCCGGTCACTGGGGCACTGCGGGAGCGCTCAGGAGAGCCCTGCCCTGCTCCAGCTCTGGCACCTGACTTCGGATGAGTAACTTCCCTTCTCCTCACCTTTGGTTGCCTGCCCACCTTGGCTGTCAGCTCTCACGGACTGTGGGCTGCAATGTGGGCATCGTCTGTGTATGGGGGATACATGGAGAGCTGCTTGGGAGCTTCTCCCAATACTGCCCAAGAACACAGTGACAACAAATAAACACCCAAGCACATTCAAGAGTTGCTGCATATCAAACATTGGATGTTAATAATATTGTCCTTTTATGGATATTCCTCAATTACAGCCCTAATCCTTCAGAGGTGCAAAAGTTCTCCAAACTCTGGGAAAATCTCATTGATGATTATGGGCCACAGGGCAAAATCTTCATCCTCTGGAATAATCACACCCCTGGGTCTTCAAAAATGCTCCAGTAATTGTCCACAGCATAACAGCAGAATTTGGTCAGATACATATTAGTGATAATTAGTGATTATATGATCAGGTTGCAGCATTTCTATAAACAAGGCTTTGAGAAGACGGTATGAAAAAAAGAATGAAGTGACAGCTAGCAGGAATATGACACGTACCCAAAAAAACCAAGAAAAGGACAGACAGCTCTAGTTTAGTACTGGTGTAGAAACAAATTACTGTAAGACACAAAGAAATTCAGGCTCACATTCAAAAGCTCTTAGCAATGAAGCCTTCCTGTTCTGGAAGCACCACTGCCACATTTCAGTACTGAAGGAGAACAACTACACACTGAATTTTGATTTAGGCCATGATCCAGGCAGGACCTGAAGCAATCAAGTCTTCCAACAAGCTTGTCCCAGACTGTGACCAAAACCCTTCAAAAGGCAGCAGTTCCCACTTCCTTATCACTTCCTTGTCCTTATTCTTTTAGATGCAAGATCTCAGTTCCAGGGGTATGTAGCACCTGTATAGGCACTGAGGAACAAAACAACTTCTCTGCCTGTTCCCCAGGAACAGGCAGTGTAGGCTGTACACCCAAATGAGAAGTGTGCTTTATCTCAAGCCATACAGAGCCTTATTACCCATTTAGTGAAACCCTCCTGACCATATTGACTTTAACTTCTTTAAAACTAAACATGTAGGCAGTTAGGACAAATGAATATGATAAAAAGGTGACTCTGCTGCCACTAACAACATTTTTGTGGGATTAAAAAAAAAATACATAAACCAACCAAAATAAACTCCCTTATTTGTGTCCAGGAACTTCATTGGTTCTGGGCTTTTCTTTAAGGCCTTTTCAAATTCGTTTCAGTGGGATTTACAATTTGCTAATACTGATGTGTGATAAACTAATAAAACCCGCCTGCAAGGTTATAGGCCCAATTTACTAATAAAACCTAATTCAATTCTCCTGGGAAATGCAAATTAAAGTGGCAGAAGCAGAGTACAACTCTGCTGAACACATTGCAAAAGCAACTAAGTTGGGTTTTGTTTTTAAAATAAGGTTTAATTATAGAAAAGAAGAAGTACTGCACAGAGCTGTAAGAAACATCACTATGGTAAAATGGTTCAAAGTAGAATCATATTGTTATAGTAATTTATACTCTTTTAGGTTTTCTTTCCATTAACTAAAGGACTTTATACGCACTCTCCACCTCTAAGACAGGGAAGTATTACTGCCTCTGTTCAAATGAGGGGGAAAGAGACGTGGGTACTCTCAGCACAGACCCCACATGAGAATGTTTTATGTCTAAGGAGCATGAAACAGTTTGTTCTGCCACTGATCCCTGCTACTGTCTGTTAACAGAGTGGTTTTTCACCTTCAGAGACAGCCTGCAAGATGGCACTTACCTCCTGAAAGGCTGGGAAGGGAATGTTCCAACTTCCAAATAATCTGTGCTGAACTTTACTGAAAATAGAAGATGGATGAGATGGATGTCCCTGGCAGGGATTCCTTTGGTCCTTTCCTTTAGCAAATCTAATTGAATATGAGGATCTATATGGAATAGAGCTACAAATGTCAATGTAGGATGTAAGTTACAGGTACAATCATGTAAAAGCATTTTGATAATCATTCACAAAGTGCACATTTCCAAGTACCTGCTGCAGTTCCTGTACCTGACCCCGATGGGAGCCGTTCAGCTGTGACTCATGACTGGGAATTCACACCACAATGCAGCAATCAACAGGAATGAAAGGCTACAGCTCTAGGTTGTTCCACCATGAAAATTCCCATCTGATTTTCATCAGGGTTTCCAAGTGAAAAAAGGCTATAGATATGACCATTCTTGCCATTCAGCATGGACTTTTAGCACATGCAGACATCACACACCGTTAGCCCAGCTAGAGATAAGTCAGGTCACATTAAGAGTGTTCCCTGTGCTCCCACCAGGACCCACGGCCAGGTATTGCTTCCATCAACCCCAGACACAAGAGCCTGGCTGTGCACACTGGTATTTGCCAACACCAGCCACAGCTTCCCTGGGGCCAGCACAGAGCAGCCTGCAAGGGGCTGGCTCCAGACACTGAGCTCACAAAATATCCCAATGACCTGCCATGGCAAAAACAAGAAATGCGGCTACAGTTTTAGGCTGTAAATCCAGGCAAGAGGAAAGATGTTCACCAAGGACAGAGACAGACAGTCACCCCATAAAACTGGTTGTGTTTGACACGCCAAACCTCACTACTTCCTGGGAAGAAGCCTCGGTCAGATCTCTGTTGGGAAGAGCTGTGAGTGCACACGCTGGGAACAGCACAGAAAGGCCTTGTCTCAGAGAAAATGAGGATTGTGCAATGGCAACTCTGCTACATCTTATAACAAGGTTAAAGGATCCTGCACTGGAGAAAACTCCCTCAGGGAAAAAGAAAAGTTCTGGCCAGCTCTAGTATTCCTAACTATTAATCTTTTCAAAGCTACAGACTGAGAAGATTTGAGAACTCTGTTGAAGGTACTAACCAAAAATTGGCTTTTGCACTCAGAGTTTGTATCGTTACCTAGTTGTAGCTGGGAAAGGTTAACAAGTGGCCTTTTCCCCAATGGGCAAGAAAAATACTGTGGCTATCTCTATTATAAGGTATTTAGCCATCACTATTATGTTTGTGTCTTAAGAAAGTAATTAGTCTCCAGAAGGTGATTAAAAGTTGATAAATGACCATAGATTCTGGAAGATGTCTTTCAGCTGGTCTTTATCCCCTGCAGCTCAGACACTAAGCTGTCATCACATCAGCCAAAGGTGAGGGATTTTTGTTTGCCACAATCATAAAACTTTCACTCAATATTAAGACTTATCAGAACCAGAAACCTTGAATTCGGATTTTAATAACAGATGAAAATTTCAAATCTATGCCTAATGCCCATCTGCTTCTGAAAGACAGTAAGATGATTCAAAGCTGGTAATCTAATCACAAAAGTCTTTTCCTAGCCAATGAAAAAAACCTGGATACAAGCTGTCAAAACAACCTCCTCAGCCACATATTTTCTGCTGAATGGAAAACATACCTTACAATCTGTCTGCATTCTGCTCCAAACCTTTGAAGAAAACAAGAGATGCTGTTTATGGACTTTATCACTGCTCCCGTGTATGTTACATTCTGAAATAATTCTATTTATAGGCCTCATACGTAACAGTACAACTCCACTAAGAATATAGTTCAAGGATAAGAGCTCTAAACTGAAGCTGCAAAACACACAACCTAGATCACCAGAAACAAATCATTTCTCAGGGTGGCACTATGAGAAAAATGGCAGCTTCCCAGGTCTTCACTTTTGTGCTGCTTCTCCTTCATGACGACAAGTAACAGAAATAACAATTATCAGGATGTGGACATGTCCAGAACAGCAAGCATGCAAGCAAATCTACAAACTGAATTCAAGGCTAGATACTTTAACAATTCCCTTCAAAGTTGTTCTGTATTTCACAATGCAGGAACTGATCATGTGAGCAGGCATTCTCAGCTCCTGAGAGTAACAATACTCCAGGTTTCAAAGGAAAAGTCCAAGGAACCCCATGAAGAGAAGGCAATGTCTTTGAAAAAAAACCACTAAGACACTCCACCTAATTCCCCAGATCAACAGATGTTCTTACTGCCAATGCTGTCACTTCATGTTTCCCTCTTGAAAATGTCAGGGAAAAACAGCCTCAGTGTGGTAACCCAGTGCGTGCAGATGCCTATCCATTATTCAACTTTTTTTAATTCCTGTTCTGCCTGACATCAAAAAAGCACTTCCCTACCTGCCTAAGACTGTGCAGCAGCTCTAGGTACATAGGTCCAATGTCTCCTAGGACAAGGACTCCACAACATATGGTTGTGGTTTCCCTGCTGGATTACAGGAGGGTCCACCACTTCAGCAGTTGCACCTTCGGATACAGTCGCTGCTCCAATTCTCCTGAATTTTCCCAAATGAAACGGTGTGGAATTGCAATGGCAGAGGATGCCCTGGACCTCTGCTAGAACACCATCTTCCTGCCAAGGAAGTCCATGGTTCTCACTGGCTGCTCAGCTGGGCACCAACACCAGCTCAACACGAACTCAGCTTTTCAGTGACGTGCAGGAACTAAAAACCTGGGACTTTCTGGCTGACTTGTTCAGCCCTCCTGGAGGCAAGGGTAAGTCCTGATCCACTCTGAGCACATTGCAAGGGCAGGAAATAGCTTCAGAGAAATTAAACAGGTAACATATCCTCATTCTTTGTCATAGGAATGCAGAAAGGAGAAGAAAGGATTAAATTATTCAAGGCTGAGTAGCAAGAAGTCAGCTCATGGTTGTTACCTACCTCAAAAATCACAGGGTGGTCTTAAATGGCAAAGGGACTCCAGAACTCACCGCATTGCTCAGCAAAAACTGCTTCTATTACAGAACTGAAAAGCCTAATATAAAAGGCAAAGACCAGAAGACACAGGCACAACAAATAAATGTGTAACAAATAAAAGAAGTATAACAAATGAACAGACCAAAAATATGCATCTACTCATTATTAGCCATCTCTCTTTGAACTTCCAAAACGTGTTACTATTAACTGACTTGCTAATTGTCTATGAAAATCACAACTCAGCTTTCTTGCTAAAAAAGTTTCTGAAAACATATTCAAATATTAATAATAGAAAAATGAACCATTTTTATAACAAAAATCTTGATTTATTAAAAGCTGGAACTGGTTAAAAATAAATCCTTGACATAAGGTTCTTGTTAGCTTTAAACTGTAAGCATAAAAATACCCTAGAATTATGTTTAGGTATGGCTGAAATGTACACTATATAACACATAAAAAGTGCCTTGACTTGCTGCTATTATTTTTAATTAGGCTCTCTAACACGTATGGTTTTACCTTCCAACACCAGTTCAAATTGGGAGAAAGGAGGGTCTGACACTCCAGACTCATGGGACTGGCAATTCCATGGCTCATGCCTTGGAGCACTAATGCATTTTACATCAGGTCTGAGCATCAGGAAATCCTGGCTGCTGGCGCCAAGCAGTTCAAACCCATAACGACACACATCTGAACAGTCGGATTCGCCGCTCAGCTGCCAGTATCTATTCTATCCATCAATTCACTCCTGCTCTGCCTCAAGTAAGACAGAACGTTTGTAACACTCCACACTGTTTCCAATTAGACTGTGTGTCTGGACTGCAGATAAGTCCATGGAGCAATCACATCGAAAGAAGTCTTCCTAGAAAACAGAATTCTAGTGAGAAATCTGAGTATTTCCAGAGGCCATCATCAATGGGCCAACCTGCAGTTTTTCCATTTTCTTTCTTGAAACATGCAAGAAAATTCTACAAATACTTAATTTAACTAGGTATAGACCAGATGTATTTTGCTACTCACGTTAGTTAGAATACAATCTGATTGAAAAGCAGCTTACTATTGGAACCCCCTGATGAGGGACTGCAATTTGAGACTGAGTGATGTGCCTTCACTTTAACCAAGGACAATGAAGATGGTTTTGTTTCCCAGCTGAAAGCTTTCTGGCAAAACAAGAGTATCTTGACTGGGGCTTTATCTAAGTTTACTGGAAACAATGGAGTCTGCAAGCTCTACCCTACATACCTTTTCCCACACCTCCAGGTGGGTTTGAAGACTGTTGGGAGCACGTACCCTCCAATGTTCTGGTTAACAGAGAAATCTGTCACCTCGTGGGTTGTGTGTCTATTCTGAAGTTAAAAATGGTGAGTCACATACTAAGACCCCAAGAGCAGCACAGAGCTCACACTTACCTCAGTTTCTCTCCCACCTGCAAGCTCTGCAACAAAGGTTGCACATTTGGAAATGATCAGCACAGGCACCAGCATCCACTTCCCAAACACAGACTCACACTACTCTGAACTTGATACTCACTGAGTATAAATACTTTTCCTAGAGGATCCATCTCAAATCTTGCTTTTTTTTTTTTCCCTGAGCATGTTAGTTGTTTTAATTTGTCCTTGATAATGTTACCACCATTCCAACCCTTACACAATGTTCAGCTTTCTGGTGCATCCCAGGTAGAATAAACCAACAAAAGTAACGGTCCACTACCCTTGAACAATTACAAGAAGCCAAAGTAGGGGAGGAAAATCTTTGTTGCTTCAGTTGTACATATTGTGAATAACTTACATTTTACAAATGGTGACTGAAGTTGTTAGTGGTGAAAAGAACATTCTTCCTTTGGAAAGAAACAGCTTCAGCCCCAGGGCTGGGCATATCCAGATAGCTGGATCCTGTTAAAGTGAATGCTGTACCTTGACTATCAAGTGCTTGAACTACTCCTGCTAATGAGTGCACAGAACTCATGCTTCATAAAAGGCACTTCGTAAACACTACAGCATCAGGATCTATGAAGATTTCATTCTTGGAAATGAGTCTTTTCTATTTTGAACTCATGGGAGAAGTTTACTCAGAAATTCAAACTGGAACAGCTTACCAACATTGAGAAGGAAAGGTCTTTGACCAGAGGCAAAATTCAGAGAAAACACCTCCCAGAAGCCAAGCTGATGCCTTTTGCTCATATAGCCCATTTTCAAAGTGCCCTCAGGAACCTACCTTGAGAATACCTTGGGAAGACTTAAGTTAATGGTAAACACCAAAAAACTCCAAACCCACAGAAACAGCTTTGGCAGCTGAAAGACTTCTTTTAAATTTAAGAATATTGGAAACAAACATCATCTGGGTACCCAGCACCTCAAGCCTCTCTTTAGATGTTTCCCAATGTACGAAGAGTATTTGAGTAGTTGTCATAACAGGTAGTTAGTGGTGTGTTCTGTGTTATTGTTCTACTCTACAGCTTTTGGAAAGCTGTGATCTATTACAACATGTTAGGATGTTCAAACAGACATGTGATTCAGACCACAGACTAGAACTGCTTTTGCAGTGTAAATCATTCCTACTGCTATGGGGCAAAAATTATTGAGCTCTACAAATGAAGCCCTATAAAGAAACTTGAAGAGCCGTTGTTGGATGATAAGAATTCTTTACTAAGAGCAACTTACTTGCCAGAGAAGGGATGCTGCCCAACCAGGTCTCCATTCTGAAGCTGGTAATCCCCGAAGATATCTGGACTCACCGCTCCATCGGGGGCTATCAGCCCATCTAGAAAAACAAGATACAGTGACTTGTAAAGGAGCAGGACTTGAAGGCAAGTGGGCAAAACAACCTGTCCTGGTTTCTTTTAGCAATTCATTAGGAATTTAACTTACAATATTTCTGTGAGGAACAAAAATAATACTGAAACGCAGCAACTTCAAGTACCAAAAATCCTTACTGGGACTCCAAGGAGCTTCAGCCCACTGCCCTGAAAAATGCTGTACCTAGGAAATATTCTCTTAGCCCTTCTTCCTTAAGCCTATAAAAGTTATTTCAAGACAAATCTTGTCTTTCCCATCATCAAAGTAAGCCCAGAGAGCAAGTAATGAAAAAGGTAAAACATTAATCTGGGTCAGCAGCATAAAAATAAAAAAGCAGCAGAAGTCTTAATTGTTCAGACTCTACCCTGCACCACTGTATCTCTTCAAACTTGTTAAGAAAAACATGAAAGTGACTTGAAACCTATTTTTTTTATCTCGGCCATCTTTCAATGTCTCAGAGGTCTTTCCTACAAGGGCAGGCTTTTTACATGATATCCTCTCAAGAACACAGGTTACTGGTTTTTTGTACTTCTTTTACATTACAACACTGGCATGTGAAGATGCAGACATTTATAAAGCTAGAAGTATTCCTTAAAGGCTTCACATTCTCTGCTTGCTTTATGAGGAAAAAAAATCAGGAGCTAACGTCTTCCTTCTGTTACACCAATGTAAATCCAGAGAGCATCTTTGAAGTAAAGTCACTGAATTGACCCCAGCTGAATGAGAGCCCATCTTAACTCTTTGCTGTTCCCATTCACAAAACACATTTCTTTTTAATATTAAGGGCACAGTTTTTACTTGGTAATTAGTATTAGGCTCTAATCAGATAAAACAAGCTATTTCATTACAACAGACTCTACATCAGTTTGTCTCCATTACTGTATGAAAACGATTCCAGACCTGAAGTGCAGAAAGCACCCCATAAAAGCAGGGCAGAAACAGGTACATTCAGACTGATACATTAAGAGTTTAAGAGAGGGAAGAAAGAGATTCCTAATGACTAGGAAGTTACAAATGCCATTCCACTTTAAAGAAAGAGAGATAAGATCCAGGGAGTCACAGGCCACTTAGCTTAACCTCTGTGGTTTCAAAACTACTAAAACTGCCTGCACAGGAAGCGGTGGAAAGTTACTTACAGACACAAGGGCTTAGAGATGACGACTTTGGCATTCAAACAAATCTCCCTGTGCTTTATGAATTTACCTGATGTTTTTTGAAGATAATATAGTGACAAGTGATAAAAGGAACAGAATTGACACATCTAGATTTCTAACAGACATTTGATGAGGTGCTACAGAGATTCATTTAGAAGATAATACCTCATGGGAAAGTGACTGAATCCAAGGCAGCAGATTGCAAATGAAAAATGCTAGCCATGATCAGACCACATTTTAGCAGCATCAGATTGCTGTACATGGCTATGTTCTAATTGTAGACATGTGTGTACAGTATGTGAAGGAGTATGACTTGACAAGCAACTGATCTGGCAGGGATCAATATTCCTGTCTCTCAGCATGTTCAGCGGGACACGAGTGCCCTGTGACATCATACAAATAGAAAATGTCCAAAGAAGTGAAAGGAAAGTTGAAATGGCCTTTATTAATACTTGTGCCAAATTTTCTTATCTCACCACCTAGTCTGTACGCTGCACTGAACTCAAATGAGGACCATTATCACTTTTATACCTGCAGCACTTCAGATCAAAACCAATCCATTTAAGAGACTATGCATTTTAAATAGTCAGGCTTGGTTAAAACTTCTTTGAGAGCACAGAAACTTAAAAATAACATCTGTCTTTATATTAATAAAGCAAGCACTACATTTTAACTGAGGCCACTGCTACCACTACTTAAAGTGTCTTCAATCAAGAGTGTTAACAGTTAAACCATAACACTCAGAGTTATGGTTCACATGAATTTATAGGAAAATGAAAGCACATGGATAGCATCAGCTGCATAAAATGTGATTACACAGTTAAAGGACATCTGTTGTTATGTACATTTCAACATAAATTAGGTTATGTACTTTCAGAGCAAGAGAGACACTGAGCTCTGGAAGGCAACTTCAGAGATTCTACCACATTCTTCATGTAGATTTAAATTACTGTGCAAGAGAGAGATTGGTCTGTCACGTAATAAGGAACTCATCTTGCTATCAGTGAGCTCAAGAACTATTATGGTCAAGGTAGGACTTGTACTGAGTGTCAGCCATCAGTGTACCTCACTTCTAAAATTATCAAACTGAAATACAAGTATTTCATTTCTGACTGCACAAAGATTTGTATTTCTGGTGGGTTTTGGTTTTTTTCAGCAAGTAATGATCCCTCCTTCAGAAACCCAAATCCCTTCTCTAACTGGTACATCAACCTGTAGCCTTTTCAAAGGAATATTATGTCCCTTTTGAGATGCCACATTTCAAAAGTTGAATTCTAGGAAATTGCAGAAGCACACAATTACTGACACTTGTTGCAATGAACCTGAGAAGTGAATCTGCATTTTGAATATAATCACTCTTTAGAAAAAGGGCTACCTTTAAAAACAAAAGCACATTTCAAACATCTGCAGAACATATCACTGGAATTCTACCTCTCCTTCCTGGTCAAATATCAATTCCAACACAAAAAATCCCTTTGTTCAAATAACATTAAGTCTGTAACAAAAATTATTAAAAGCCAGGAAATTCAGTGTTATTGGTGTCACTCCATCTCTAGCTCCCACTATTGGGAACAGAACTGTTCCTATGAAATAAGTAATCAAGACCTGTAAAGGGAGACTACAGTAGGCATACCTTTACCTCAGGAAGCCCCAAGGAGATGATGTAAGAAAAGGCCCTTATAGGGTACAACACTTGACTCCCACAGCCAACCCTGTGTGTTTAGTAGAGCAAGATAAAGCTACAGCATCCAAAGGGAAAAAAATATTACACTAAAGAGGAAAGTTGCTATGGCTGACATGTGCAATCAAAAATAGAAGAAAAAGAAGCCTTATGTTCTGATATCCTTTGAGAACAGTATCTGAAATGCTACTGAGATCTTGCACAATTATTTTCTTGCAGCAACTGTGAGTGAAGATTATGGGATTTAGTGGTTTTGTTTTTCTAATTACTCTTCCTGCAAATTCATCCAGAGTCAGAGCTCTGTGACTCATGCTTCATGGCAGAGGACTGGACACTTACGTGGAAAATGAAAAACACAGACTCAAACCCAGCAATTAAAAAAAAAAGCAAAAATCCATGCACTCAGTTATCCAGGAGTTTGAAAAGGATCTAAACCCAGAAGTTTGAGAGGATAAGCCAGCTCCTAGTTACAAAAAGTTATGAAGACATTTATCCACTGGGCAAATTATTTCATGATTGTCACCTGCAACGTTTTTTTTGAACCCCCCTCTGAAAGAGCTGGCAAGACTGGATTAGATAAATCAGCATTTACAGAAGAGATTCACAAGCCTCCCTAAAACCTAGATAGACTAAACCGTACAGATAGATTAGTTTAAAGTCACGGAATGATGGCCTCTGCTAAGGAATCTACAAGTTTCATGTGACTCAACTAAAATCTTTCATCAATATCTGCAATAAAAATCCCATTACACAACTAACACAATAAGCAGAAAAAAATTCAGAATAAATCCCACAACTGTGAATTTAACAGGGATGAGAGAAGGTTTTTGTTTACAGAGCAAACAAGCTATGGACACAAGAAATAGGTGGGAAGAACAAGGCTGGGCCATCTTTACTTGAATCCACTGTCATGGTCCATCAGCTCCCTGAGACAGGCCTACTCATATTTCTGCAGACCTGTAACATTTCCTAAAATTGTGGATATACAGTACTTAATCCATCATTAACATCCCAACAAGGACAAACCCATCCCTGGCTGGCATCAGTGCTGCTCCCAATGACACAAAAGGGGAACTGTCCTGCTGGTTTGAGTCAGGCCCAGCTCAAGCTCCCACTCCAAATACAGAGGTGGCAAACCCTGTGTTAAATACTGACATGTGCTGCCTTACCCGCGTTATAGTAGAGGTCAGGTCTTTCCAGAATATCCCCTTCATGGATGTAGGGCTCAATGGGATCATCACCATACAGGTACTGCTCACTGTCATCCATCTGCCGACTCTCCACCATTTCCAGCCACTGCGAGTTGTGCCATCGGAACTTCTCTGTCTGGATTTTTTTAGCCCATTCCTCATCATATTCCTGTTAAAAATCACCACACAGTGTTTTAGGATGAGCTATAGACAAAGCTGGCATAACAGGAAATGGCAGGGGAATCCAGCATCAGCAAAAGATGCAAGTTCAGGGCCCAGTGACTTAAATGCTCTACTCAGTTGCATGTTCTTTGAACAAAGAAGGGATTTTGCAAGCATTGGGCATTAGTCTGGTTTATGACGCAGCAGTACAATTTTCCCTTCATGGTTTGGAACTTTACACCATTCAGAAAATCTGCTTTGAACAGAACAGTTCCATCATCAGTCTCCTCATTTGATTTAATTAAGAAGACCCAATTACTGCCAGTCTTCAGGAGATTTTTCATAATTAACTATTAACACTGGCCAAATACCCTGCACATCTTCATTAGGTGAGCCTTTACTAGGACAGCTAGTTACCAAAAAAAAGAATATTAAAAAAAAAGACTGTGATAAAACCAGTAAATTTATTTTCTTTCATGAGCTCCAGCAAGAATTTAATTTTCAACTTCATGTCAAATTTTATGTACAATGTTGAACAACCAAAAAATGGTATACAACTAAACTCTGAGAGAAACTTGTCCAGAAAGCTGAGTGAAACAGGATATAGGTTCCAGTCACTATGGAAAGACATGTAGGCATCAAATTTCAATCTGGATTACAGCCTAATTGCACTCAAGTGGTGTGATACTCCATATAAAGGAACATCAGCATGAAGTGACACAGCCTATGGTCACTGCAATCAGCTGTTCAGAGAAGGATCTTCAGATGTTCAGAGAAGAGCAGACTTTCTGGGCTGGCGATTACCACTGAGGGAACATTGACCCATGGATAAGACTCAGTTCCTCAATCCTACTGGGAAGATAGGGCACAGCTATCTCTAGGAAACTCATCAACATATGAAATCTTCAGATGGTATCAGTTTGGGAATAGTCACAAATAATTCTTTATTAGTGCTTTTTTAAACTAAAGTATTGTGAACAAGAATAACATGCCTAAGCAGAATGTTTCTTCTTGTAGGAAGAAATATCCTCGTGAAACACATCCCACTCCACTGTCTTCTAACCTAACTACAAAGGAGAGAAAAGTTGAAAATAATTTCTTAACTCTCATGGTGGTTAACTCATGATCTAGACAGACTTTCCTCAGAGATCTAAGCTGGAGTAGTTTAAGGCTTTAAAAATCTGTTTTACGTAGCCCTGAACAGGAAGACGACACACAATTAGTGACAATGCCTTGGTTGTGGAAGTGGTAACTTCTTAAATTTCTCCTTCTAGACATGCCACAGTAGATCTGTCTACAACCAGAGGCCATAAAATGACAGAGAAGGCAGAATAAGCTGGCTTAGTAGCTCAGGTTAGACTTCTGAAAGCCCTATAGTCTGAACTTGAGGTTTTAAACTGACTTAATACTCAACCAGCCGTGTCTTCACTGCTATCATATGTGTTCCACAGGTAACACTCTCTACCCTGTGCCTTTTCCACCGTTTGACTGGTGGGTAACACAAAAGCCAGCAGCCGGCCATGCCAGAGGCTTCTCTGAGATTGCCAACAAGTATCTAGAACATCCAAGATTTCATTATTCTCAATTTTTCCAATTCCGCCTCTGACCAACACTAATTCCTAGACCTTGCTAATTCCCCTTCTCACCATCCTGGCACTCCTCTTCAGTGATCCTGTCCAAAACCTGATGTCCTGCACAACTTCCATACCCAGAGCAGCTATCACCTGTTGGATCTGTAGATATTCTCAGTGCCTAGGGGCCTCAAGCAAAATCCCATTTTCTGTCTGTCAGTATTACAGCAGCCTTAGGGAGGGAGAAAAGACAAGACAAAACAAAACACCCAAACCACCAAAACCCAGCAAACACACTTACACTTCATACTGTTTGGAAAAGCATACCTCAGGCTATTTCTTGATTTTTTTCCCCCCATCTCCACTCTTGATTAAAAAGAAAAGCTAGAAGTAACAGTAAAAACAAGAGCGTCCCTGGAAAAAGGAAGCTCATCACTGAGATCTATAAAATTACCCATAAAAAAAAAAAAAAAAAAGACAAGGCATGACTTTCAATGATGACATCTGACCAGCATCTTGGAAACAGCTCCTTTGTTGCATCTGCCAGAGCTAAACCCTGGGCTAGCTATTATGTCAGCCTCCAGCAGTTGTGAATTACTTACAAGCTTTAGAGAAACATCTTATAACTGCCAGAAATCATACTGCAGTCTTAAGAACACTATTCCCAGAAATCATGATTGCAAAGAAGTGGGGGAAAATGAATTTAACAAACAGCAAATTAGACTAACCTCTGTGAAAGCTGAATCCCTTTGACATTATCTCATTTACCTTTAAAAGTTCTCAAAAGCCAAAGGCCACCAGCTACATCACCTCATTCCCATTTACTGTCAGTGCACTTTGAAAACACTTGAATATTCCCAAAGTTACAACCCTAAATGTATCCCACTTCCTGATATCAGAATTCCATTCCACATCACTGTCTGAACATGCTGAATGTCTGTCAGAAATAGACATCAAATTCTTACATCCTGCAAAAATCAGTTAACATTTCTCAGATTCCAACTGATTTTTCCTTTAGATGATGACAGCAGGGCAGAATATTCCTATATATTCTACACTTCCCACCCTATATTAAGAGGCTTAAGACTCCCAGGTATTTTTCCTCAATCACTCACCTAAATTTTGGAAAATGGGATTAGCAATTGAATAGCACATTACTTAAAAACCAAAATTTATCCATTCAAGTAGTTTGGCAACTTTGTTCTTGTTGCTCATTCCCAGTGAAAAAAGCAAGATACAAATATTACAAAGAATTGACTGCATCAGAATTAGATCAAGGATCAGTTTTTGTCAGGAGTTTCATTCTGGCAGCAATCACAGAAAAGGAAGATTTGCAATAATCTAGAACAATTTACATAACCTCAGCACAAAAAAAAGTTCATTTAAGTACTGCTAGATCAGGAATACGTCTGCAGGTTTTCCACAGAAATATGCAGAACCACCACTGGGTAAATGATTAATGGAATAATATCAGAATGGAAGAAAACTGTAAATGCACGCCCACAGCCAACAGGCACAAAGAAACCAAATTAGAGACGTTTAGAGCAAAACAATTCCCTAAAACACTGCAAGCCTTCCAGTGATTATATTTTGAGCTATTAAAACTTTTTTTATTATTTTTCTGTGTGTTTTTTTTTTGTTTGGTTTGGGGTTTTTTTTTGTTTTGGTTGGGTTTTGGTTTTTAAACACATGAAGCACCCTTTCTTTACAAAGGAATTCCTGCAACAGTGAAACCAGAAAACCAAAAATCATGGAGATACAGCCGTAACTTTGAGCCCTCCAGTCCTTTTAAATGTTAGGCTACTAGAAAAGCACTGCAAGGGAGAATGAGAAGGTGAACATAACATGCCTATTCTCCAACACCAACCCCCTCAAACACTGCAGTCATGGTCAGAAACTTAAAAGGAGGAACTCTGAAAGCTGATTTCATTCTCCTTGGAGCTCCCTGACATCACTGTTTTTAACATTCGGTTTCCATAAATCCACAAGTGTCATAGAAGATGTATGGCTCGACTCTGGGAGGAATGTGCCATCCTTTTTGAAGTCCTGCTTCCAACTTTGTTTACTACTGAACCATTGAAATATTATGAAGCGTTAACTGGCCTATTATCAGAGCGTGTCTGTTCCCTATCAGGGTCCCCTTTGTCACTGGCTTCCGTCACACCTTGTATCTGATTAACACACTATAGCATAACACAGAGCTACACAGATCTGCTTTGTGTTCTCTCACAGCTGATGAAAAACAGATTTTCCTTTTCACTTTAATGTGGTTGCCCTTTAATTGGGTCTGTAATAGGGTTCATTTGATGTGATTCCTCATACTGAACTGAAACTGCCATACAATAAGTAGAAAGCTCATTATGTTCAATGCTCTACTACATGGTGATATGTTACATTCTTCATTATTTAACCATCCCTAAAAAACCACTGTTTACATGAAAGATTAAATTAACTATTTATTAAGAAAAAATACTTGTCTAGCTATCCAAAAGTTAGGCATGTGATTTTAACTACATGCCCCTATAAACCAAGGAGAGAAACAGATGTTAGGGATCACCGTCTGCAGTTGTCTACCACACCTACCTTAGGGTAAGTACCGCTGGAGGGCAATTCCTTCACAGGTCAGGGAAAAAAAAAAATCCTTCCACCACTTACACCTGTGAAACCCAGAGTCACTGCTTCACAATCAGCTTCATCACTAAATATATTCTGACATGAAGCTCACAGAAATCGGAGAGCTTGAAACTAATGGCAAGGCAAGGAAGAAAGAGTAACCATTAATGCCCTCTAAATTTAGATGACTACATAAAATGTAGGGCACCCCCAAAGCTGTCAGTAGCAGACTAGAGAAACTTTTTTTTCCTCGCCTTTGGAGGAATGTAAGGTATCTATCTCACTGGCAATCTGTCACGTAAGTAACAGATCAATGGTTTGGCTCCCCTTCCTAGTCCTACAAGCCCAGAGAGCAAGCACCAATGCTGAAAGGGAATCTGTCCAAGACAGGTATCATGTGAAACAAAACCAATCAGGACACTCTTGCCCTGTCTAAAGCTGCCTGTGGTTACTCTGTTGCAGGCACAGCCACAACAGGCTACCAGCACCAAAGCAGACTGATGGCAAATTTAACAACAAACAGAGAAAACATGACAGCAGTTCAGCTGCAGCCCCCGTCCCTAGCTGCCTTTCTGCCCACCCCTCTGTTTTCATGTTTGCTACAGGATAACAGGGGAACAAGATGCACCACAGAAAGGGGGTCTTGTCAAGTGAAGGGAGAACCTTTTTTCCTGGAGTGACTACAGTACCCTTCATGGAAAGAGGACACCAAGCTAGAGTCAAAGGTTATCTCTTTTCAGAGTATGCTGCATATTCAAATAAAGCCCACACCAAATCCCTGCGGTCTGCTCTTCCTTGACTCTAAGAGAGCTGGCCAACATCTCACACAGCTGGCCCCAAATCCCAGAGCACAGAGGGTTCATAGCACATTCCTGCTTCTTATGTGAAATTCCAGCATTCCCAACATGGAGGATTTCCATCAGGGAGCTTAGCTAACAGGGAAAGATGCAAGCTGTTCATTAACAATGATTTCCATAAAAGGCAAACATAATTTGTCATTCATTACAAATACACAGGGCGAAGAACAAGAGCTGGAAAAATACCTTAGGCATGAGGCCCTTCCTAAATCCCATAGCTACAATGCTGTAGCTATCTAAAAGATGTTTTACTCCTGCACAAAGTATTGTGATCTACTCTTGATCACAAGAGAAACAAGATGGTACAGCAGGTCTGGATTTGAAGTTGCAAAGATGCTGAAGCGGAAAATCAAGCGTATGGGGGAGGGTCAGACTTCAGAGTCGAAGGACCTGATGATGATTAAGTATCCTTTGAATAAATGAGGAAAATAATTTGACTGCAATAAAACTGGTCTAGGAGCAGAAAAAGAATAAGAGACCTGAGAGATTAGTAGCCCCCTTGGCCCTTGATGTTGCTCAAGCTGAACAGAATAAAACCATCTCAAGTAAGCTGACATCTCTTTCCACAAGCTTGGATTGCAGTTGTCCAGGCCTCTGAAGCACGGGAAATGGGAAATTAATTTGCTTGAGACTCCTATACCAGCTGCTGATTCCAGGCTTTCAGCTAAGCCCTGAGAGCTGGCCCACTTTAGGGGTACAAGTACACTGAACTAGCTGCTTGCTGCCAAAACTCGGCACATGACTGAGACTGAAGCATTCCTAAATCATCAACTCAGACTTTTTTTGACAAAAGGGGTATCTTGCTTCTCCCAGTGCAAAGCTGAAACTGCCCAGTATATACTGTGCTAAAGCAGCACATCTGTTTCAGTTCATCAATGGCAGAGTCCAGCCAAGCTATATTAAACAAATCACCACTAGTGTAATATTTCCATAATTTCTGTGACAATTACTTTACTACAGAAAGCATTTCTCCCCTAAGGCTTATAAGCCATGTGATTTTCTCCAGCACTATTTCAATCACAGTATATACAGCTCACTGATGAGTGAAAGAAGCATTTGTCTCCCTGAGTAGAAATTATTTTCAAATCTATTCCCCAACATTTATTTTCTGATTTCCATCAGACGACCTACTCCTGTCAGCATGTATGCAACAGGAAGACTGAAAAGTGAAGGTTTGCTTGCTGTGAATTTAGCACAGATAAGAAGTTCCACCACTCTTGGAGACTACGTCTGTCCAGACACCTCAGCAGGCACTGGTTGTGTGAAACTGCTACACACCCAAACACCTCTGTGTTTACAGCTTGCTTTAACATTCCTCTGAGCTGAGTAGCAAAACACCTATCAAGATCTGAGCTTCTGATAACTTACTCTCTTATATTTTCTCCCATCACCATCTAGAATATGTTGCCTTTTTTGCCTGTGATTTTTTGTACTGAGACACAAGTGCAACCAGATTACAGCATGATTGAGAAAGTAATCAATTAATTAGTGGTTCCCTTTGTCTTCCAGAAAAGACAGTACATTATGCTTCCTGTTCCCCTCAGGGCCATGGTGTTCACGCAACTTATAACCCCAACACGCAGATAATAAAGCCAGAAAAACCTTAGTGGAACAGGAACTCTCCTAACTCACCAGCTAACACCATTCTAAGTGTGGCACTGCCACACAAGCAAAGAAGAATATAATTTACCACTATGCAAGCTGCTCTCAGTATGTGTTTGGTGTCTTCTCTTCCCCCAACAATAACCACAGTACCACATCATTTCTTCCCTTTATTCTTCCTAAGGCCCTGGAAGTCCTGTCCAGTGCTTTCTGCAAGTTGAGAAGCCTTTCCCATTCATTTTCTTAGCACTCCTCATTGACCCATGCCTAGCATAAAGATTTCATGCTCTTAGGAAGGGAAAAAAAGCCAAGTACATTTTACTCAGATGGCAATATTGAATATGAAGCTGTATTTTTGTATGTTTATTTTTCCAGATTCTATAAATTTTGATTAATAATATTACTAGCAATTTTTCACTAACTAGATATTACTGTGCACCTCACTGTAAATCTTCCCCATATGGACAAATAAACGCGAGTCACTTGGAAATTGCACTGGCCCCAACGTAAAACAAGAGTTGGATGCACTCAGATTGTCCAGCCTCACCCAGAAGATAAAAAAATCCTGCTACTTCCGCTGGAGATGTCCCTGGAAATAGCTGATTGTGGTAAGCTGAACACAATGCCCATCATAAATAAGTACTAAGTGCAACTTCATCCGAATTTGTTTAAATTGAGTTTAAATCTCACCCTTAATGAGTACCAACAGCAACTCTGCTACTGGAGCACAATTTTCATTTCATACCTCCACGAAGCAAAAACAGAGGCAGAAAAAAAGAATTCCAGTACAGAAAACATTATGTCATTTTACTGGTTGAAGGGGAATATTAAATTAAAAGACAGTATTAATGAGTATAACAGAAAAAGGCAAGCTGGACTGTAATATTTTGCAGTGCAAGTTAGGTCTTAGACTACATTAAACTTTTCAGAGAACAAGCTGCAATACACGTAATTCAACTGAAAAAGAAACTATGTAGATGACTGAAAAAGCAATAAGGTTGAAAAAGGCACTGCTGCTCTTGACTCAGTAAAGTTCTCTTTGGCTATAAGATTTAATTTCATGACAGTTACTCTATATCCAAAAGGATGTACAGTCAGTACAATCCTCAACAGCACTTGGTAATTTAATATTCTTTCTTTTTTCCAATTTAGCAGTTTAATACAACTGTCCCAAAAGATTACTATCCAAGAATAGTTGGACAAACTAAGTTATGAAGCTACAGGAAACCTATCCAAGAGGTGAAGACAATATTATAGTGACTGTTCCCCCAGAAGGAACTGCCAGCGTCAGGATCGCTGCCACGTTTTCTTTTTGAAACAAATATTGGCATCAGGCAACGGAGAGAACCTGAATAAAAGCTGCTGGGTAACAAGAGCCATTTGTTTGGAGAACTAAGAAATAATGAAAGCTTGGCACACTTATGTAATGTGATTAATTTATTTAAGTCTAAAAGCACTCTTTAAAAGTGTAAAGTTAACTTGTATGAATTTTCAAAGTACATACACACTTTTTGGAAGTTTGATGCACAGCCTAATGATTGTCATTGTGCCCTGAAATTATTTGAAATTTGCACATGAAAAATACTCTCAATTTGCAGTTTATTTAGTTATTTTAGTATTCTCTCGTGTAAAGAGGCTCTGGAAGGATAAAGAAAATCAGACCTACCGCTATGATATCCAGAGTGTTGTCACAAACCTTGCGGATCTCAGCATTTTTATCGTGCATCAGGTCTATAAGATACGCTGGGGCTTCTGCAAAGAAACTATTAAGGAGAAAAACACGTTTCTTTTTTTTTCCCCCCTCACAACCCTGGGTTTTTCAAACTGCAAATTTCACTAAGAAGCAGAGGCAGGAATTTTAAATGTCATGTAGCAAGAAAGCATTTTTCCAATGTTGGTGCTTTATAGTTACAGAATTAGCAAAAGATGCAACTTTATATTTATAATTTTTTTAAACTAGCAACCTAGGAATCCAAACTGGAGACAAAGAACAACCACCCAAATGGCTTCTCAGATAGTCCACAGAGCTTAAAGGCAAAAAGAGCATGAAGTATTCTTTGTATTGTTAGCAATGTAATCACTAAGTTGCTATCCCTACCAGGGCTCATTCAACCCATTCTAAATGCTTCAATAAAATTTAACATTCAGTTAAGGCCCACAGAATTTCAGACCATGCAACATATATGTATAATGGCGCTATGCAAGAAGTTTGTCTATGCTCTGCATACATTCTTCTATGAACTGTGAATTTCATTATGATTTACAAAACGAATTCATACAGTAAATCACATTGGACAGTCAGCTGGTGCAGTGATCCCCCTCCTACTCCCCTCCCTGCTTCAAAGCAAACCAACTTTTAATCTTTACTATTACTCTTACAGTACTTTTACACGCTTAGGCTGCTTGGGTTTTTTCTTCAGCTGAAATACATATTTACAAAGAAACCTCTGAGATCATGAGGTTACTGCAAGAAAAATATAAGTCGAACACCAGCAATGGCAAATTACGTGCTGCAATTCTAGATGTTTAATTGTTAAAAAGATACGTGTTTCCTTGATGATGACATCTCTGGTGGCTTGGTGGAACACCATCTGATAAAATACATAGATGATCTGGCAGACAAACTCATCATCTTCCTGCTGAGCTGCAAAGAGAAAAAATCCACCACAATCACAAATCTCACAAATAGAAGCTTTTGATGCCCGAAGAGTTGTGAAGATGTGGGAAAACCCAAATCTATTAGACCAGTACTCAGAATCTATCACTAATGGAGTGAGTGCTTCTCCTTCCACATACAAACACCTCCCCCTGCCTTGCAAGGAAACAGCAATGTCAATTACAGCGCTTTTCACAAGTCAAACATGGCAATGTACCGTTTAGAAGCTCAATGAGTGCAGGGATGATTCCAGATTTAGCCAGCAGAGCAGCACAGGAGTCATCCATGGAAACGGTCCCAATCATTATCACCACTTCCAAAACAAGGTCATCCTCAGCAGAACCTGGTAAGTCAGAAGGCAGGAAGTATTACCTCTCTCAGGAATTCTTAATATGCTGGCAGTAGTATATTTATCTGCAGACATGATTCTATTCTTCAGTGTTATGTTTCCCTAAACAATCACAAATGGTAAAGGTAAACAGACTCTACTCTGAGCACTCTAAATATTCTTTGAGAGACTCTGCTTTAAAAGCCCAACCAAACTCTGTACAGACCTGGTTTTAGCTTATCCTTGAGGTATGGAACCAGCTTGTACTCCTTCAGCACAAGTTCCCAGTCCAGCTCTGGTAAGGTCAAATTTGCAAGTGTTCCCAGGCATTCAATCACAAATTCTTCTTCTTCATCATTTGATACTTGAGCTGCTAAATCACCAACATATTCCTGAAGAAAATACAAGAACAACCACTACAAATGAATAATCTGGGTCTCTGAAGAACTCACAACTCAGCCAAACTAAAGCTAGTTCCCAAAAGAAAACTAGGGAGACTTTGCTCCTGAAATGAGGACTAATAAGGCAGTTTCAATTCCAGTTGAGATGAATATTGCAAGAAAACATTTCAGCACTCTTCCTCTCCATCCTTTCAGTTTCAAGGGATGTTTGTTCAAACGTTCCAAAAGTAGTTAATACAACACAGAGTTTGAAAAACTCTTAGAAAAAAAGGAAACTCAGATAGAGAATACCATCCTGCATTAGTGGCAGTAATGGAGTTCTTTATCTAAACGTTTTAATAAATAACTACAAGTTTTCTGAGGACGTGAACAGGGGAATAATGGCTTCTACCTAGTCATTTCATACTGCTTTAAGGTAATTTGATATTCAATCCACATTTTCAGAGTATGTTTAAAATCTCCATGATTAAAATATTGTGTTTTCCTCCTTTCTTTTGAAAGGGTGGCTTTACAGGATTAATATTTAAATATTAAGTATTTAAAATACCCACAAATACAACACACTTGGCACAGTGGGGGAAAAAAAAAGCACCAGATTTTGCTGTCTAGGTCCAAAAGCAGAAATTTAGGATAACTTAATTGTTATGATGTTCACCCCAGCAGCTGGGGCTTTTTTGTTTGTTTGCTTGATTTTGTGTGTTTGTTTTGAAACCTACTGGATAAGGCTTAAGATCTGTTTTCCCAATAGCAGGGGATCCAAACTCTGATCTACCAGCTGAGATAGCCTTACAAACCAAAACATAAATCACCCCAGGACAGACAAGAAAACTTAAACTGGACACCCTGCAAAACAAACCACAGCAGCTCTCCAGAGCCAGTCTTTTCCAGAAGGATAAAAACCAGAGATCACATTAGGTAAGACCTAATACTTACAATAAACTGGCTTTTAGTTGGCCCATCATGTTGTGAAATATTTCTGATCATCTTCATTAACAATGGGTCCTTAAACTTCAAAGCCCGCTTCATTAGCATTTTCAAACCATTTCCTGAAAAAAACCAAACACTTAGAAAATCCTCCAAATTAAAAAAAAAAAAAAGGAAGATACTGGCTGATCAAAAATCAACATGCACACACACCCAAAAAAACGCTTTAGGCTTTAAAAGTTTAAAAGGAAAAAATAAAGAATCTAGATAGGAACTATTGCTTCTTCCATGTTTAAATTGAAAAGAAAAAACCTGCTCTGTATAAATTCTCTAGCTTCTCTGAAACAACTACTGCGACCATGCATCCTGGTGGGACACTAAGTCAGATAAATAATTAAATGCTTCAAGACCAAGAAATTTCAAGATCCAAGCCATGATCCTAGCATCGAATACAGTTAGTGGAGATGCTGCACAGCTGCTGGTCCTAGCACAGAGACTTTTCTCCCCATTCCGTGGAATAAATACATTTTTAAAAAGTTTATTTACCAAAGATCAGTACACGGGAACATACACAGATCTGAAGTACTTGCAAATCCCAGTGTTACCATTATGCTTCCAAAAGATGACCCTGCCTACCTAAAAGGTGCTGCTAGCTTGAGTTTCACTAGTACCTTTAATATAAAATTGGATCTCCCTGCTTCCCCTTCTACAGAGCTATGCACAGAATTTTAAAGTGAAATTTCAGGCCACATAATCTCTTGATTACAATTGTCCCTTTTGAAGGCTAGTGATAGACTGCAGTAGTTCATTGGGGAAATGTTAAGCACAAGTGAAAGTTGGAGCTACTGAGTAATATTGTTTCACTTAAAACTGCTAGTATGAAAATAACGAAACTTTAAAAGCAATCCAGAGCTACTGAAAGAAATGCAGAACCATCTAGACTATGAATCAAAATATTAGAACCCAAAAGAAGCTCAATTAAAAAAAAAAATTAATGGAAAGATACAACTGAAAGACATCACTGGTATTCATTTCTACTGGCAGGTGAAACACTGATTAGCCAAAGATGGATTTTAGGCATCAGGCAGAATAAAATCCTGATGTCTCCATACAGCCATAGTTTCCCACAGCAATGTCATCAGCCTGTTTTTCAGAACTGTGTGGACCTACAAGAGGTGTGGGCATCTCCCTCAAGTGTCATTCCTGCCAAGAGCAAATGTGAGGATATGTGGCCATTTGCTTGCAGTCATTATCCAAACACATACATTTCATTTTTTAAAAACACATATATACATTTATAAATAACTCAAATATGCATGATTTACATATGTAAGTATAAAGTGTTGTCATCTCAAAACCCCCACTAAAACCTCAGTCCAGTTACCTTCACAGATAAGCTGCACATTTCTTTTGTTGGCAGCAAGGTTAATACAGAAAGAAATAAGTTCCAGGTCAACTCGCTCATCAGGACATTCAAAAAGCATCTTCATTAACTGCCAAGACACACAAGCACACTTGGGTCATTAATCTTTCCAAAGCATTATAAAAGCAGTGTTATGATATCAACTACAGTACCTTTTTAAAAAATTAATATTCAGCATTTCGACAGGAACAGTACAAGTTACAAAGGTCAAGGGCATGAGATGTATAGTTCCATTATTTAGGGATAACAATCCTTATAAAGTGCCAAAATGGCAATCACTCATCACCTTAAATTAACATGGCTTAGTTACATTTTATTGCTACCACTGAAATTTTTGTTTTACTGGTTTTTAGTATTTGTGAATCAATAAATCTGTTTTGAAAGCCTAGGTGAATTTAATACAGGAAAAAAAAACCCCACAACTTAGTTCTACAGAAAGTCAGATCAATACCTAGTAGTTTAATAAAATTATGACTCTAAACACACTTAAGTGCAAAATAATTCTATTCTGCTGTGAGGTTACTCCATTGATAGGTAGTTTAGCTGTATCTGCAGCACTGTTCTTTATCTTTGCAGCTTCCAGCTAGAGCTGAACACTGCCACATCCCAAAAACTCCTCAGTAGTAATCCTATTCTTCTGGTAACATTAATGTAAGTAGACAATCACCTATAATCCTGTTAAACTGTTCAGCAAATGTCAGTGAATCCCCAGGTGATTCCTAAGGCTCATAACCTATGGACTGCCATCATTTTACACACCTGGCCCTGTACTGTCCATTACATCACAGGCTGGCTATCTGGGCTCATTTGGTTCAACAGGAACAGTTTTTGAAATGGCATTTTGAATAGATGAACATGACTAAAATAAACCCATTCCTTTTCCCTCTGGTTCCAATCCTGGCACACAAGCTGCACAACTTCAGGGCTGTGGGACATCACCCTGCTTGCTTCTAAAACCCACTCAGTTCATAAGACATGTTTAGATTATAATGCAAAACAGTATGATGACAAGACTGAGATTACTGGAAAAGAAAACAACTAAACCTAAAGATAAGGAGGACATAAGGTAAAAAAACTGTCACTCAGCTTGTGTCAGAAAGGGGTGGGAGGAGAAGAAAGCAACAAATAATCATTAATTTTAACGATTAACTAATCATTAAATATTTGTGTGCTTGCCCCCTGGTGGAAAGACAAGTTTGTAATACATTAAAAGCTAGAGAAAGTAGGTGAAGAATTCATCTAAAGAGGAGAAAACAAAAAGAAACAATAGGATTGCAGGAATTCCCTCCAAAGTATTTTACTCCAGCCATTCTGTATGTTTACCTATTATCAGACAGAAGGCTGTCATTTCAAATGGACACAAAAAAGCCTCAAATAAAAAACTACATTACAACATAGCTATTTATGTCTTTCCTGAGACTTTCGTGTACTCATTTAAAAGCTATCATTGATTTCTTCCTCCCTTTCTTAAAAAGGTAGAATCAGATTTCTCTAAGTTGTTTTAAGAACTTATAAAATCACTGCTTTATTAAATCCTTAAGCCTGACAGTCACATAAGAGGGAATTAACACAGAAGAAAATTGCCACTTAACAAGTAGAACACAAGCATTCAAAAATCACCCCCTGCAACTCTTCTGTTACAAAACCTTTAAAAACAGATTTTTTAAAACCCTTTGAATAATTTGAAGGGAAACATTCTCATTACTTACACAATACAAAATCTGTGGAAATTAAATGTTTAACAAGATGGGATTACACTGTTAATTACTGAACTACTTCTCTATAAAAAGAAAAAATATATCCAGTTTCAATTAAAGCCGTTCAAATTTTAAAATAATAGTTTCATATGAGTTTCATGTTTCTCATTATGTCTTCATTTAATTTGATTGCTTCTTGTGCCACTTCAAAAGGAAGAGTAATTGCTGCCAAATAGGAAATATTAAAATTAAATTTGTTCTGCTTTTACTATGTCCATTGTCATCTTTTACTGATTTAACAGGAAGGCAGTAAAAAGACTGCAGCATGTGCAATGAAGAGGCAGTAGTGTTCAATCAGACAAGTCCCATATTGAGTATCAGATACCACAGACCAGGACTGAAATCACTGTGTCTAGACTCTCTGGCACCTGCCTTCACTTATTTACCAGTGACCAGAGGCCAACCCCCACAGCTCTCTGTTCACATACACCTCTGTCCAACCCCCTCCCCAAGCCCAGCTCCAACATCTTTGAATGATTATGCCAGAACTGCATGCCTCAGGAATCTCTCCTGAGCGGCTACTCCCCAACTCTGCTGTTTGAAGTGATGCTCTGGTTTCTGAACTTCAGCAGATAATGGCGGACAGGAGCAAAGGGGGCTGTCAAGAGAGGACGTTTACCAGCATTAAGCTGAAAAGAAGCTTAGAGATCAAAGAGGGGCCAAACAGGACAACCGTGGTGGAAAACATGTGGGCAGCTTTGGAGAACCTTGCACACTGCTCTGCGGTATAATATTAAATATCACCATGACATCACTGCCTAACCATGCCCTTTGATTGGCCAGGTTATTACCAATAAAGGCTTTTATAAGCATCTGGATGGCATTTGCACCTATTTAAACAAAACACGCATTGCTGAGGTCTAAACAAGAATGAACTGTTAATACTCACTTTTAACTGTTACTAGAGTAGCACCCACTAATTCCTGCAATCCACAAGGATGTTTACCCGGGACAGCACGCGTGAGCCCTCGGCAAGCACTTCATGCAGTCAGAATTACTACAGGGGGCTGAATTTTCCAAGTGCTTTCTACAACAGCTAAACATTTGTTGTTGAGTATTTGAAAGTCTATATGAACACCTTTCCTCAAAAAGAGACAAACCCAGACAAGGTTTATACCACTACTGAAAAGAGATTTGGGGTTTCCTGGGTAGAATTAGATAGCAGTGAGTCCTTTTAAAACAGTAATTTTCTTTTCCTGATGCCTTATCCACTTCCCAATGCTTTCTACCTGTCTTCCTTGATAACCATCCCAATTTTGAACACTCATTAGTAAAATTTAAGCTCTGGTTGCTCAGCTTCTTTTTGAACTGTTGGCAGACATGACCTGCGAAGCATCAATAGCCATAGTAGCCAAGGCTACTTTCCAATTTTGTTGTTTACTTCACTAAAGCCCAGTGAAGGCAGCAGACTTGTTTCCTGCTCCACTAGTCTTTGGACACAGCTCTGTAAGCACTGGGCGTCTAAGAGTCATACCAGTATCCCCTGAAAGCACATCGCATGCAAGTCCTGAGACACTGCTGCAGGAATTAGAGTTTGGCCAGTAACTGCTCAGAGCAAATCAGGTCCCTTATATTGTGCAAATGCCTTAAATAATTGCTTCTTGTGGTAGAAAAGACAATCAGCAGCATGTTTACAACACCACTCTAACATATATTAGTTATTCCCACCAGTTCTCCCCTCTCTATTATCCAAAATCATCTTGTATGTGGAAAAACTTCACTGATTTTGCCATGAGATAATGACATGATGAGAAACATTCTGATAACTTTCCATGACAACTTTCCATTCTGGAAGAATTTGATGTTAAAAACACATTTGGCAGGAAAGAAAATACCATGGTGCAATTCTGAAAAAGCTACCAGAGAGCTTTTACATTTAGGTAACACAGGCTTTCTCAACTCCAGCCTCACCAGGGCTGAGAAAAAGATCAGTAACAGAAGACTTGGTACTTCAGAAAAAAACAAAAAACCCCAAGCCAACAAAAAACAACAAAACACATGCACACAGAAAACCAAACATACAAACAAAACCCCAAACCCCACGATATTGTCTGTGCTTGAGTCAATGAGTTAAGTAACAAAATGCAGCCTGAAAGATCAGTGAAGAGCCTTTCAGAGTCATGAAGTCTCCCTTGTTGCACATGCCTGCGGTTGGAAAAGGAATTGTCATGTAGGAACGTAACCCTTCCTGGCTGGTTTCCAGTTCATATCCTGCAATACTGGAGACACTGAAATTTTGATGCCCAATGGGATCAGGAAAGAATGCCTTCTAAAACTGTAAAGGAAATACTTTCCACTACATTCCCTAAGGACCTGCTCTGCACAAGCTTTAATCTCTCTCAAGCATTCCTGATCTTCTGTTGGAATCCACCAGGTCACCTGTAATTTCAGCAGTTCATTGGTGCAGCTCAAGTGTCAGCAGCACTGATAGAGACCATGTCACATCTGCTTTTGCTGGGGACCACGAAAACCCAGAAGAGTAGTCCCTGCCTGAGGAGGAGGTGCTTCACTGCGAGCAGCACCGTGGCTGTTCCCCTTGTCACCTGCGGGTGTCAGTGCGAGCTCTGCCATGAGCAAGGGACTGAGTGCACGAGGGATGATGGATTTGATCAGCTCATCACATACCTGAGGGATACAGTCTGTGTATGCAAACATCGATTTAAAGCAGTCGTCCATGCTTATGTGATACAGAATGCAAATCGCTACTTTTTTGTTATTTTCGTTTCCTAGAAGGAGAGAAAAGAAAAATATTAATTGAAGTAATTTTAGCTGTTGTTAAATACTCAAAAGAGAGCAATCCTAGCTAATAGAAGGAAAATGTACATCAGAAATGACACATTAGTGAAAGGGTCTTGGCCTGGCCTAGCCAAATGAACCACATATTAGTGCAAAGAGGGAACCAGGGCAATGGTAAATATTCCTTCCTCTTCCCAGCACCACAAAACACTTCCTTAACTCCACTTCGCAAGGAATATATTTTGTGAAAGGAATGCTTGATAATGACTGGCCATCCAGAGAAAGGCTTAATCAGTTTCCTGTTAGAAAATTAAGATTTAGCTGTGGATATACCTATTGAAATAACAAGCTTGTATCAAAGTGAAATAATAAAGAATGTACCAATGGCAGAGAGAAAAATAAGAACTACCACTAAGAGGTGTTGTAGAAGGAATCCACTGCCTTTCAAGCAAATCACATACTGATTGTTTTACCATCCTAAATGACAATATTATCCCATTGGTGCCTCTGTGTTTCATACACGTCAAGAACTGCACGAGTGTACTTTCATGTTAATATTTACAAAGGAGAAAGATTTTCAAGAAAAATTGTAGCAGTTAATATGAGTGGGGTGTTAAGTATTTAACCGAAAGGTTTTATAAAATCATCTTACACAAACATACAAATGTTCAAGAACAACACAGACGAATTTGCTTCTGACTCACTGCTCGAACCCAGACTGAGCATTCTCAAGTTCTCCTCTAGCCCTACATGAGCAGTATACTGGCTATACATGGGATAAAACCTCCATCTGAATGTTTACATTGGTTAAACCAGGATGTAATAAGGTCACCAACTCAAAATTCACTCACAGTTCTTACACAATTCATCAGCAATACCCCACCTCCCACTTCTATTTAAGCTAAGTCAGAAAATATCTGTGTAATAATTTGGCAAACATGAAGACCTCAAACAGCAACCAACACAGTGACATTTTCCTTTTGCATACATCACTGGGAGCTGGAATTTCCTTTAAGCAGCAAGGATATGATGCCTTTATCCTAAGAATGAGCCTTTTTCAAAACTGAATTATCAAAAGAGACCCACAAAACCCCTCCAGCAGTTGCCATACAAGTGAGTGAAGTATTCTTAGCCATGTCTAACCTAAAATCATAGTTGACCTTTCAAATCCTTCTACAGTCTTACCTGCTTGAAAAAACATAACTGGTATCATAATCTTCCATACATTTAACGGCTGGAGGAAGGATAATGCTCAAATGTGAAAGCTACTCTGACAATTACAAAAATAAAAGCACAGAAGGTACCAGTGAACAAAATGAAGTGTGTGTTATCTTTAATGCTTCTCCTGTGACTGGTCATCTTACCTATTCACTTCCAGTAACATTGTGAAAACAATAATTACATGAAAAAACTTCCCACACATACAGGTAAAGGCTTATTCTACACAAATTTAGAAGTTTACAGAATAAATTATTCCTCCAAATTTCATGGGTCTAAGGAAAAAAAATAATCTGTTTGCACTGCTCTTAACACTTCACTTCATGCCTGTATTCAGGACTTAAACACGAGATTCAAATTACAATTACACTTAGCTGGATAATGCAGGAACAGTGTGTGAAGCAAAAGGTAAGGCACTATAAAAGACAGAGAAGCTCCCCAAAACACCAACAAGAAAAACTGGAACGAAGTTAGACCAGACCTTCAGCACATATGAGCTGGCAGACCATCAACAAGAATGATGCTAAATTTTACTGTTTAACCTCTGTCCTTCGTGTTTTGGTTTTTTTCTCCTTATTTTTGCAAGTTTCATTTGTGCTAACATAAAGCATCAGCCAAGGTACAGTTCTACATTTGGTAAGCTTAGCAGCTTCCAGATATTTGGCAATATTAGTGGTTTATTTTCAATCATAATAGGCTGATGTAACAGTAAAGGCCTTCTGTTTTCTTTTTTAGAAGAAACTCTGCATGATTTTCTCACCCCTTTTTTTTCAAAGGTCCAGCTGGTCACAATAACCTTCCTGATGCCTGAACACCACCTTGGGTGTCAGTGCTAAACGACAGCACTACCTTGCTTTCAAAACTACCAAAAAAAAATCAAAAATATCCAAATACTCAACCTGAAGTGTGAAGAATATCTGAAATTCAAATAAACTTATTTTATCTCAATGAACTCCTAAGAGCTGGTTTTTAATGACTGGCACTTAAATCATTCTCCAAAAGTATGTTCCATAAAGTACATTTCATGACACCCAAAAGGCAAAGACAGCTATAATTTCAAAGAAAAAAAATGAATTAAAATTCCTTCTTGCTCTGCAGTTATCTGACCAATTTTCCCTGAATTCCCCTATCCTATTGTCAATAGGGGGAACAGAGAAGGGTTTAAAGCATTTAAAAGTCATAGACATATCTTGCACAGCCTCAGCAAGGAAGTACTTCTCAATTGTGAGTAAAACAAGTGAATCCTACTAACTTGATGATAAAAGTAAACTACAGAAATAAAGCTAAAAGAAAACAGTCTGCAACTAACCCACCTTTTATGATTTTAATGGGGTATGCATTTTAATTTCATTTTAATTTCCCAGAAAGGAAGAAATTTCAGTCTGATATCTCCAAGTTTCACTGTTTTGCTTTCCCTACAGATGCACTTTGGTGAAGGATAAGTAGAACCTCCCGACTTTTTCAGTTCTCACACAAAACAGCAGCAACTCCTGATCCAAAGAGTCAAACATTCCAGGAAAACCAAGAGGAGGTGGTTGTTTCTAAGCGCGTGATTTAACACAACTGTTCATCTTTGTGCTCAGCTGGGAAGGATACATCCTGTTGGAAAGCTGACTGGGGACCAGGCAGAACCAGTTTGTTGAAGATTAGGAAGAGAACAGATAAAACAGTTAAAGAATTTTGAACACTAAGCATCACCTGCAGGCTGAAGGTTACGCAAAAGGATAACGAGTGACAGACTCTGACAAACCTACCAAGCCAACCCTTATCTTTTTACACTGGTACTTCCCTTCCAAAAATATAAACTGGCATCTGTTAACTATTACTTGAATATGTCAGTACCAAGCTCCCTTTTTCTAATTATTTTCTACTCATCTGAATGCTAATGAATTAACCCTGAGTCAAGCACTGCATAAAGACTTGGCTGTAAAAATTTCAAACCCTGCCCAGCACCTGGCTGGAAAACAGCTTTCCAGTGCATTCAAGTGATACCTTTTCTACTATTTTTGACCACTGCTGAAGGCCACACATGAAAAAGCAGGCATTGCAAGGAAGACTTCCCTATGACTGCATACAGTAGGCATCAATTACTGCCCTAACTAGAAAAAGAAAGAGAAAAAAGAAAAACCAGATCTCTGCCAAATGTGTTCATAAAAATCACCAAAGTTTTGGTGGGGTGCCAGAAAATTGTGGCCTACAAATGCTAGTAGTTTTGAGCATCAAGCTTTTTATGACTGAAGGTGGAATAGCCAAATGGCCTAAAGCGGTAAGGGCAGCCCTGGAAAATAATGGCCTAGTCATTATGGATTCTTCTGGTATTTATGGCAATAAAACATGAATCATAATGAACTCATTGGATATTAAATGTGGGGGTCATGAGCACTTTGATAGGATTTCCACAAGAATCTACCATTAATTAACCAAATAATTATTTGAAAGCGTAACTGAATTAGCCTTAGTTCTTATACAGCCATTCCTGAGAAATTGGTCATTCCCAGCTGAGTGCAGTTAATGCCTTAACAAACCAGTCATTAACTGCAGTTACTGATTTTGTGGGAATTATTGTGTCATAAAATACACTCAACAGTTTATAGAAACAATACTTAGATTTTTTTTTTTTTTTTGCAGCTGTAGTTCAGCTGGAGCAGATGAGATGGAAAACTATCAGGTCCCTAGGGCTGTTTTCACAACTAGTTTTCTGCAAATTAGAGAGGGAAATAAATACATGATGGGTTCTGAGTTCAAAATGGCTTCAGATTTTTAGCCTTTGAACATTAATAAGAAGCCATCTGCCAGTTCTGGGGACCGATGCCTGAATTCCATGTTTAGTTCTTACTATGGTTAAAGATCTAAATGGTATTAGTAGCAGAAGCTAAAGAAAAGAAATATCATTTCTTGATCACAAGATTGGGTCCTACATTTTGGTTCACTGTGAGATTAAAAATAAAAAATCCTCCATTAGCTCCATGACCAAAAGAGAAACCCTAAAGCTGTAAAACTGAATTGCCAGTCTCAGTTGCAGCAGCAGCATTTAGTTTTCCAATGCTAAAGTAAAAACGAGAATATAAATCATGGACTAAATTATTCAAATATAACACTACCAGTAAATCAAGTAGCCACCATTTCTAATGGAACTATCAATGTCTCTACAATAGATATGAAATATGCCCTATCCCACCCATGTGCAAAATAATAACAACACTAAATCAAAGCCAGAACACAAATGAAGATAAATACCTGTTAAAATGGCAGAGTGAATATTATTTCACTTTCAAACTCTAACACCCTAATGTGATATGCTGAATTAGGCAAGTAAGAAATCTAGATTAATAGGAATGCCACAAACGGAGTATCAGATCTATGTACTGTCTCACCCTAATGTCAGAAAACAGCTTAACCAAGAGTTTATTCAAATGTATCATAATTAGCAGTGATTTTAGGAAAAAATTGATAGAAAGGTATCTCCACTTACCTCTATCCCATATCATTCCTCACAACCAGCTCTGAAACAGCTGGACTAAGTTAGTCCATGTGTGCTTTAGACACATATTGGTTTGATTTACATATGTAAATATAAATCATATTGGATCTATCAGTTTATTTTATCAAGAGAACCTGAAAGAATTTTCAAATCTGCTCAGACTCAAGGAGAGTAGACATTGTAAATAAAACATTATGATAGTAATTACATACTAATAACCCCTCTTGTGCCACCTTTATGTTATTTGAAACTGGCTTCATACCATAAGCCTAATTTAAAATCTCAGTGTTGCCATGGTTGGGTTTAGGGTTTAGTTTTCTGGGGTTTTTTTTCCCCTTCACCCAAAGAACTCAGTATATGCCACATCTGAAATCTGGTTACAAATTTTTTTTCTAGGAAACAAAGAAAGAACTACAGCGATGAATCCTAAAGGACTAAAAACTGACTAATTTGAGTTATTTAATGTTGCAGCACAAGACAAAATGAAGCTGCATGTCTGGAGCCTCAGGCTCCATTTCTTTGCCTGGAATTCCATGCAAGACAGACTGAAAAACATTCAGTAACCACCTCAGTGCAGCATTGCTGCTCAAAGACAACACAGCACAGCCACTGGATAATTAACACACTGCTATATTGAGGTGTGTCCTTTTTTAAGGCTTGCTCTTCCTACAGCAAAACATACCCCATTTTTGTTCCTTAGGATGGGCTATAACCAGTCACACTTGAACTCATGTGACTTCACACAGAAACTGGAAGCCGTTTAGTTGCAATATCATATATACTTCACAAAGCAGAGAGAAATCAACTGAAAGTTCAGATTAGAGAGAAATCAAGAGGCAACCGGATTATCCCTGAAAGAAGAAGGTAAAGCTACTTCTGTTTTCTCCAAAAAAGTATTATGTTTTGGGTTAGGCTATGACCAAGAAAGCAAGCAAGAGAGAGAAAAAAGAGTTAACTACTGTTGTTATCACCAGAAACTAGAAATCAGAAGAGGTTCTTAGTCTGATTCAAACCAAGAAAACAGACACTTCCTAAGTAGGTGGAAAAAATTCCAAGCAAAACTCTTCTTCTATAAGTCTCCACCAAGCTACACAGATTAAATGGAAATGTACATGACATGCATAATTTTTGCCATATCTGCACTATATTTCAATAAAGTACATCAATTGCTCCAATTAAAATTACTAGAAAATATTGAGACTTTTCTGATCTAAACACACCCTTCTAATCTTGTTAGGAATTCAGTGGGAAAGGAAATAGGTGGAGGTTTTCTGTGCTCCTGGCTCCACAGCAGAGCAGCTCAGCTCTGAATGGATGGTGCAGCTGTATTCCAACATGCTCCTGCTTGAAGGAGGAAAACCCAATGCAGGATGCTGCCTCTTGCCTTGAGAAAGGGATGATTTGAAATGGAAACTGGTTTCACCAGTGTTTTGAAGATGCTGAAGTACAAAGCTGAGGTTCAAATCTACTAAGCCCAAAAAGTGGAGTTAAATATTGGTTGAGCTTTTGAGTCTTCCAGATAGCAAGAACTGAGCTCCATATTATTCAAGCATCAATTTAAAAGGGTTTGAAGAGAATATTATTAACCGACAAAGCATTTCTCACCTCAGCAACTGCAGACATGGAAATCTACAGTTGGTCTCCTGGACTGCAATGATCATTTGAGAAACCCTTAAGAACAAACTTGTGAGTTAAGATGCTTCCACATGTGTTGAGGGAAAGCAGAGTGTAACCTTCTCCCTTGCATCTGAACTTGTAAAATCATCAGGATCTCTAGAACTACTCCAGCAGCAAAATTGTTCCACGTCGTCCTTTGAGGCCACCCCTCTGCCTGCAGCCTTCACAACAGCTCTGGAAAAGGTGCTCCTCTCTTCCACCCTGGCCCTCATAGAGGCTTTATGATGATGTTACCATAGATCAGGAAGATTAGCAGAAGTGCCCCACCCCTTCTTTATGGAGATTTTTCCAAGAAATTAGAACTAGTTTTTTGTGTTCTGTCATGATTCAGGCATCCAAGTTAAGCTCTGTAAAGCTTTCAGATGTCAACAGTTCAGCAGAAGATTAGATTTACTTTTTACTGTTAAGTATTAATTTGCTCTTTCAATAAGCTAAGAAACCATTAAAGGCATTGAATTAATCAGTCACACACTGTAAGCTCCACAATAGAAATACTGGCTCAGGGGATCCTTTCCCTTCATCAGTTCAGTGAATTTCCAACAGCTCAGCTCCCTCATCTTTCGATTGCTGCCATCTCTCCACTCCTGTCCTCGCTGCTGCCATGAACATTTCTATTTTCAGTCAACAAACAGGAAGTTAGTTTATTTTGTCACACCAAAGTTATCCTCTCTACTAAAAAAGCCAATAACACAGCTAAATACACACATGCACTTGTGAGCAGCACACCACAGCAATGAGCTTTCACTCACCTGATACTGATGAGTCTCTACCTTGAGTTCTGTATTTCTCAAAATGAGAAGTCAATTTTTCCTTAAAGTTTGCTGTCTGATCCACATTCAAGGCATCTAAATTTAAGTGCTGGGTTCTAAGACACACTGTGCACCCAACACTCTCCTTAAGTCACTCAGACATGCTTAGGTCTATGTGCACTTCTAATAAGGGTTTTGAACATGAATGTTAAAGAGATGTTTTTGGTTTGTGGGGTTTTTTGTGTCGCGGTTCTTTTTGTTTGTTGTTGAGGGTTTTTTTTTCTTTTTAAGCCTTGGCCATACTCACCACAAATGATAAAAAAACTACCGTCAAAATAAATCCCTTAATAATTACTGCTTTCCAACAGACTGGTCCCTGTAGTTGAACTGTTACTTAATGTGCTTTAGCCAGCCTTTACTATAAAGGAATGGAGACACCCCAGGCAATATTCACACAAGTAGTATTGGAACCAGCTGCTGCAGAGCCACCTTAGGAAAAAAAGGTTTCTCAATTTAATTGGGAAAACAGGAGGAAGCATAAATTTTACTGCCATTAATAACTTCAAGCAATCCCGATATGACTTTACCTCACTCTGATGGCCAGACACGTGCTTTTTGTTAGGTCTTTGCCACATCTGACCCTTATTGTTTGCTCACTTGATCAGGTAAGAAAATGTATGTTTCTTTATAGGATAAACGAGGCCTATTAAAGTCAGAAAAAACACTGCAGTAGCCTATAAGAAGCTCCATTTTTCAACACATGTGTGAAGCTATATAATAAGTTCATTACAAAAAGGCCAAGTGAACTCATAAAGAGAGCACATCTACTTTAAGCCTTCTTAAAAGAAACTTTCATAAAAGGAATAGAGCATTAAAAACCCACAGCACTCCGTTAATTAGAGAGCAAAGTACTACTTGGCTTTTTAAACAGCAGTCACCATATAATCCAGCTTGGCTGCATACCATATCAAGACTTGATTGTTAAGAAGCCCAACATACAACTGTTTGGCAATTCTTTGATTGCTCATTAAACACAACTTGTAAAGAATGGAAAAATATCAGAAGAATTTCACCAGTTCCCAGAAAAGATTCTATCAATGAATCCAGTAAAGACAGGCTCTTCACTGAGGACTAAATCAGACTGTCAGTACTACTCTCTGCTCTGGCTTCTCCAGCTTAAATGAACAAGTCAGAGAAGTCTGACTTACTTTGGATTTTGCAAAACCATTGCACGGCCCTTGAATTTTTGTCTAAGATTAGGTGGCTGCTGCTTCTCAATGTGCTGATATTAAGTCTTAGAATACCAAGAAATTAAGAGCATCATGGCAGGATGCTCACATTAATAAAGCAGAGAGGCTGGGCACAATCTGTGACTGGCAAAACCATAGTGTTCCTGCCTGGGGCTGCCCACACTGTATTTCAGAGTGCTGTGTAACAAACACTCGTCTGCTTGGCTGAACACAAATCCACAAAGCCAAATTGCTTTCAGCCACTGTAATATGTGCTGGAAAACGTAACCAAGGATGTTCCTCACCACCTAAAATCTTTTTGAGATTGACTATCTTGGCACTGTGTGGCACTTTCGCAGTTGTATGCACAACCCTTCTGCACTCCATGTTCCATTTGGGCCTCATTTGCAACTGGTCCTGTTTTGTGACCCACCCACTTTTTAGCTCACCAGTATCTGCATTCAATCAGCCTTCAATTTTTAAAAGCAGATAGTAATTGCGAGCAACCAAAGAGATACTTAAGCGTGACTTCCAAGCATAATGAGGTTTCATTCTTTCAGCATGGCTTGCACTGGGGAAAATAAAATGGCATTTCAAGACAATATGTATTGAGTACACCTAAGAACTGTCCAGCAGCTCTGGGAGATGAGCACACACATCACAAAAAAATGTTTGTTCCCTGCATGGAGCTGGACCTACTCCTTTTACTCTCTGAGCAGCAACAGTAACACTGTAACAGCTTTTGCAACATTCCCTGTAATTTGCATGGGAAGACCCAGCAATGCCAGAACTGCCCACCACACAGGGATGCTGCCATAAGCTGCTTCTGAACAGGAGTTCACCATGAGGTTTGCAGGCTGCCATAACCCCCACAGCAGCACTCAGCTGGCTCTGCTGTACAAACTGCCTGCTGTTCTCATGGCAAATGGGGAATTATTTGTCTCACTTCACAAAGGCTAAGAAACAACTCAGACGCAGCATAAAATAGCACTCTTATTAGAAGAATATGAATCACAAGCTGTGCCTATGTTTAAGAGCTGTACTAAAAATTTTGTATTTGGTTTGGCCACTTAACTGAAAAACAAAGTGGATTTGGTCCAAACAAAAAGTGAGGGGTTTTTATTCTTCCTTGTAGACAATGTTTTCTTCTGTTTGCTGCCAGGGCATTTACTTTAGAAGCCAATCACATATCCAGCAGAATTATTATGAAAAACGGTAACATTTCCCTTATGCCCAACAGTGGAAGAGCATTTCCAGGGATTAAGAAAACAGATTTATATCCTGTTTTTAAGTTCAACTCTATCTTTCTCCCTTTCCAAACTCTATCATATTTGGAGCAAGTCAGTCCTCTACTCCACTTCCCTTGAATTATCCATGCAGAATGAGAGAACCCTAAGAGTGAAGCAAACCTCCACAGAGTAGTGTGTAGCAGGCTGCTTTGGTCTCTCCTCCCAAGCGGATGACTGGAACACACTGAACACCTGTGTTTTCCACATTTCAGGCAGACATCTAGTTTAAACCACTTGGTGAATTCATATGAATTCTCACCTCAGACAACTAGAGTCCTACTTCACATATACTGGCACAGAAAGGAAAGATCACTCTAAACATAATTTCTAAGTATTAAAACAAAGCCACACTACAAAAGACATTCTCTGCAGGGCCTTGGTGATTCAACATTTAAAAGGTCTTCTTAAAGGATGGAAGTCACACAAAGCAACAAAATCTCTTTTCATAGCTCCTCGACCATCTTATGTATGGAAAAACCTGGATACAGCAGAGTGTCTTACAGGCCTCCACAGCTCTGCTTCAGCTTCAGATCTCAAGTCTCAAGCCAAACTTCCCTCAGCTGCACACAGCTCTTTGAGAGTCACAGCGTAACAAAGATCAGCTGTAGTTGATTAATTTGGGTGCCTGCAGGGAGCAAAAGGAGTCTTGTCATATACAATACTTGAGACTTGTGAAGAGAAGCTATGGAAATGAGCAAGTGGTGCTGATTGGCACAGCTACACGGGGAAGCAGGCATTGGCACCATTAAAAAGAAAAAGCTAATTAAAATGGAAACCAAGACTTAAGCAGAATTTCTCACATCCATGCTTTCAACAGCAGCCTCAACACTCTGGAGTGCAATGGAAAGAAAGAAGATGGTCCTTCTCCATTATACTTATGGCATACTTATTCCTGAGAGCTTAGCTGAAGCCAGTCCATCCCCACTGCTTCAGCCTCTACCAACATTTAGAGCCTTCCTGCTCCCAATTTCCCTTGGGAAAGCAGTACATCTTCCAGAACTGAAGGCTGCATCCACCTCCATGCTCAGCCCTAAACCACTGCCTAACAAATCCTTTAATTCTTTGCAACCTCAACTCTCCCCTTAAACACCTACTACACTTAATTTATACTCATCTCAAACCCTGTGCTAAAGACTCGGAAGCCCAGCATGCACAAATGCTTAATTTCAGGAGGCTGAGTCAGCACACTTGACCTCTTGACATTAGGAGTTGTATAGGGACTTGTCAACAGCTGTTGTGCTGTGTTAGCACTTGGAGATGACCTGCAAATGAAAACTGAAGGGTACTGACTTGAATAATGTGTGTTTAATACCCAAATAACCTGTATAAATGGGGCATCTGGCACATGGCTGTTTTATTATTCAGGTTGCAGACTTCTCTCAGACAGGATACACCAAGTGATGCATTTGAGAATTGCTTGAATCACCATACCAAGAAGAGTCTCACAAATCACAGCAATTGCTTAAAGAAACAAGTAATAGACAATATTTCTACCTAGATTTTCTAGTTAGCACACCAAAAAGAAGTATCAACCAATTCTACAAGGAGAAGCAAGGGCAAACAGCACATGCCTCTATGAAAAAATAATTCTTAAAAAAAGAGAATAAAATGGTTGAATACTTCCAAGGTGAGAAAAGAAACACACAGCGAATATTCTGGAAGTACCAGCAGGACTAACCAGCAGTGACTAACAGTCACTTCAGGAACAGACTCCAATTTTAGCAACCAGTTCTTCTGAGCTAAACAGCCTCCAAACAGGCCTAGTTACAACTCTAGGAGAATGGCATTTGAAAAGCAATTCCCCTCTCCACATTAGAAACAGACACTACAAAGCAGATACTTTAACTGGCGAGTTCAGTCTGACTCTAATATTAAATGGGGAATTTCTGGGAGCAGGGACTTCAGTGATTTGTGTTGTGCCATTGCCTGGGGTGACAAACCCCCAGAAGCTTCCCTTAAACCACAGCACTATCTGCTGTATGAGCCAAAGGGACAAGTCCCTGCTCCAAAAAGCTTACAACCCAAGCTGAATCAAACTAACTAACCAGATCCTCTCTCAAACAACAGAAGATATTTCCTCATCAGCTTCCACTTCTCAGTTCACTTTACTACCAAATACCATTGTCTTGAGGATAAAAAGATAAAGAAGAGGGATTTCAAATGCCAATTTTCATCGACCTAGCTCAGACCAGTGCAAACATGTTTGTGGGACAGAAAGCATAAAAAGATGTGAGGGCATTTCAGGATGTATCAGGTAGCTGTTATATAATAATCACCAACAGGATTAAGGCTTCCAAAGCACTGTAAGTTTTCATGGTATTCACTAAACAGCAATAAGGCCATGTTGAGGTTGAAGAAGAATTAAGGAGACAAAGAATCCTAAGAGACTACAAAGCTAGAGGAGAAAGCTCAGATTCACCACTGCATTGCCCTTGTTCCAGCCAGTATCTGGACACACCATCTGCACTGGACTTAGCACATCCCAAAGTCAACATATTTCAGAAGACTTTAGCAATGTCTTGCATCAGTGATTCACACAAGACAAGATCCTCTATTCCCACTCAGCAATCCTTAGAGCCAAAACCTGCTAAACCTTTAGTGTGTCTAGCAGAGCAGCCTCCAGGCAGTATCAGCTAAAGAACACACAAAAAGCAATGAAACTCTCTCCTCAGAACTCCAGCACACAACAATCAAATAGAAAAATCCTCTGCTTTTTCTGAACTCCTTATTGTTTCCATGGCTTTCCGCTAGAGACAACAAAAAGTTTCACTTGTATCTTGACTTAACACAAGACTGCCAAGCTGCAAGTATAGAAATCAGTACTGCCTAGACTTAAAACTACTAAAATTGGGAGATTTCTGATCTGTCTGGACAAGTTACAAGAGCCAGCAGGTATATCAAGCTTCATTAAAAATAAATATATATAGTTTGTACCTCCATTAGCTAGGCTCTGTGAAGTTGCTGGCTATTTTTCCTAGGTGCTCCCCCAGAATTACAAACATCATTCATGTGTCAGCTCATGTGGTTTTCAGGTAGCTATTGAAGAAATTTTTAAAGACTGGAAGATTCATTCTACAGTTTAGGAGAACCTAGAAATAAATCTACTGGAAACCTTCTAAACCTCCGTTTAAACCTGTGTGTGACAAGATGATGTAAATGCTGAGAAGCTGGGAGTAGTGAGGAAGTGGCAAAGACAAAAGTAACACAGCAATTTTTAGGCACATCACATCATGATGCAAACAGCTCCACTGTCCCTGCTGAAATGTCTGTGTTAGACCAAAAGAAAACATACCCAGGAGTGCAGTGAGTTTGGGAAGCAAACCAACATGGACCATTTTACTTCTCAGGCCTGTGTCAAAGGAGAGATTTAGTAAGAGTCGAAGAGTGATATTCAGCAGGTCTTCATGTTCACATGGTACCATTTTCACAAGTTTTTCAACAATATCCATTTCAACCTGTATTTCAAGAAAAAAAAATTCATAATCCACCCAAACTTACTTTGGCTTCAATATCCAGTTTGTGACTATTAAGGCATTTTCATCTGAAGCAGTTTTGCTTATGCCTTTGTGGTTGAAGTCTTCTAGGTTGGGTTACTGGGAAACATTGATTAAAAAAGTTTTTGAACCAGACAGTTCAGATGTCTTGGAAACATTCCTCACAGTTGGAATACTGCAGGAATGTGGCGAAGACATCACTTGCAAAACTAGATTGGGGTGAGCGAACTCATTTAAACTCCAACACAAGCAATCCTGCAGCAACTGCCAGTAGAGTCAGACCCAACCAAGAAAGACAGAAAATTGGCATCCAAAAAGAATTTGAGATCTTTCATTATGAATTTCAAATGAACCCCTAGACAGAACTGTGCATGTGCTCTCAGAAGAGGCATGGCATCCTGCATGTTAATATAATAAAAGCATGAAAGTCGTCTTGAAACATGTATCACTTTCAAATTAAAAAGTGGAATCCACGAACTGAGAAGTGGTATCAGTTCTTGAGATCATGTTCACTTTACCAGCCAGAAAACACATCTGAACATCGACTGGCAAGACTTCAGAACATTTTTATCATGTTTTAAGCAACATTTCTGTGCTTTTATTTGACATAATCTTTTAAATGCATTCATTTTTTGTTTCCCAGATCCTTCTTTGGCCAGAAGGAGACACATAAAATTACTTGGCATTCTTCAGACTTCTCCATATATATTACTAGTCTGGTTATAAATAGACACTGAATGAATACTAAGAAAAGAAACTACAGCTCGCCCCACACAGCACAGTGCAATAATCAAACAACTGACTGGACAGCTTTGATCAGAAACAATCAGATAGCAAGAACACCTACCTCACTGCTTTGAATTTAATATGGCCCTTGAACAGCCAAGGAAAGAATGTGCTATAAATACATATGGATTATTCAGTTTTACTTAGAATCAGGTGCTGCACAACTAATGTTGGTTCATTTTGCTTTTGACATTTCTGTATTATTGCCCAATATAAATATCAGAACACCTTCTCCTTCACTGGTAGCTTTCCTTAAAAATACCATGGAGAAAAAAGTATCATCTTTATTATCAGTAAGGACTGCTCAGACAGCTGACCTGAAGCATACCAACATTTTCAAAACAGTTAGAACACTCTGAAATAAAATCAATTCAACAACTTTGTTTCATTTGTCTTTCCACTAGATCAGATGGAATGGGGAAAGTGTGCCAGCAAATCAGTGGCCTAGAGAGCTAATTCTTATTTTCCTAACCAAGTACCATATATAAATAAGGGAGATATTTCTTGTCTGCAGTGTTCAGTGCACATACATGCAAAGGTCCAATTAATTCACTACTGCTTTTACACAGAGATCTTTTAATTTCACAGTCTATGTGTACCATGGTCTCAGATTACCTCTTGGATAAGGAAAACATATCATTTTTATCTAATAAATTGTAATAAAGGCACAAACGTGAAGTCAAGCATCTATTAAAAGATACGTAAAGGAGATACTTGGCTAGAGCTTGAAGTCACAAAAAAAATTATGCTACAATTTCAGAAGTGTAAGACTTCACCAAAAAAAAAAAAAAGCTTATGAAGAATAACTGCCTCCAGTTCTTAGGAGCTAATGGCAGCAGGATCATATTCTCTGTTCAGGATGACAGTTCCTCAAAAATGTTTGCAGTAGATTACAATTGGATGTTGTGCTTCTTTTCTTTTACTCATTTTACTTGTAACAAAATAGGATAATCAGTGCTAGAGATACTTAATGTGAAAACAGAGATGTCTCCCTCTTCCCTCCAACCACACAAAGTTTTCAGAACTCCAACCTTTCCAGCATTGCAGTAGAGTGCTACAAGCCTCACCATATCATTTTTGTTCTCCATGAAAATGCTGAGTTTCTTCAGGAAGGTTACAACGAGGATAAGCAGCTCAAAATTATCCCGGTCCAGTGCTTTCACCAACATGTGGACAATGTTCTTGTTTCTCATCTTCAGCTCAATGCGAGTATCCTCAGCAAGGTTTAGGAGCAGGTAAATCGCAACTAACAAATCATACCAACAGATCAAAACCAACACAACTAAACAAGTCTCTATATACACTCTAAGTGCTGAAGACAAGACTTTCAGAAGCATTCTGCTCCCTTTTCAATATGTTTTGAAGGCAACTGCCTGTGAATGCTTTTTATTCCCCTTTAAAAAGCATTAAGAAGATTAATTCTAATTGTGGCTTTGAAAAAAAATTAAAATTATGATCACTAGAAACTTTTTATGTTATGTGGTTTGTATTTTGTTTACATTTCAATTCCAACAGGAACCATTAAAAAGCCCCTCTCAATAAAGGTTTGCCACTCAGATAATTTCAATCTAACATTAAGTGTATTTTAGTACAAAAACTGAGATAGAATGAAATCCATTCAATGAGTTAGACAGACGCTAACTTAGGCAAAGTCAAAAAAACCCGAATATCCAACTCCTCCCAACCCACATCATAAGCAAAGCAAAGTGGATCACTTTTGCTCTTCTTCTGACAAATGGCTTTTAAAATTATTAATAGTGTCAAACAATCTGATTAAGTACTTGTCTTCTCCCTATTCTTTGTCAAGACTTTTCCATATTCATCCACACATTCAGTATGTTTAAGACATCCTGGTAATAACAAGAATCAAACAGAATCCCTCAGCCACGTTTAGCAACAACAAAATAATTTGCTATTTGGATTTGGTACCTCTCAGCAGCTGTTCCTGCTTCACAACCAGCCCTTTGTATTTCTTGTAAGTTTTCTCATAGTCCTTTTTCAGGGTTTGATTTTCAGGATCTTCATCAAGTGAATTGCAGAAGTTAAGGAGTTCAGAGAGAAGTTAAATATATGGGATAGATGACAATTGTCCTCAAAAGTGTTACTCAATAACTAGTTAAAAGCAACAGATCTATGGAATACCCAGTGTTAAGAATTTACCTCAGCAACAGCTTTCTACACCTGTAATCCAAGCCATGATTCTTCTCTCCTTCTAGGCCGGGATATATTACACCCTAATAAGCAGCACATCTGTTCTAATACATACCCCTGATAAAATACAACATTTTTTTTCTTGTGTTGCTTTAGCAGCTTCAGCTTAACGTCTTCAGCATCCCAAACTCGTCACTCTTGGACTTTTTCATATCTGCAATTGTATTTTGCACCTTCTAGTAAATTCTACTGCTTTTACAGAAGGTGCTGTATACTCATCTTGTACAACCCAACAACACTTATCAAGACAAGTCAGTAGCCATCAAGCTATGCCAGAACATCAAAAGGATATCAGCTTTCTTCTTTTTAGCGAGTTCTTCCTGCCAAAGCTCATGTCTCTTCAGCTCATGGTCTATGATACTCATACACAGAGCTCCAATTTTGTAATGTGTAATTATTCCATGAAATTGAGAGAAACTACATTGAAGAAATAATACTTGTGAGAAATGCCAACAACTCCACATCTATTTTGACATCTATGCTGGCAATGACCCAATACTGCACCACATGAAATACTAAAGAACGTATTTACTGTGTGCCCCATTATAGCACTTCCCTGTTGCAAAATTAGTTCAAATTAAGAACAATCCCCAAAAAACATGAGTATTTTCTCAACTTGTATAAAGACAAGGAACAGTTTGTTGTTCCAGGTAAAATAAAAACACATTCCAATTTTCCATGCATAAAGGAAAAGGTTTTCCCCTCAGCCCTGCCTTCCATACCGCAAGTGCTTCAGAGCACTCTCTCCTCACCAGAAATACAACAGAGACCTAAAAACAAGGTAAATGCAAATTCTGCTTGAATTGCTTCTAGGCAGGGTATGCTGAAACACTGGCATAGCTAAATAAGAGCAAGAACTCACTTCAGTTTTGAATACTGTTTCTTCCCTGTAGGAGTGCTGATGGAAATTATAGGTGACAGCTCAGCCACCATTTATTTCTGACACAAAACTATGAGTCAGAATCTTTACTAGTTTTTTCCCAGCTCTCTTACACCCTGCCTCACCGTGAGGGTTCTTTTTTGTTATAAGTGATAAAATTGAGGCACAAGTGTGTTTCTGTCTGTTTTTCCTGTTTCAGTGAAGTTCTGTAGCGCAGTGCAGAAAACAAATGAAAAGCCACTAAGCAGAGTTACAGTCTTCATGTTCTTAAACCCAGGGACTCTGCACTCACCTTGAAAAGCAGAAGAAAATGTAAATTATATTGGTAGCTAGTTCAATGCTTTGTTTCCAGTCTTCCCTCAGCACTCTAGCCAATGCACCCAGGGCAGTTTCTGAAGTGAAACAAGATTTAGAGAAGCATCAGCATTTTGTGTCCCTCCTTTTTATCTTCTGGGCCTCAGAATTTGAATATACCTTATTCTACATCTATCAGTTTTCTAGTGGAAGACTTGCCCAGGTATTTCATTTTAACAGGTAACACTGCTCACAAGTTCTTTTTAGAGACTGTACTGAACTAGAGAGTACCCTGGATGGTCATCCTGTCACAAACCCTAAGAGGCGACAACATGGAAGGAAAATGTAACCACACACCGAAGTCATCTTAAAACTACCACTGCCCTTCAGACCTTGTGGCCTCTGCCAGCTCTGTGTTCCATACTACACTGTGTCCCTTGCCTAAAACATGACAAATTTCACTTTCAACCCTCCTTTAAATTCTGCCTTGACAGACAGTATTTCTTATCCACCTTTTTATTTCTTCTTTCCCCCAATGAACTTCATATTATTTAATAATTTGGTTTATTTCTCCTGGTCTTATTTCATCTCACTCTTCCATTTACCTTCCCCTATCTAGTCTCTCTTCATGTACACCATGTTACTTGATCAGAATGAGAAAAGCAGCAACTGAAGCACTAAAATATTTTCAACAACTCATTGCCATTATTTCATGGCTCACCATTCCCATCCCATTCCATCTTCCTTGATGATATTGCAAGATGGGTATGTACTGAAGGCATCAACTCAAGGAATGTGAGGGCTCAGCAAAAGAGACAGAAGCAGCAAGGAAAGAAAATTACAAAATCAACTTACGTCAGCTTTCAAATCTCCTTTTCAAGGCAAGTTTCCTGATCTACAGAATACAACAATACATTCTCATCTCCAGCAGTAATGCCAGCTGAAGATAATTTAGCATCAAAGTAACTAGGATCAGGGAAAAAAGCTGAAGCCTGTAGAGGCCAGGAAGATTTCAGTATTAGGTCCACCTAAGACCAGTCTGAGCAGCATCCATTTGTAGAGAGATCCAACTGGGCTTTGATGGCCACTTTATATACAGAGAAAAAGTCTAGCAAACTAAAGAAAATCCCAAATTAAAGGTGAACTACTTTTCCCTGGACACAAATTAACAGCACATCAAGAGAAATTACCATTGGGTTTTAAAATTACCATTTATAAGCAGCTCTTCCAAATTATCAGGATTCCTGGCCAGCTGCAGGATGAGGGCAGAGCCACGCACCTTGTCAGGAATGTCCTCGTACAGTAACTCAATGTACTCATCCACGTCATTGATATTGGCAACTTCATCAATCTAAAAGCAGTCAGAAGCAAGGGTTTCACAGAGAGATGGCAATTCAACACCAGCAATCACAACGTTATTCAGTCATGAGACAAAACAGCACTCAGCTTCTGAGTACAGATTTTAGGCAAAAATAAAATACAAGTTAAAAAACCCCAACACATGCAGAATAACTGCCAATGAACACCAGGAAATCTGAGGAGATATAATTCCTAAAAACGAAGGATGCTCAGACACGACTCTGTGTCCTGTCCGATGTTCCAGACCTCACTGATTGTTCTGCTGCATGCTATACTTGGAGGGGCAAGTATGCAAGTCAAATATTTTACCCTTTATGGAGATAATTTTTTTCCATTGTGCAATATTTCCAAACCAAGTTCTTTGTTTAAAAAAACAAGAAGCAGAAAAACACAAGAATTCAGCATTTCCTCTCCCCTCCTCCCTTTTATAGCTGCTTACTGAAGTAGTAAACAGGGTTTGCATTTCTCTTTTAACACCAATCTTTACCTCTGTTCCTTCAAATGGGGGTGGATCTTTTGGCTTGCTGGTTTTCTCTTTCTTTTCTATAAAGAAAAAGACATGGGTGCAGTTAAATTACACACATTCACAGACCAAACACATATCCACTGTTCTCATAATAAACACTCTAGTTAAATCAAGGTCAAAGTCCTTCTGACCAGCTGACCTGCCAGACTAATACAGGTTTCTGAAGCTCAACAGTCCCTAGGGAGTAAAGCAAACCCTCAGCTGCCTTTTAACAACTCAGTCTAAATGCTCAGTTATAGCCCCATCAGCCGGGGAGATAGAGGGTAATAAACCCTAGAGCAAGCCCAGAGTGACAACTGACAACACTCACTTCTACAGTGAGATACCTCAGCAGCTTTGATTCTGCTTGTGTCCTGTGACACACCAAGACACAGAGATGCACAGTGAAAGAGGGTAAAACATACAAAGTGCTTATAGTCAAACCACATATATAACATAAACCTTTGTTTTAAACTTGTTTCACTAGGAATCCAGCTCAAGAACAAAGCTTACCATTTCACGGTTGCAAGAAATCTTGCAAGGTACTGTAGGATCTAATGTTAAATATTAAAATGTCCCCAGAGCAGAAAGTTTAAGGTGAACTTCAGACATAAACAGGACGACCAAGAGGCCAGGAACTTAAGATGACAAGATGAGAAATACCCCAAACTGTCTGCTACACTCTACCAAAGCTTGTCAGGCTCTGAAACTCTCCAGTTTTACACACAGCCCAAATTCAGCCTAGGCACACTACCCACCCTTGCAAGAGGTAATAGCAGAGATCTTTCTAGGAAGATCCTCATAGAGACTTTTGATGTCACTGCAAGTGCAGATTCAAAATGAAGAGGCTGCACCAAATAGCAGAATCTGTACCTCTCAAGTCCTGCTAAAGCACAAGGCAGCCAGTAAGAAGCATCAATACTAAGTTTAACCAAAATAATAAAATAAATTTGGTTGTTAGAAAGGCAATCTCCTCCCATCTTGATCCAAGACCATAATTTTTTCCAAGGGTGATTAAACCATGCATCTCTCCTACTGTCACGATCCCCAGAGAACTCATCAGGCACATTGGGATCTCAGCTAGAAACACCTCACCCAGTAGTTGTTCGAGGCTGAGGGACCCCTGTCCCAAGCTACTTCATGCCTATATTTTTTACCTTTTCCTGCTGAGGCATCTCTGCGGTTCTGCAGGTAGTACAGCAGCTGTTCTACTTCTCCAAGCTTGGAGGGGTGAATGAGCTTGCATTCTTCAACAACCTTTCGAGCCAGGGAACCAATGTCTGTATTCGCATTAAGACTCTTCAGACGAATTCTGCAATACAGACAAGTCTCTTTTTAGTTTTTAAATTTTTTTAATCTTCAGTCCTTTGGTTATGTTTATAAAGTCATGAATTTCTTGAAGCAGAATGATCCTGATACACCCAGTGCCTGTGCCTTTCATGTCAAAGTGGTGTCTCTGAACTCCAAATGGCAAGCAACTGTCACACAGATTTGACAGAGCATAACTGTCCATGAGCTGACAAGCAGCAACATTAAATGCAGCTGTATGAACAGACCCCTTACAACCATCTTAGATACAAAAGACAGTAACTGATTTGCAATATACCCCATAAAAAGTGCAAAGGACCACAAAAGAGTACTGCATACAAAAAAGTTCCAAATGAGAAACAGTTCTGGGTGTTGTCTGCACAGGAAGGTTCTTCTGCAGTGCCAGGAGTCTCCCACAGCTCTGGCAGATCTGTCTGACAAGCAATGAGCAGTAAGAAATCTCTGTGGGCATTAACAACAGGGTGGAACACAAAGGAATTCCACCACCTTGCAGATGCAAGTTATGCTTGCATCTGATGACAGAAGAATGCTTCTGATATCTTCAGAAATTTGAGACAATGTAAGGATTCTCTTCCCTCCCCCCCCCAATTATTCTTCTTATATGCACTCATATAGGTAGCCACTTCAGCTCAAATTTTCAAAAAGAAATCAGTATAGAGATAGAAACCCCCTAGAATAGGTCCAACCTTGCAGCTTGAAAACTGAAGTTTTGATAGTTCTCTGGGCTTTTCCAGAGGGCAATATTTTAATGGTCTTGAAAGAAATTACCAGGCAAAAGTAAAATGCAGATACTGTAGTGAATTCACTGTTTGGGCAGATCAAAACAACAGGAGAGCCAACAGCTGGAGCATAAGGCTGTCAGGAGGTTCTTACAATGATATTTCTTGCTCCAACATGAACTACCATTTGCACAGGAAACAATCACTTTACTTTTCTCTGCCTCAAGTACTCATCATGTAAAACAGGAACAATCACTTTTCTTTACAAAACACCTTAAAGGACATGGCTGAAAAGCAATTTACAACATGTGTTTCAGATATTAACCTTCCTAGGCACATGTTATTTCCTGGCTTTGAAACCCTCTGCTAACCCAGCACTAAGCTGCATAAAGATTATAACCTGTAATTTCTTAGAGGCAGGTGATACTCTGAGTTATTGAATCTATGACTATGAAGATCGAAATAAACTATCAGATCTTGCTATGATCTTACATTTTCTGACATTCCTTGCGTTCCCCCAGCATGGGGTCTCCCAGCTCTCCCAGAATTGTTGCTTCCACTTCATAATGGACAATGAGGGCTTTCTCAGACGGATGCACATCTACGTTACCTCCTTTTACCTTCCTGTCATAAAGAGAAAAAAAAAAAAAAGATTAAATGAAAAGCTCAGAAAACACACCAGAGCAGAAATCAGTTACCTGCCTCCTGTTCTATTCAGACGCTAAACCCAAGTACTGCTCTCCTTCCATACCATATTCCATTCCACACAGCTATACCAAAGCCTGGTGCTAGGGGGATATGCTTGACTATTACCTGTAGTACAGAAATATCCAAGCCACTGGTCAAGCCTTAGTCACAGAAATCAGGTAAGGAAAGAAATCAAAGTTATCCTGTTCCACGTTGCCACAATGAGCAAAAAGATGCATTTCACCAAGCAGGTGAATTTCCCATGTGATTCCCTGTAACCTTCTCAGTATTGACAAATCTTTGTCTAATGGCCTTCACTTAGTGAAGTCATTTAAAAACGGATTTTTTTTTGTCACTCTCTTGGCTAACTCTTAGTAGTTAAAATTCTATGAGACTGAATTACAAATAATTTGTATTTCAATTTAACTATTCTCTCTAGAAGCACAAACCTCTTTGCTACTGTTCTGCACCTCACTGTGCCTGCTGCCAGGCTTGAGGGATTACAAAAATCAACAGCTCCCATCAAAAGATATAAATCATGTCTACCTGCTTTTCTACAGCTACAGATACTTGGGAAAAGTATTCTCCAGGGAAGCATTCTGGGGCACGTCAATGCCAAAAGGGCCTATCCTGCTCTCCCCTCCCTTGTGCCAATAATTCTATGTCCACAAGGGTCCTGAGGAAAGGCTCAGATGTATGAAGATACACATCACTTCTGTTTTCAAGCGGTGGCAGAACCAAATCCAGAGAATACAGTGACACATTTTTTATTTATTGGTAAAGATGACACTTTTCCATTTGGTACTGCCAACAGAATAGGTACAGTCATGCCATAAACCAGGCTGCTACAACACTGCAGATTAAAAACACCTCCAAAGTGTGGATTGGGCTTTTGGGATGCGAGGTGTGCTTTTCGTTGGACGTTCAGGTTTTTTAGACAGATCATGTCCACAAGGAAAATTTCAAGTGGCTTCACCAGTAGTCATATCTGCAGCCATGAGATAGCAGGTAGCTGTGGCATTGGGTCAATTAGATCAGGGAAAACAACTTCATATAGCTGGAAATGTCAGCAAATCCAGATGCAGCCTGTGGTGTAACCACTCTCAGCAGAAAATGTTTGAAATGTGTCTCCATCAACCCAGCTACTCTGGTGTCCACTTTCCCATCTGCAGAATACAACTGCAAAAAATACCTTTGTCTTGAGATACAGCCAAAAAACCCCACAAATCACAGAGAAGTCTGCTGTGGGAAATGAAGAGTCCAGTTCAACTACCAGCCTTGCAAGGACATAAAGCTACAGAGCAAACAAATATACCTCCCTGCTAGAGAGTAACATTTTCCATGAGAGTATAGCAAAACTCCATTTATGACTTGAGATTTTTTGAAGAGACTTGGGTGTGTTCCCCTTTAACAGTACCTTAACACAGATGTTTCATTACAGTATGTTCTCTGTTCTCACAAGGTCCAATCTTGCAGGACAGAAAGCTTATGGCAGATCTATTTCAAAAGAGTCCAGCTCTCACTCCCCACCTCCAAATATATTTCTCCCATATCAAGATCTATCAGGAGATGCCAACTGCAAACACTCAGGCTCCTGACAGTCAAAGATCTGGTTAGTAACAGCTTAGGAATATTTACAGATACAAAGAAAAGGATGGGTAGACAACAGGGGTTTGGTAAAATTTTACGAGAATAAAGCTGAACTAACAGTTCGTTATTGCCAAAAGGACTAGATATTCCCATGTTTCCCTGCTCCTGGCAGTCACCTTGGAGTTCAACATGACAGTTCGTCAATCCCTGTCACAGTCAATTCCAGCAATCCAACAGAAAACTCTCCATGTTTTGGAGAGAGGAAGCTTTTCAATGTGTAACAGAACTAAAGTTGTCTATAGAAAAGGAACAATACTTCCTATTTACCATCTGGGAAAAGAAGGAGTGAAACCTCCTCCTTCTGGCAACAGTAAACCACTGATGACCTTAGCAACCAGGAGAGTCGTAGCTTAAGACTGCTTAAACTGTTTTAGGACTTCCCATATTTAATTTTTTCCTTAAGAGGGACAGATGGGTAAACTGAACAACTTACAGCTGCAGAGATTTTCTGCCCTCTCACACTGATAAACACCCTCTCTGCCTGAGCTATTTCTGAGCTAATGAAGTCACAAATCAATACACAGCCAAGTTCCCTCTCTGAAAATCCTAACTTGTGAAATACTTGAGGACCTACACTAAAATGTACTCCCCAGCCACTGAAGTTGTTTTTCATTTGGAAAACACTGCATTCAGATTGTCAGCATCACAAGGTAAATCCTTATTTACAGAAAAAAACCCTCCTCTCCCCCAAATCTAGGAACATCTTTTTTACTGATTTTCTACACATCTTGAATCTGTAAATCACTTCATAAAACATTTAAAACTACAAACATTATAACGAGTAGAAGCAGCAATGCACTAGGGAGCTCTCATGCACATCAGCCTGTCCTTTCACTTCACTGCTTGCTTTGTCAACAAGAACGCAGCTCAGTTCAAGGTTTTAAAGAGGAAGGCCTTTTCTACAGACAAAAGCTGGACAAGCTGAGCTCACATAACCAAAGCTGGAGTGTTAATATTCTTTATTAACTAATTCCTTTAGAGGGAAAAAGCAAAAGCAAACTATCGTAACGAAAAGTGGGACAAATGGCGCACGTGGGTAAGGCTGAAAATCCAATAACAAATCCCAGCAAATCAGACTTGGTGGGAGGGGGAGTGCTCATGGAGAATGACAGAGGGAAACAGGGAGCAGAGGAGTACCAGACTTGCACACCAGCCTGGTCACATTAAACAGCACAGCAGGTAGTTTTGGGTTTGTGCTCCCAAAAAAGAGAGAAAACTACACTTGTTGTAGGGATGACTACAAACCAAAGATTCCTCCAAAATCACGTAAGTTGGCACAAACTGAACATGCAAGGCTAAAGACAGGCACTACTCTATTGATTTAATTAAGGGTAGCTGTTTGATTTTTACCCATCATAGCACTTTTATGACAGAACTAATGTTCAAAGATTATCAGGAGGGTTTTTTTCCCTGCACTGTTTCCAACTATGGGTCTTAATATGTGGCATATAAAGGGAGAAAAAGCAAAACCTAGACAGTCTAAACAGGAAATTCTGCAAATACTAGTAACAGGAAAGGAAGTAAAAAACAAGAGAAGACCAGGAACTCCATGATGGATAAAATCACCTGCATGATAGGAGCAAGTGACATTGCTCACACATTACATCTGAACAGAGGCCTAGATGACCTGGCATCTTTTGGGATTGAGTCACTTTTCCTCTGAAACAACTGACAAGAGATCCTACAGTTGCCAACTCAGGCCCTATTCTTTAGGCTGACTGGTCTCACTGCCAAATAGACAGATAAAAGGCATCATTCATTCACCACATCTGTAACATCAAACCCAGATCATACACTTTATACACCTCTTCCATCTGTCACTTGTCCCACCCAATCTGCTATGACATATTCTTAAACTCGCCTCTGAATCAGTCGATGTCTCCCAGCTGCTCCCTGAACCTGACCTTACTGTCTCTTATCCCATCCCTGATCCCCAAATCAGCCACCTGCCCCATCCCAACACCCAATACACGACCCTCCTCACTCATCTCCTAATAGCATCTGTTCTCCTCTTAACTTGCTGTCACTTCAGTGTCTCATCCCCAACACACCATAAAATGCCACCACAGCCATCCCCGGAGCAGAGCACCCCTCCAAATTACCATCTTCCCCGCAGCAGCATCCACCCCATCTCTCTGCCTTTGTAACCTTCACTCACCCTTAACCCTCCCAGTCTTCATCCAAGTCTTCTGCCCAACAGACTGGAGCAGGCTGAGGGGGGGACCTCCTAAACAAATCTATCTCCCATTCCCAAACCCCTCACCCATCTTACCCACCACACCACAACCCCCAGTCAGCTTCCAAAACAGCCACTCTTCACTCCCGATACCTCCACCCACCTCATCAAAACACTCTCCATTGTCACCTCCCCACCTATAATCTCCCATCCACCCCCAAGCCAGTCCTCACTACAACCAGCGANCCCGTTCATCCCCAGCACGACCTGCCGCGCCTCGTGCCCATCCTCCCCGGTTACCTCTTGAGGTACCGGGCGTCCTCGCTCTGCATGGCGGCGGTGAGGGGCTGTGCGGGGATGGGGAAGGGCGGCCCGGGCAGGGCGCGGCCCCGCGCGCGGTGCTCGTTACCAGGGAGAGCGCGAGCCCCGCCCCGCGCCGCCTCGCCCCGCACGCGCGCTCTGAGCACGCGCCGACAACCCCCGCGCACGCGCGCCGCTTTGGCTGCCCCCCGCCTTTCTCTCCCCGTTAGCGCCCCCTGCAGGCGCGGGGGAGGCGCTGCCCCGCCGGGTCCTGGCCCCTCACGGCCTGTTTGCTTACAAGGGATCAGGAGATGAACGGAAGAGGCTGGGTTTTCCCTCTAAATATGAACACAAGAGTTAAGTTTCTATACTTGAGACGTTGCGTTTCTGCAACGTCTTTATGTGTCAATATGATCAGCTGTGGTTCAAGCTGGTAGAGACTTGGCCAAAAGTGACCAATTGACCTGAACTCAAGCTACAGTGGAGGCAGGTGGGTTGGTACCCATTACTTAGTCTTCTGTATTTATTTAATGCTAATTATTTTGAAATTGATATGCATCACTGCCATCTGACAAATCATGAAATGGGCTTTTAATTAATCAGTAAGTTGTTTTTGCTGAGAGGTACTTCAGGACACTGCAAGCAGCAGGAATGAGGGTACTTCGTGTTCACAGGATCACAGCATAGCTGGGGTTGGAAAGGACCTCTGGAGATTATCCTGGCCAACCCCTCTGCCAAGGCAGGGTCACCCGGAGCAGGTGACACAGGGATGCATCCCGGTAGGTTTGGAATGTCTCCAGACAGAGAGACTCCACGACCTTCCTGGACAGCTTCGTCCATCACCCTCAGCACAAAGAACTTCTTCCCCATGCTGAGGTAGAACTTCTTGTGTTTCTTTTCATGGCCATTGCTCCTCATCCTGTCACTGGACACCACTGAAAACAGTCTGGCATCATCCTCTTGGCACCTGCCTTTGAGACATTTATACAAATTGATGAGATCCCCTCTCTTCTCCAGACTAAACTGTCCCAGCTCCCACAGTCTCTCCTCATAAGAGATGCTCCAGACTCTGTGCAGTATTTAGAGGAGGACTGAAGAAGTGCTGTTGTGGTGTCCTGCCCCATTATGGCCATCTGAGCTGGTCACTGGCCCTCAGCAGCAGCTCTTGGCTAAGCCCAGCCTTAAGGCAGCCTTGGTGTTTTGAAACATAATCTTCCTTTTGGGTCAGCAGCACTGCCACGGACACACAGAGAGCACGGGGATGATACTGTAGCTCCACACTCAGGCAAAGTGGCTGCAAATCCAAAATCATGTTGGAAAAGTTACACTGTACAGCCAGCACCTGAATCCTCTGTCCCTTTATCTTGTTTCCAAGCCTCTCTAAAGAACAAGAAAACAGCATCATATCCAGGAGCTATCAGAAAGGATCTTCATAGGCTGTAGCTTTCTGGAGTGCTCTTTACTGCCCCATTACATACAACTGAAAATTCTGTCTACCCAGAGTCATAGGGGTAATACAGAAATAAATAATAGACAACAAAGCTTTTTCTTTTATTGTGGCAGAATGTTAAGCATAAATACTTAATGTTTACTGATCCTATTAAAGACTAAGAATTTTTATACTTTCATAATCTGTAACCAAGCAGAATAAAATATTTTGTGGTATCCACACACAGTGCCCTGCCTTTATTGTAACAGAAAATGGAAAAAGGAAGTACCCTGAGAAATATGAAGTGCTACCTTAGTGCAATGAATTTACAAAACATTGCTAGAACACAACAGCTTTGTTACTATGCTTATTCTATTATCACAGTAATACTGTCATAAAGAAAAAAAATATAGCTACCTAATCAGAATGATAATTCTCCAGTGATTTCAGCAGCTCTCCAGATAAGCATAAGCCAAACATTAAACTCTGAAGCCATATAAATAGTCTGATATTTACTGAGCACTAAGTACCTGACAATCTCCATTTATTTCACTATGAATTTATCTTATTCATCTGGTCACATATGCCTATGAATGGAGAATAGTTTTAGACACCTATGGAAAGTAGGTCAAAGATTACAGGATGAGAATGATACAAAAGAATGTGAGACCTGAAAAATATGAGCAAAGAAACATTTATTCCAGTTAAGTGTGCCATGATGTTTGGGCTAAAATTGGCTGTTTGTCAGGACCTGAAGGGACAGCAGAGCCTGTCTCAGCCTGACAGAGTCCAAATTAAATACCTCAGCTTTGTAGGGATTGAGCCACCAGCACTGCCAAGATCAGATAATTCCGTCGGTCAGTGACAACCAGTTGATGCTGGGTTTAGAAAACCACATGGCATAAACACCAAAACCCATGTATTGCATGGTAGATTCTTTTAAAATTGAATTGTAGAGCACATGCTGCCTGAGGTTTTGTTCTACAGCCTTGCCCTGAACTTCTGATGTTGTTTTGCACAATTTCCTTACATCCCTTTCCTTACAGTGTGATGAGGTTTATGGGATGAGACTCTGGAGATCCCCTCACCTGCATGGCAGAAGTATATGTGAGGAGGAGGAAAGAGAGGGTGCTATTTGAGGCAGAAGCATGATCAATTTCAAGCAGAAGCTGGAATGTACAATATTTTTGTGTTTCTACTTTTTTCTTTTGTTTGGCTGATTTTGGAGTAGTTTGGATTTTTTCTTAGAACAGTTGTAAGAAATACTGTTCTGGAGTCAGGTTGAAGAAGAGATTTTTTGTAGTGAGGGAGGAAGGGTGTGAAAGAGCATGAGAGTTGCAGAGAAAATCAGAATAGGAAGAGAATGGTGGAGGAAGCTGCATGAAGAGAAGTTGGGCAGGAGGAGTGAAGCAGGTGGGTAAAAAACAAGAGGAAAGACAGAACTGTGGAGTGTTCTCATATGATATATGTATGTATGTGTATATGTGTATATATGTAAGTATATGGTAGAATAAGCACAGATGAAGTAATTAACAACATTTTTATGCAAAAAACCCCAGATTTATATTTTTTGGTCAAGGTGCAGACAGATGGTATTAACCAGATGGACAGAATACACTCAATGACATTGGAGCAACACCCACCCCATTGCCTCATGGTAAACCTGATTTTATTTCTTCCTGTTTGTTCTCTTATGACTGAAAAGTACTGATATTAGCAGTGATTTTTAAGTCAAAAAAGATGTTTCCATTGTCTTCAATGACCTTTGACATGATTGCATGTTGAAAATGCGTTGGGACTGGTTTCTTTTACATCACTGTGGGAAAAAAAAACCCCAAACAAAATAACCAACACTGCTTTTCTGTAGCAAATTAAATTGTTAAAATGTAACAGACTAATCCCTTGTGTCTTGTGGAGTTGAGAAACCAAAGCAACCCTGCGATTTGTAATCTATCCATCGAAGATTGCATCTTGCTCTCTGGAAAAAAAATAATTCAGTGGTTTTGTAGGGAAAAATCATGAATACGGGATATTTTCCTAGACCCTGTAAAATGAACTGTGCATAAAACTCCTTAACTCTTTTATTAGTTAAAATAAAGTAGAGCACTCTGAAAGGATGACTTCCAGGGAAACATGTTAGGTGATTAGACTGTGCAGCTCAGTGGAAGATGGAGATGATGTTGTTCTGATGTGCTGTCACACAGTAAGTGATTGTGGAATGGAGGCAATAAACCCTGGGCTTAAAAGTTTATACTGGGAGGAGGAAGTGAGATGAGGCAGAGCAAAATCTGATATGCAAAGGGAAAGTCTGGCTTAACTCTTCTGGATGGAATTAATCTTGGAGCACAGATCAAGGTGATTCTTGAATGCCTTTTTGATCAGCAGTGACAGGGACATCTGCGCAAGAGAAGGGCATTTTTGGAGTGACACATGATCATGCTGGCAAATTCTGGGTGCTTTTGTTATTCTTGAACATGAGACTCCACAAAAATGAAAACAAGATTCTCCATTAAGAGCTTGATTTGTATTTTATAATATATTTAATCCAACACTGAGTTAAGTAAATGCATCAATTTGCAACTCATTCAAACCAGGGAAGAAAATTACCTGTAGGTTTTCCTTGTTTCAGATGTAAAAAGAAACATCTAAAGACGTGAAAAGACCTCTTCAAAGAGCTTTCTTTTAAATATTCACTGTAGAGCAGAGTGTGCTGTTTTCTCCTTTGGCCTATTGAAATCAGAATTGCTGCCTTCCATGGAATTTCTCTTCTTTGATGGTCTTGTAGCTCCTTCTTCTGGAGCTGGAGTTGTAGTAAAGTAACCATCTACATGTGCTTCCAGTGCCTGACTTGAGACCAATCCTTTAAGAGGGAATTTTGCTGAGAGAAAGAGCATGTTGTATATTTTCACAGCATCTTAGAATCATGTAGGTAGGAAAGACTTTTAAGATTGAGTCCTAGAATAAACCTAACACTGCCAAAGCCACCACTAAACCACATGTCCAAGTGCCACACTTACCTGTCAGTATGTTCTGGATGTGTATGTTCAGTATTTGTGCTGCACTAGGGTTTGCATATTCCATTTCTCCTAATTTTCTGGCAAACAGCCCAAAAAGATTAAATATAGAAGTGTCCATACAAGAACAAGCAGATGGCTTCTCTCTGTTCATGTCATCTTGTGACCCCTAATGACAATGATGGGGATTTCTTGTGTAAAATCTTGGTTCTGCTGAAATCAATGAGAGTTTACCACTGACCCCAGTGGGGACAGAATTTCACCTCTTAATGTTTATTAGATGCAGCAGGCAGAAAGCAGACTCACAGCTATAAAGGCTGTGACATTTTATGGTTCTGACTCTGCAACCACTCAAGCACATGCTTAATTTTGCCACAGTAATAAAGTTAAGCACTAGCTAAAGTGTTTTCAAGGAGGGGTCTCTTTTACACTTGAACAAGTCTATATTTCATCATAAATCAGAAATTCCTCCCCTTCAAAAGAAAAAGATTCTGCATGTGATTATCAAATTGTTTCTACTTTGCTTGACAATAATTGCCTTTTTTTCAGTTTTTGTCCAAAAAGAGCAAAGGGAGACCAAGGAATGAGTACCTCAGCTGAAGTGGTGTTGCTCTGGTGACATTTGAATTAACTCATTTCAAATGTATTCAAGAGGGAAATATCAATTTTTCAATATTTATTCTAAATACCTCAGACAGTGGCTATTTCCTTTAAAAAGTGAAGATTTTGCACAACACTTTACAGCCAAAATCTTTTTGTTAAGTTTTTAAACTATCATGGGCAACACTAGCATTGTTCTTCATATCAGGGAAGACTCTTCTACTTTTACAGATAGCAGAATTTTTGTATTTGTTTCCACCTAATTTTAGCTGAAGCGCATAATGACTGTAGCAGAGTGGAAGTACAAGGAGAGGCATTCAAGGTGGATGAATTCAGACCTGAAATAAAGCATAAAATTTTAGTGGGATAGCACTTAACACATGGAATGACTTACCTTAGGATTTATGAGTTGATGCTTCCCCATTATTACCAGTCTTTATATCAGGAGTTTAAATCTAAGAAAGAGAATGTGGGTGAGTATACAGTAAATCCTTTCACAGGGTCTGCCCTGATGCCAATTTGTTTTATTTATATTGTGGAAGGAACCAAGCAGAGGCTGAACTTGCACTTGATTTTTGTGCTCTTGTCCCTTCGCCCTGCTTGGTGAAGGAAAGGCAGGAGAGCATTTTGGGGCACCTGGAAGAGACTGTCAGATGAGGATGGTGATGGTGTTCAAAACAAGGTGTATGGGGTGGCAACAGAGAGGCGGAAGAGATCATGGGGTGAAGAATATTCCTTCATCCTTCCAGCTGTGCTTTCCAGGAGCCTGGAAAGCACTGGGGGAAGAAAGCAACAGGGACTGGTCTGACTGGCCCATGAGTCAGAAAATACGAGAGCCCGTGAGTTCAGCTCTTGAAATTACTGTTTCTCATGTGCTTCTGAGTTACAATAATGGAAGTTTTACAGTGCCGTTGAGCTGTGTGTTGAGAAAACAATCCTTCAGCTTTCAACTAATTTAGCTACCATCTGTAAGCTGTTTAAGCAATTCTCCTTATTTCACTTTCCCTGTTTAATTTTTCTCTGTATGCTTTTTCTTCATTCCACCTCCTACATGTGCATCTGTGCAGACACAGAGAAGCACATAGGTGTGTAACTGAGGATTTTCCATAGAAGTGGAAAACACAATTGTCACTGATGTTCTTTGTGGGCAGAACAGGGCAATGCTACATTACTGTAACCCATCCACAGACTGGTGGCATTTTGCTGTGGGGACCCGTGGTCTGTTCCTCACACCAGTGTATTTTATATAGACACAGAAAGAGCGAAATGCGTAAATAAAAAGTGCTTTGTGCTACAAAACTCCAATATTGGCATTTGTGTAGATGTCTGAATTTTTTTTGTACAAAACTCAATTTGCTACTGGATTTCAGATTTCAAAGTTAGCATATTAAAGTTGTCCTTAGTTCACCCAGCTGAGCATCTTATATGTTTCATAAGATTCCCCTGGAACCCAGGGGCATATCAGTTGTCATGGCAAGGCATAGTGAGGTGAGTTAATTAGCAGCATTCCAGCATATCCTGGGCTTTATTGGCTAGTAGTGAAGAATCCCAGAAGAAGGAAAGCACTGCAATTGTGCCAGATCCATCCTATGTTTCCTATAGTTTTGCTCTTGAATTTTTTTTGTATATATTGTCTTGGTGCCAGTGTTCGTGGTCCCTGAAATTAAAAGCATTTCTCATAAAGGGGATTATGAGATTAAAAATTTTGCTCTTAAAGAACACACTGATCCTCACTGGGAGGATGACAGACATAAAAACATCAAATTACTGATGTCACCAAATAAAACTAATTTAAGAGATAACAGAACATTTTTAAACAAATAGTGGGGATGTATTAGATTTACAAACTGCAAGAACTTTCCTTCCCAGTGTGCTCATTCTTCATTTATCATTATATAAGAAAACCCCTTAAACTAGAAGTTAGTCTCATACAAATGTCACTTGCTAGCTTTCTTGCTAATCCAGAGGAAATATTATCCTAGTGGTCCCTGAGGTCCAATGTCTAGGTGTCGGTTACATGATAAACTTACTTGAAGCTTTCTCAGTGAGATATAGTCCTCTGGAGACAGCTGTGGATTTAATTTTTCAAGCTTTAGTACAACTTAGCCTCTTAAAAATAAGATTTAAGTTTGCCTTGTCAGGTCACTTAAGAGTTCCTTCTTTTATTTTACTTCTTTTTTTTTATTTTTATTTCTCTCCTCTGCTACTTGCCCAGACTGTTAATCCCCAGCCTCTGGGGGAAACATTTGACCATCTCAAACCTTTCATGTCTTGATCATTTTTTGGTTCCAAAGGACAGCACACATACATTTGGCTTTTGAATTGTTCTAGTCTGAGAGTTTATCTAGAAAGTATCAATGCAAAGCAAACAATTTCCAGTCTTGATCATGTAGGTTTCTACTTCAGTTCTGAACAGAGGTGGTTTCTGCAAATTTTGAGCCACTCCTCTGTGTAAGAGCAATATTTCACACAAAGAGGCGTGTTTATAGTCTCTGCAATCCATCTTCCTGTGTGTTTATGCTGTCCAGGAGTTCAGTTTAATCTAGTTTTCTTGCCCCTTGATATTTATCAGTTAGTTTTTCAGAAATGGAAAATTTAATGTTCCAAGGCATGCACAGGATTTAACTGGCGAGTTCCTGATATTGAGAAACTCCACACAACTCAGAGACAGGTTAAGGATGAAGGCTGATCAAGCCAGCAATGTCACAGACCCTGAAATGTATCTGAAATGCAAGGGATATTATACTCCTGATACTTTTACTGATGCACAAAAAATGCTGCTTACAGCTCCTGACCCCCCCTCATCTCCCTGGTGTA